>JANAVB010011199.1:5970092-6442592 GCA_029216955.1 Iris pallida | reverse complement strand
AATGATATGTGTTAATGTTCTAAAATTTAGTGATAGGTAGGTGTATGTGACATGGGATACATGATGTCAAAGAGTGTATGAATACATGTGTGTAAAAGGTTATAGGTTAACTCAGTTTATAGAAATACATACTTACATACTTACCTTGTATACATGCATACATACATATCATGTATATTACATTTATATGATACATACATGTATACTTGTATTATATTATACTTACATTCATGCATATTAGATACTTGTATTTATATTAACATATTGCAAACATTCATTTTATTCATGCATCTATGCATTACCTACATGTTTTATACATATGCATACATTGTATATTCATATCATTTCATACATTAACATAGAGACATACAAACATACACACATCATATATTTCATACCTTGTATTACCTTACATATCATGTTATATATTATCATTCATTTCTTTCATATATTACATTCTATATTACCTATATACATGTATTTTCTCCATTCATTCATGCTTGCATCATATACTCTACATTACCATACATGTTATCATTATATGTTGCATTACAATATTTATACATCATGCATTCATATCTATTATTACATATATATCTTGCATTCATAACTAGCATTCATTATATACTTTTATGCATACATTGTATATCATTCTTTCATTCATGCATTGCTTATATGCATTATATTAATAGCATTCCTACATGCTTGCATTCAACCATATATATAAATTAATGTAAAGAGAATATATATCATATATATATTATTTTATTCATCTAATATATTATGCATTACATACTCTATATTCATTTAATATCCATACTACATAGGCTCATAGGTTACACAAAATGCATATATCGTATAGTCACTCTTCTACTTAAAACCAATACTGTACCAATTGGGCATTTATTAAATTCTAGGATTAAAGTATGTTGTAGCTCTTCGTGTTAGCTTTCCAAAACTTTAAACGGATCGTATTTTCGTGTCCGAAAGCTCCCGGAATCGCGAAAATACCGAAATACGTTCGTCTTTCGTATAGCTGACACTCAAATAATTCTACAGAAAGTTACACAAAGAATTTTTCTTATTAAAATATATATTTGTGTCACGACCCGGTCCTAATTGCTTGGGTCGAATCGGATCATGCCCAGCCTGCACCGTTGTTGAGACGGCGGCAGTAAGCTGTTCAGTAGCAGGTAACCATACAACAATACTATATTTGTCACAACTCAACATTCGGAAATTTAAAACTTTATTTAACTTTTACATGAAATAAAAGATACAACTTAAACCATTTTTTTTATACATCATGAATAAAAGAAAACTCTAGGCAAACAGCTCAGCAATCTCGAATTCCTCGTCTTGGGATCGCGTAACAAAGCCTCATCAGTGATACCTAAAATGTTGGGTCTCCAGTCAGGAGGGAGCAAAGTACAATTACGAATATCCAATAATTCAAATAATAATTTGAAATTTGCAATGTTAAACAATTTGAAATACTTTAACAATATTTTTCACAATTCTACCATTGAAAACAATGTAATTTGAGTAGGTAACAAACTATGACCGGCTTGGGATGATTCAATTATATCCTAATAATACGGTCCGGCCTATCCTCGTGTATAGGAGGAATCAGCTCGCACAATCAATGATGCAATATAGGGGTATTGGTCATAGACGCTACACTACTCCCCCAATATCCCGAGTCAATCAGATTCAATCAATGAGTCAATATTCGAACTCTAGGAGAGAGTTTCGTGTAGCAATGTGGTTTAAAATTTGCAATAAAACAATTACTAGATAAATTACCAAATAGACATAACTGCACTTGCCTTGTATTAGATTGACTGGAAGAACGAGTCGGTACCGAGGAGGAACGTCAGTTGTAACTTCGAGTTCCTACAATTGAGAACTCGACTTAGATTCCTGAATAACCAGACTAAGTGTGTTAGTTGCAATCTCTAGTAGTAAGTCCTAGTCAGGTTTTAAGTTGTATTAATTTACAGCTAATGATTACGTTGCAACTACGTGCGTTGATTAAGCCGGTTAATTGAATTATTTGGAAAATCACGAGAATCGATTACAATTTGGAAAATCGCAAGAATCAATTACAATTTGGAAAACTTTGTGTTTTCATAATATGTATATAAAATACAGTTTTCTTTTAGTGACAAACAGTGAATTAATAATATTTTATTTATTTTAGCTAAACTCGTAATTAAGCCGTAAATTACGTCCTATCTACGAATATGAAATCAATCCAAAATCCACCCAAATCACATCCACCAGAAAAAGAAAAGAAAATAACTACGCTACACAAATACATGGGCACAGCTACTGGTCCTAGGGTGGGCTTATGCCCGATACATCTTTCTTTTACATTAAATAAGAAAATGACTGAATTATTAAATAAAATGCAGAATTTAAATGACTATAATATTTAGCCTAAAAATAAAATAATAAATAAAAGAAAACTAGGAGTCTCAGACTCGGTCCTTTTCCTCAAAATTCGGTTTATGCCTCAACGTCCGGTCGGACCGGTGCGTTTGCATTTCGCTGGGGCCCACTGACCGATGAGGTCGTCGCCCAAAAATAATATTATTTCCGAAAAATCATTTTAAATCATTTTAATAATTTTGTAAAAATTCCGGCAATATTTTCTCTGTTTTTGGTCAACCCAAAAACTGGGAAATGCTTCCGATTTTCCTGCAAAAGAATTCCCAAACCCGGAATATATATATATATATATATAACCATCCACAGAAAAATTTCCGAGATTAATTCGGAGAACCCGAAAATATCGGAAATTCCCGAAATCACAGAACTATATATATTTTCAAAACTAGAACTCATAAAATCCAATTCCGAACCAATATCAGAAACAAAAGAACCAAGTATGTATATATATTCAAATTCCAATTTTTATCCCGATAATTCTCGGAAAACCCGAGAATTGAAAACTCGGAACCTTTTCGAAAGAATTCTCGAAAATCCCGGGAATTCTACAGAACATTGTTCTGTCCGAAATAATCCAACAAATCACAGATCAGCAAAACATTTCCGAAGAATTTTGAAAAAAATAAAATCTATAACGTAAATGTAACGTTACCGAAAAATCCGAATTCTCGAAGAATTCAGTTGGACCAGAATAACATCATAGACAAAAGTGATTAACGGGTCAGAGTTTACCCAAAAGACAACGGAAATCCCGAAGCGGAACTCGGAACGGAGACGTCACTGCTCGAAAATGGAACACCAACAGAGCACACGGCCACGCGGATCAGCACCGGGAAGCAAACAGGGGCAAATGCCGGCGGTCGGACGGCCACCGGGTCGGGCGCCGGAGTCAGCAGGTGCGCCGGAGGGTGGCGTCGGCCTGGAAACTCGCCGGGACGTCGGGTTGGCGGCGGCCAGCCACGGGAAGGGGCGCCGGGGGTGTGCCGGCCTGAGAGTTCGCCGGGGAGGAGCGGCCCGGTGGGGTCGGCTCGGATCGGCCTCGCCGGAAAATAGTTGGTAGAAGTGTGGGTTTTGAAGATGGAGAAAAAAATAGTTTGGAATGAGGAAGAATGAAGGGGATTTGGCTTTATATAGAAAGATAGGTTAGGGGGTTACCACCTTGGGGAAGAGGAAGGGCCATCATGGCCATCAATGGCCGATGGTGGGGAGGAGGCCTATGGTCGAGCGTTCAAAACCAAAGAGTTTTCGGTTCCAACCTAAAAGAACAGCAAACACCAAAAAGGAATACTCATTCATTCATAATGAATGAAGACTCATTCCTAGTCTTATGAAAGGAAATGGGTTAAGTACTCTTGCCCATTGGGTTTGGACTCTTTGAATATGGGCCAATGTTTTGGGCTAAAGTTTAGACTTCTAAAAAAATGGTTTTAAGGACTAAAAATTCCCTAATGAGTTTTGTCAATAAAAGGGTAAATGACTTTTGGCCAAATGGACCTAAGTCTAAGGGTCCAAAAACAAAAATCCATGTTATATTTACTTTCGAAATCCTTTTTCATCCAAAAATATTTAATAGTAATATTAACAATAATAATAATAATTTCAAAATACTAATAATATCATTATTTAATTATTAAATACAAATTATGGGTTTCATAATTTGGAAAGCTAACTTCGATACGGTTTTTTATAAAAAAAGGGAGATAAATCGGAGTTCTAAGCTAAAAGTTATGACATTTCTAAGTTGCTTCGGTTAATAAAAACATGGATAAAAATTATGACGGATTTGACAAAAGAACACATATAGGCCAAGATACTTGGATACAACATAGGTATTCAAATGAAACTCATTCTAACCATCCTAACTAAGATCAATCCACTCTCTAACTATCTAACCACACACACAAATATATATATATATATATATATATATATATATATATATGCACACAAGTGTCCAAAATAGGGTTTTTTTTTCACTAGGACACAATCACAACACAAAGGACACTCCTATGACCTCCAAATGGACACGAAATAGACACAAAATGGAGATACAACCATGGGGGTCATTCCTATGGGTTCAAAATAGACCTATATACATGAGGAAATGAAAAAGAGAAGGGATTTATACCTCCCGGTAGATCGAATTGAAGAAAAGCCTTCCCGGAGCGACACCGACACGTAGAGATTCCAAAAGGACACGAACGAGCTCCGAATCTTCCCAAACTTGGGTAGCTTCCTACTTGGCTAGAATGGAGAAGGAAAGAAGAAGATTTGGTGGCAAAATGGAAGGATTTGATGGAGAAATTACTAGGGATTGCTCTCTAGAAATTTGGGGAAGAACAAGAGAGAGAGAGTGGATGAGAATAATGAAATGAACTTGAGCCTATCCTCTCCTAAAGTGGCTGGCCATATGGGGCTATTTGTCCTATTTTGGTAAGGTCCAAAATGCCCCACTAACCTATTCTATTAGTATTAGGAAAGGGCTAATTGGTTGGGGCTAAATTAGTCATTCTAAAGTCTCTAATCACACTAACCTTATCCATAATAATTAGTCTAACCTCTAACTAAAATATTTCTATCATGTAGGCCATGGCTAACTAATATGTGAATCCACTAAAGTCAACACTACCCCCGGGTCCCCGTTTCAAGTCGGATTGAGCTGAAATTCGAACCCTACTCAAATAATCCCAAAACAATATCATAAATAATAAAATAAATTTCAAAAATATTTTAAAAATACAAATGACAAAAATACCCCTGTTTCTAAAAACTGGGGGTGACAAATTCCTCGAAATTAAAACCAAACAATAGTAAAATATCAAAATCACAAGTCATAATTTTAAATAGTTTAAAAATGATTAAAAATCACCAAAAATCATAATATGAAATAATAATCAATAAATAATAATTATAATTACAAAATTTCAAAATTACCCTCATCTGAAAAACTGGGTGTTACAATAAATGAAAGTTATGTTAAGGCTTATGGCAGTCTTGAGGAGTATGAATTTAGAATTTTGGAGACAAATCCAGGTAGTATATATTTTCTAAAATAGCAGAAAATAATAGCTTCCAAAGAATATATATTTGTTTTAAGGCGTGCATTGACGATTTTTTAAGAGGTTGTTTACCGGATATTAGTACTGATGCTACGTTTATTTCAAGATATTTTATTTATTACTTGTGCACATGATCTAAACTACCAGTTATATCCAATTGCATATGTTGTTGCTGAAGGTGAAATCAGTGATTCTTGGTCTTAGTTTTTAAACACGTTAAGAATTTCGTTTGAAAGTTCTTTTATTGAATGGAATAGAATTTCATTCATTTCTGATAAGCAAAAAGGGTTAATAAATGCCATGCGTGTTGTTTTTCTAGAATCATCCCTTTTTTTTATTCAACATTTCAAACAGAACATGAAACAAGTTACAAAAAAAATATTTTAAACTTGTTAGACTCGCTTGCTAGATCATACAATTCGACGGATGCAGAGCATTTGTTTGATATAATTAAAGCCGAGAACATGACGTTGTATGATTGGCTTATTGGTGTGAACGATGAAAATCGTCATTTTGAACATTGGATTACAGCGTATGCTCGTTGTCCCAGATTAGATATTAACACTTCTAATCTTGCTGAATGTTTTAACAACTGGATTAAGAAGTTATGCGATAAACCAATAATGACACTTCTCGATGGTATTAGAGCCAAGATTATAACACTTCATGACAAGAATAGAAATACTGATGAAAAGATAGAAACAGATTTTTGTCCTAGGATTTAAAAACTATGGCACATATTTAATGATAATGTATGAATAACTACAATAATTTAAAGTCATTAATCAAATAATTAAATCATTACCTCACTATACTGTAATGTATCAAATTGTTCACGATAAAGTGAGACAGCCTTGTATTGACAATGTTGTTGATCTACAATATCTGTGGACCAGCGCATGACAACAAAAAAGACTCCAAAATTACTAGTTACACTGGTAATCGGTCTACCAATATAGAAGTGCTCGTATGACCAGACCTATAGTAAATACAATGAAATAAAAATTTAGTACACAGTAAATACAATAAAATACAAATAAATTTCATTCTTACATGAACTAGTGACATACATACACAAATACTATTGCGAGTCTTTATATTAACAAACTCAGTCAACATTGCGTAGAGATATGATAAAGCAGCAGCTCCCTATGCATGACTAGTGAGTTTGGTTAAATCAGCTAAAATTGGTAGAAGTCGCACATTAACCATATTTCCATTTGCGTCGAGAAAGAGAATAGCGCCACATAAACCGAGCAAGTACGCTCTAGTACACAGAATAATCTGATAATAGGAAAGCAAATATTTTACTAAATACTAAATAAATCCTTAAAAATATTACTAATTAAAATACATACCCGTATCTCATCTACGTCAACCGTCTCGTTATCCATAGTGTGATCTAAATCCATGAAATTCCCACGAAGCCATAAAAATGTGACAAAACTGCTACCTCTCATATCTGGTGGAGGCATAATCCCGAGATAGGAGGTAACCAGATTAGATAGAGTAGATTGTTGATTGAAATATATTGGGTCACCTATAATAGGCAATTCCAATATGTTTGCCACATCACATAACGTGATGATCGTCATCTCCCCCACTAGAAGTTGAAAAATGTTGTGTTCGGGCCACCAACGCTCAACAAGACTTAAAATAAGATGAATGTCGTGAATGAAAATTTTAATTTGGTCCAAGTATTGAAACTCGAAGGAACGTACCAAGGCCTTTTGGGCAGCATTTAACACCTACGTGTTATATCGTCTCTCTTTTCGCCAATTTCTATGCTCTCAGAGACGTAATTCCAGATCATGATCGTATAACTATTGACAATTTAAAAATAACATTTTAACTATATTAGATATCTACTAATTAAAGTGGACATTTATACAATTTAACTAACTAACAAAATAATATAAGACAATATAGTAAAAACTAGACAATCGAGCTAATATATTATTTACTAAATTTATTGTGGTAAAATAAATTACCTCTCCTCTAAATATTTTATCGGATATATGAATTTTACGTTGCTTCTTAATCAACTCCATAGTCGGTCCACCAAAAATACGACCATCATTTTTGTTAGCCATCTGCAAGTAAAATCAATTATTAATACATAACATACATAAACTATAAATATAAGAATCTAAAAAATAAAGAAAGAAATGCTTACATGCTGTCTAGAAGAGTGCTTGGGGGAAGAGAAATAGGTTATGTTGGCTGGTTGGTTGCTGGGATTGTGGATAAGTGAGAGGGGAGAGCTGAGTTTATATAGAAGAGAGGTGGCTTATGGTTTTGGCAAAACCAGCGCCCCCCTCCCCCCCACATAGAATCACCAACTAAACTGGAGGCCACCCCTAGTATCCGCCAACTGAGTTGGAGGTCCCCCTGGCCCCGCCAACTCACTTGGAGGTCTGTCCCTCCACGGAGAATATCCATTCTCCGTGTTAGAATACAGGAGAATGGTCATTCTCCGTATTAAAATCATGAAGAATATCCATTCTCTGTGTCAAAATAATGAAGAATGGAAATTCTCCGTGTTAATACCACGAAGAACGGCCATTCTCTGTGTTAAATTGACGGAGAATGGTCGTTCTCCGTGTTAAAATGACGAAGAATGGCCATTGTCCGTGTTAAAATCATGGATAATGGACATTCTCCGTGTTAGAATGCAGGAGAATGGTCATTCTTTATATTAAAATGCAGAAAAATGACCATTCTCTGTGTTAAAATCACGGAGAATGGTCATTCTTCGTGTTAGAGTCACAAAGAATGACCATTCCCCCTGTTAAGATCACGGAGAATAATCTTTTTTTAAAGTATATATTGATTGACATCATACTTTTTATTGTTGTTTGTTTTATATCAGTACAAATAATCGAGCAGCTCAGAGAAACAAATAAAAGGCTCGTTAATGAGAAAATGGAGCTTTAAAAGAAAGTTGAATCGTTGAATAATGAAGCCATTGAAAAGGATACAAAAATTACTGATCTCGAAGCCATGGCTACAACATTGCAGCTTGAGGAGACTCAACCAGCTGCTGAACAACAAGCTGCTGAACTTGCTGCTCCAAAAGAATTCAAAAGAAGAGAAGGATGGGGGAGAGAGGTTCAGAAAACCATCAGCGGCATTAGCCGATGAAAATTTTACTCCCTTGGAGAAGAATATAGTAACAGAGGCTAATAAAAAGCGGAAGATGAATGCCGCTTCGAAACCAAAACCTCAACCCAAACTCAGGATCGGAGGAAAAAATAAGCAGGCGGATTCGAAATCCGGACAAGACGCCAAAATGGCTGAACTAGCTAGGAAGGATGATATACTAAGGGAATGCGATGACCTCATACTTTGGAAGGATGCGGATGAAGAGCTGAAGAAGCTTTACATGGACATCGTATTCCCAAGAAAGATGAGTCCAACGTATGTATTTTGAACTCAACCAATCTCCGTCCAATTTATAATGGAGAATGGCCATTCTCCGACAGTTGGTCGGAGAATGATCATTCTCTGTGTCAGTTGGACGGTGAATGATCATTCTCCCTGTCAGTTGGACGATGAATGACTTTTTTTTATTTTTCTTTCTAGTCTTTTTTCACAATTATGTCCTGAGAATCTCTATTAATTTAATCTAAACTAAATTTATATGTAGTGATATTGTATACACGAGTATGTCAAAAAGGGAGAAAATAAAGTTTTCGTCCTCCTGTCAGCAAAAGACATGCAAGACATACTCAACTATGAAGACATGGAGGCTGACATACTCAAATAATAATAGGAAGCTGAGAAAAATTCAAGGCTATGCTGGTACGCCCAGTCAAGTTTAAAGGACGTGCAACATAAGTGGTCTGTATTCATGATGCCCCACACAATGGTAAGAAACAAAACTGAAAAATCCATATTCATGTGTACACCGATAAAAAATAACGTAAAAAACTTATTCATGATATTGTATTTTTTTTTAGGAAACAGTCCATCGTTCTCCGTGCCATTGAACCGAAAGTAACAGCTAGCGCCCTTGAAACTTTCAAAATAGATGTAGAAGACTTCATCATTGGTTTAGAGAATGACATAGAGTGGCTATTCGTTCCACTCTTTAATGAATCCTCTAAACACTATACGCTGCTCACATTCAACTTGAGCTCCTACGAGTGGACACACTACAACTCTTTGAGGCAAAACACATACAAAAAGGGAAAGGAGGATGCAGAATTAATGAAGAAGACCTTAGAGCCTATCGTCCAGAGGAAAGTTGATATGATGATGGAGAGATGCTCGACGATGATGGAGTATAAGAGCATAGGGCTGAATTGTTCTCCACAATGCCCATAACAACTAGCACCCAACTGCCTCTTGTACACGACATTTTATATAAAATGCTTGATGACTGCTCCCTTCGAAATATCGAGATAAAATGATAATGACATTCACCAGAATATTACAATGACGAGGTTGGGATGAGCTAAGAAGTTGCTTTCAAGCGAATATGTAACACTACCAACCTAGCAATGGCATTATAAAACAACAATGTCATTGGGTTAAGAACTTCTTTCTATATCATCTGTTTGTCTTTTATTCTTCTGTGTCTGTATCTTTTGTAACATTTGCTCTGTCTTTTATAATAAAATTATTTTTGAATTATATTTACATTGTTAAAACCACGAAGAATGACCATTCTCCGTGTCAAAATCACAGAGAATGACCATTCTCCATCCTAAAATGCAGGAGAATGGCCATTCTTCGTTTCAAAAATCATGTAGGATCACCATTCTCCGTCTTAAAATTTTGGAGAATGATCATTCTCTGTGTTAAATTCATGGTGAATGGTCATTTCCCGTGTTAAATACAGGAGAATGGTCATTCTCCGTATCAATATCACGGAGAATTGTCATTCTCCTTGTTAAATTGACAGAGAATTTCCATTCTCCTTGTTAAAATTGACGGAGAATGGCCTTTTTCTATGTCAAAGTGACGGAGAATGGCCATTCTCCGAGGAAACTCAACCGAACACTTGGCACAACGAAACAACAAAGAATAGAGACACAAAAAGTTTGACTTTTATTTACATATGAAAGTCTATTACATGTCCAAAACTAATACAAAAAATCCTACTACAAAGAAAAAAAGCCTAAAAGCTACAACTAGGCGCATTTCTCTGGTGCCTCAGCTTGGCACATCTCTTTGGTGTCTCAGCTAGGCGCATCACTTCAGAATCTCAATGTAGGTGCATCACCATGCATCGTCAGAGCAAATCACTTTCTCGTCAACGTGTGGGTGCTTCGACAGAGTGTAGGTTGGCAATCAACCTAAATCCTGGGGCTCTTACAGCCTAATAAAAACCGAGGCATGCAGACCCCGATCTTTGGATGCAACAGGCACCTTCGACAGCATGTGGCTCTTCCAGCCTAACAAAAACTGGGCCGTGGCGATCCCGAACCCAGTAACCAACATTATGGCATACAGTCGATGAAGTGCACGAACACGAACAACCCACTCGGCGTATCTCAGTCTTCTAAAGGATTTTACCACCAAAGCTTCTTCGAACGAGGAGATCGACAACCCACATGAAAGTGTCTTGCCAAGGCGAGGGATCTGTCGAGTCCATCTCCATAAGAAAAGCTAAGTGAAACAAGAATAAACTCTCTCTACACTACTGCCATTTATAGGCAAGGGCAACTCGTACTCATGCGCCAAGTGGCAGTCACTTCGAATTCAGCTCAATAAATTTGCATTAATGCCAATAAATTTGTCCCTTCGAATTCTGCCAAGTCAGAGAGCCATCAATGCCTCGAAGAACTCAACAGACATGCTATGCAGCAGATGCGTTCATCAACACCATGTGCCTTGTATTGATGCACCCAAAGGAGCATTGGCCAATGCGCCCATCAACACCATTCTTCGTGTTAAAATCATGGAGAATTATCCTTCTCCTTGTTAAATTGACGAAAAATTGCCATTCTTCGTGGTAGAATGCAGGAGAATGGCCATTCTCCGTGTTAAAATCACGAAGAATGGCCATTCTCTGTTTTAGTATCACGGAGAATGGCCAATCTCCGTTTTATAATCTTAGAGAATGGTCATCCCCCGTGTTAAAATGCAGGAGAATGGTCATTCTTCGGGTTAAAAGCATGGAGAATTGCCATTCTCCGTGCTAAAATGACGGAGAATGTCCATTCCCCTTGTTAAATTGACGGAGAATTGAGAATTGCCATTCTCCATGTTAAAATTGACGAAAAATTGTCGTTCTCCTTATTAAATTGACGGAGAATTGCAAAAAAAAAGTTGGGTAAATAAAAGAAGAAAAAAAAGTATATAATGATAATTAAATCAACGATGGTTCATTTGATTCTATTGGCTCTTTGTCGCTATCTCGCTTCCGTACTTTACAATTATGAAAGTCATGACCCAATTTTTTACAAACTCTACAAATTCTAGGCTTGGGGATAATCAGACTTACTTTAGTCTGGCTTGATTTTTCTTGAGAAGGCATTCCTTTTGTTGTTATCGGATTTGGCTCTTTAAAAGATTCATGCACTCATGAACTGCATCACCTAACATTTTTTCTTCTTTACCAATATCGGTCACCATTTTGTGCAACTCAATTAGCACAGACGGCATCAACTATGTTCATTTCTCTTGATTTTTGCTTGATTTTTTATAATAATACATAAACAGATTAACTTGTTCATTAATACCACCATACCTTCTACTCTCAATACTGTCTGGGTGGATGAATCTCCTTTCTACGCCAAGTCCGGAGAGATAACTCTCTTTGCAATCCTTGAGCCAACGAGTTTTTATCAAGTTCTTTGGAATATCTGCCAATTGTAATCTCTTCATTGCTGAAAAAATATGCCTACACGGAATTCCCTTGGTCTCTATCCACAAGCAATCACAGTTTATGATATTGTCGACACGATAAAATATAACCTTCCAGTTGATACTGTTTGGCGACAAATACTTTTGGATAGTACAAACTTCTGCATCTCTTATGATGTGATGGTGGAGAACAATATATTTATCAGAATGTGTGGTTTCCTTCCTTACCTCTATAAACACTTTTTTAGTGTAAATTGCTATAAATTGATCTTCTATTATGGCCATGCTAGTTTATTTCACACTGGTGTTGAGAGTTTATCAGTGATATGCTTACTCATCTGGCCTTAACGTAAGACTGCCAAACCGTGGTCACAATGTTGAAGGGCCTTCCATAGTGGCAGCTTCTCATTCAAATTTTTTTCCAGAAATGCGTTCATTGATTCACATCTATTTGTTGCAGTAGAACCACCAAAATAATTTTCACGTAGGAATGTGTCCGCTCATCGCTCTATCGTTCTGTACAATGTAGTGGTCCATTCATTGTTCTCTATATTATAATCCCTTAGCATCTGCTGCCAACGATTTTCAAATTCTTCGACTGAATAGTACCTGTTTAGAAAACATGGACAGTAACTAAAGTTTTAATATTGTAACAACAACATACTTCAAAGTAAAGTACCAAGTGTGAGATGTACCTTTTAATCAGAATACTCAATTCTTTTGCAAAACCATTCGGTGTACATGTTTGGTTGAATTGTTTAGGATATGCCATGAGCATGTTCGATGAACTACGATGGGCATTAAATCCTCAATTGCTATCTGCAACCATCCATGAGAACTATCTCTAGTAATTTTCCATTCATACACTCTTGATTTTTTTTGTAAAACCCAAGAATATGTCTCAACAAACTCATTATGGATCAATATAAACCCAAACACATGAGTCATTGTATAATTGTTTGTACCCACTAGAACCACAACGATATTTGACATCTATTTGTTTTATATGTAGAATCAAATGCTAGTGAATCTACAAATAATTCGTAATCGAATCGACTTGCACCATCAGCCCAAAAGATATGGGTCAATCTGGAATCTTCATCTACCTTGTACGCGTAGAAGAAATCTGGGTCAATGCTCTCCTTAGCTTGAAGAAATATAAGTATTGTCGTACCATCAACATCATCTAGTGCTCTACTATCTTTAGCTAAAGCATTGTATAAATCTTTTTTCGTCCATCCAACCTTATCCCAGCCACCATTCTGGTGGACAAATAAATTCCATATCTCTGAAGTTGTCATCCTGGATTGCTTCATAAGCTTAGCTTGTTCCAATTCTGCGGATGATATCTTATGATGGGATCTCAAAAAAATTGTTTAAAAATCATTCGCCAGATTATGGTTGTGATGTACTCGATTTTTTTTGACAACCCACAGATTTGTAGAAATGGTGTACCCAATACGAAAAATTGCTTTACAACCACTTCTGCTTTCACTTCTTGGTTTATGAACCCTGTTAGGAGCTTCATTGTATTTCTTCTTTACTTCGTTCTTTTTAACACTGAAACTAACTATTTTTGAATATATCCGATAGAATGTCTCCGCTTCTTTAATAGAGTTGAACTGTAAGCCAACAATATCTTTATCTAAAAGATCCCTTGAGTCTTTGTTAATGTTGACAGACTGCAATTTTTTTCATGATCGATGTATTGAAATCCAATGGAGATTCACCATCGTCCCTAAAAACAGAATTAAACAAAATAAGTATGAGAAATAAATGTAAAAATATAATGCATTTCTTAAATCCATTAGAAATGGTGAAGCAAAATAACATTTTGTTGTTTGTGTTGATATCATCGTCATCGTTATGATGCATTTCTCCGTTATTTTCTTCCTCTTGTTCTTTATCGCCTCCTAAGTTAACAGATTCCAATCATTGCTCATCATCCAAATCATCTGACACCGTTATTGTAGCGAAGCTTTCTTCATTAACTAATTATTCCATATGACCATCAGTTTCTCCATGTGACGTCGCTATTGAAGAAAACAAAATATGTTAGAAACTAACAGAAGAAACAAAGAACAAAAAATAATACAAACAGAAAAAGGAAAATGCTTTATGTACCTCCAAAAACTCCCTCCTTCATGTACCTCCGCCACATGGCCCTCTTCTATTGGCTCATGTCTTCCCCCAACTTCTCTCCTATTTGCTTGGGTCAATAAGGTAGCGCCATGAAACGGAGGGACATAAAAGAGGGACATTTTGGAGGTACATATAGCATTACTCAAAAAATGCTTGAGAGATCCTAAAGCATGCATAATTTTAAAGAAATAACTTCCAACAGCACAACCTTTTCGTCTTCTGTGTACATGTTTTATTGAATTGTGTAGAATAAAGCATACAACAACATTTAATGCAACGTTTACTAGTGTGTAATTATTTCTAATGATATAGTATTATTGAACACAATCTGCGAGCGAGAACCCGAGAGAGAGAGAAAGAGAGAGAGAGAGAGAGAGAGAGAGAGAGAGAGAGAGACAGGATAAAGAGAATTAGGGAAATATTCCCACGGGTGAACCAAAGTAAGAAAATTGGGCGCTTGATTTAACATTTAAATTAGATTTAAATTCATAAAAATAGTATAAATATCTATAATATTATTGAAACTAGTATTAACATTAATACTACTGTTACCGGACCATATTCTGTTAGACTATTAGCCTATCGTTTCGGAATTATATAGTTTGATGCGGCCGGTTTGACCCATACCTGCAGAATCCCTCGAATTCAATTGATCAAATCAACAAGTTTTTATTTCAATAGCTCATTTTACTAATAACTACCATTATCACGTATCTTCTTTTACATTATGCACACGAAAGAATTGAGCTCGATTAGTTCTAGCGTACGAGTTTAGACGAACAATAACCGAGCCCGAGCAACGTGACATCATCTAAGTTTCTAATACAGTAACATTACTGTAAATTTAAAATTTACAATATTATTGAAACTAATATTAATATTAAAATTTAAATTAATTTTTGATTTAACATTTAAATTAGATTTAAATTTAACTTAAAAATAGTTAAAGTTAAAATTTAATTTTTGATTTAAAATCTACAATATTATTGGAACAAGTATTAATATTAACAATACTATTACCGGACCATATTATGTTTGACTGGAAGCCCATTGGTTCAGAATGATATAGTTCGATGCGGCCAGTTTGACCCATACCTGTAGAACCCCCGAATTCAATTGATCAAATCAACAAATTTTTTTCAATAGCTCCATTTACTAGTAATTACCATCATCACGTATCTCCTTTTATATTACGCACACGAAAGGATCGAGCTCGACTAGTTCTAGCAAACGAGTTTAGATGAACACTAACCGAGCCCGAGCAACGTGACATCAGCTAAGTTTCTAATACATTAACATTACTGTTAATTTAAAATTTACAATATTATTGAAACTAATATTAATATTAAAATTTAAATTAATTTTTGATTTAACATTTAAATTAGATTTAAATTCACAACTTAAAAATAGTTAAATTTAAAATTCAATTTTTGATTTAAAATTTATAATATTATTGGAACTAGTATTAATATTAAAACTGCTGTTACCGGACCATATTATGTTAGACTGGTAGCCCATCGGTTCGGAATCATATAGTTCGATGCGGCCAGTTTGACCTATACCTGCAGAACCCCCGAATTCAATTGATCAAATCAACAAATTTTTATTTCAGTAGCTCATTTTACTACTAACTACCATCATCACGTACATTCTTTTACATTACGCACGCGAAAGGATCGAGCTCGACTAGTTCCAGCGTACGAGTTTAGACAAACACTAACCGAGACCGAGCAACGTGACATCAGCTAAGTTTCTAAAACATTGACATTACTGTTAATTTAAAATTTACAATATTATTGAAACTAATATTAAAATTTAAATTTAAATTAATTTTTGATTTAACACTTAAATTAGATTTAAATTCACAACTTAAAAATAGATAAAGTTAAAATTTAATTTTTTATTTAAAATCTACAATATTATTGAAACTAGTATTAATATTAACACTACTGTTATCGGACCATATTCTATTTGACTGGTAGCCCATTGGTTCGGAATGATATAATTCGATGCGGCCAGATTGACCTATACCTGCAGAACCCTCCAAATTCAATTGATTAAATCAACAAGTTTTTATTTCAATAGCTCCTTTTACTAATAACTACCATCATCATGTATCTTCTTTTACATTACGCACGCGAAAGGATCGAGCTCGACTAGTTCTAGCGTACGAGTTTAGACGAACACTAATCGAGCCCGAGCAACGTGGCATCTGCTAAGTTTCTAATACAGTGACATTACTGTTAATTTAAAATTTACAATATTATTAAAACTAATATTAATATTAAAATTTAAATTAATTTTGATTTAACATTTAAATTAGATTTAAATTCACAACTTAAAAATAGTTAAAGTTAAATTCAATTTTTGATTTAAAATCTACAATATTATTGGAACTAGTATTAATATTAACACTATTGTTACCGGACCATATTATGTTCGACTGGTAGTCCATCGGTTCGGAATGATATAGTTTGATGCGACTGGTTTGACCCATACCTGCAGAACCCTCGAATTCAATTGATCAAATCAACAAATTTTTATTTTAATACCTCCTTTTACTAATAACTACCATCATCACGTATCTTATTTTACATTACGCACGCGAAAGAATTGAGCTCGACTAGTTCTAGCATACGAGTTTAGACGAACACTAACCGAGACCGAACAATGTGACATCAGTTACAGTGACATTGCTGTTAATTTAAAATTTATAATATATTTGAAACTAATATTAATATTAAAATTTAAATTAATTTTTGATTTAACATTTAAATTATATTTAAATTCATAACTTAAAAATAGTTAAAGTTATACTTTAATTATTGATTTAAAATATATAATATTATTGGAACTAGTATTAGTATTAACACTACTGTTACCGAACCATATTCTGTTCGACTGGTAGTCCATCGGTTCAGAGTGATATAGTTCAATGCGGCCGGTTTGACTCATACCTACAGAACCCCCAGAATTCAATTGATCAATTCAACAAGTTTTTATTTCAATAGCTCCTACATTACGCACGCGAAAGGATCGAGCTCGACTAGTTCTAGCGTACGAGTTTAGACGAACACTAACCGAGACCGAGCAACGTGACATCAGCTAAGTTTCTAATACAATGACATTACTGTTAATTTAAAATTTACAATATTATTGAAACTAATATTAATATTAAAATTAATTTAATTTTTAATTTAACATTTAAATTAGATTTAAATTCACAACTTAAAAATAGTTAAAGTTAAAATTCAATTTTTGATTTAAAATCTACAATATTATTGAAACTAGTATTAATATTAACACTACTGTTATCGGACCATATTATGTTCGACGGGTAGTCCATCGGTTCGGATGATATAGTTCGATGCGGCCGGTTTGACCCATACCTGCAAAACCCTCGAATTCAATTGATCAAATCAACAAGTTTTTATTTTAATAGCTCCTTTTACTAAAAACTACCATCATCACGTATCTTCTTTTATATTATGCACGCGAAAGGATCGAGCTCGACTAGTTCTAGCGTACGAGTTTAGACGAACACTAACCGAGCCCGAGCAACATGACATCAGCTAAGTTTCTAATACAGTGACATTACTGTTAATTTAAAATTTACAATATTATTGAAACTAATATTAATATTAAAATTTAAATTAATTTTTAATTTAACATTTAAATTAGATTTAAATTCACAACTTAAAAATAGTTAAAGTTAAAATTCAATTTTTGTTTTAAAACCAACAATATTATTGGAACTAGTATTAATATTAGCACTACTGTTACCGAACTATATTTTGTTCGACTGGTTGTCCATCGATTCGGAATGATATAGTTCGATGTGGCCGGTTTGACCCATACCTGCAGAACCCCCGAATTCAATTGATCAAATCAACAAATTTTTGTTTCAATAGCTCCTTTTACTAATAACTTACATCATCACGTATCTTCTTTTACATTACATACGCGAAAGGATCGAGCTCGACTAGTTCTAGCGTACGAGTTTAGACGAACACTAACCGAACCCGAGCAACATGACATCAGCTAAGTTTCCAATACAGTGACATTACTGTTAATTTAAAATTTACCATATTACTAAAACTAATATTAATATTAAAATTTAAATTAATTTTTTATTTAACATTTAAATTAGATTTAAATTTACAACTTTAAAATAGTTAAAGTTCAAATTTAATTTTTGATTTAAAATCTACAATATTATTGGAACTAGTATTAATATTAACACTAGAACTTCCAAATAGTCTTTTCCTTGTTCGGTCACACCCCTCCACAAGCGGGTTACACCCCCAAAACGAGCGGGTTAAATAGCCTTTTCCATTAAGAAAAGAACCCATCCGACTAGAGAGAAACGAAGGAGAGAAGAAGAAGAGTCGCAATGGAGAGGAGCAAGATCAACAATAGCGGATGGGCCGTCATCCCTACGGAGATTCTCTCGATAATACTGGTACTGCCGGGGATGCCGACGGACGAGGTCATGTGCAACGTGGCCCCAATGTGCCATTCGTGGTGGAAGGAGCTTAACGGTCCCTTATACTATTGGTCTAACGTGGACTTGGAACTGTGGTGCCGGAGGGGCCAGCAAACCGCAGAGATTAGTTTGACCGTAAAGAAGCTCGTGGCTCGCAGTGCGGAAATTCTACTGTCCTTCTCTGTGTACAAGCTCAACGAAGCTTCCTTCTCTTTTGAATGTTATAGGCCTGTGCAAAATTTTATTTTATC
The DNA here is from genome assembly GCA_029216955.1 of Iris pallida. Classification (NCBI taxonomy): domain Eukaryota; kingdom Viridiplantae; phylum Streptophyta; class Magnoliopsida; order Asparagales; family Iridaceae; genus Iris; species Iris pallida. The sequence continues at coordinate 6,423,384 of JANAVB010011199.1, read as the reverse complement.
TTATTTTAATACTTTATTTTTTCTATTACAAAATTTTATGTATACTTGGTTAATTTCTATTGATGTTTTTCCCTTTTTATAATACAGTAGAAAATTTCTAAGGGTGTTGCGCATTCTGAAGTACTACGTGAGTGATGAAACTTTCGTGAGACCCTTGGAGTTTCTCCCGGTACTGGAAGAACTCGACATTAGCTACTGTCTCTATATATCACATCAACTGGAACATTTTTCGTCGGCAAGTATTGCCACCGTCTGGTCAAGCTGAGGAGGAACATGCCCCCTCCATATTTCATAGTCAGGAACAGATTTGTGCTGAACACGTTCAACGAGATGGAGGGAAAGGCCGTGGCCGATTCGATGCCTCGTCTCGAGTACCTAGAGATGGGCTCAGACATGTTCAACGGAGACACGCTGCGATCTATCATATGCAACTGCAAGGGTCTTTGCGTGCTCGACATATGTAGGTGCTTCAACGTGCACCTCAACGACGATCTCAGGAAAATTTGTGATTTAATACAGACGTTTAAACGACCCTTTGATGATGTAATCCCAAGGGAACGTGGATATGAGATGTATAGTGATTTAGATCTCATCAATCAGTACTGGGGTGAATGGTTCTTCTGACATTAGCATGCATGCATACATTTTTTTTTGTATTTTTCATATTTATATGATATAAGTATTTTATCCTCAATGCAATGGGTTATTAATGTTAAAGTGTTATTAATGTTCTTAGTCTGGGTATCATCTGATCTATTGATATCCTTTATTTTGGAGAAATTGCAAAATTATCCAAATTAATGTTCTTATACCATGTGAAGACGAATTTTGACGGTGCAAATAGCCCTGATACTGACTATATCAGTGATTAACATTACGAGTTCATTGAACTCATTTGGAGTTCATTTTATCCATATAAAACCACTTTGGAAGTGGTTTTGTTCACCCACCAAAGTGGTTTTCACCTTTAATTTGACACGTGTCAAATTTTTTAGTAGAGGGTGAACAAAAACCCTAGTATTTGGGGGTGAACAAAAATGAACTCTTAACATTAATACAACATCTCAGTGTAATCATATCCAAGCGATTTAGACGTTTCCCCACACAATGATGACATTTTACCGTCTTCAAGATGAATTTTGGTGATGCAAATTCCACTCATATTTATGGTATCAGTGCCATTCACCATAATTAATGGTGATAGACATTTATACAAGAAGAGTGGCCCGGGGGAGATACAAAAAAATTGGTTTCTTTTTCATAACCCTTTAAAATCTATTTATACAGCCAAACAACCAAACAATTTATCTTCACCAGCCTTCAAAACCAATTTATATAGATTCAAAACTAAACTAAACAGCCAAACTATTTAAAATTCACAGCCCTTCAGAACAGTCTCAAAATGGAGAAGAGCAAAATCTACATTTATGGATGGGCCAACATCCCCAAAGAGATCCTAGCCATGGTTTTGGTACTAGCGGAGATATCGTCTGAGGAGATCATCCGCTTGTCTTTCGTTTGCCGGTCGTGGTGGAAGGCGCTCTATTGTCCCTGTTCTGGTCGGACGTCAAGTTGACCCAGTGGTGTCGCAGGGTTAACCTAACCTCGAAAATTGATGAGGCGGTGAACAAGCTAGTAGCACACATTGAGGGAAATCTAACCTCCCTCTCTGTTTACAAACTCGGCAAAGAGGCCTTCTCCTTTATTCCTCAAGGCCAGTACATGATATTTTTAATCTATTTTTTTATAATTTATAAGTTGTTAATTTTGATTTTTTGTTTTCCTGGTTATACCACTATTTATAAAACAATAAATTTTTTTAAGGGTCCTGCGAATGCCAATGAGCAACGTGAGTGGCAAATGTTGGAGGAACATTTTGAGTTTCTTTCGGTTCTGACAGAACTCGACATCAGCTACTGCCTCCATATTACGTCCAAGGGCATCAAACTCCTCGGAAGTCGTTGCCAACGTCTAGTTATGCTGTAACGCCCTAGTCCCCAAATATGTATTGGGCCAGGATACGGTACATGCCAGCAACACTCCACCAATGGGCCAAACCTCATAGTAAGCCCATTAGCGAAATGCTTAAGCTGTAAATCATGATAACAACTCATAATATAGTACAAGTCACAGGTACACAGCTAATCTCATCCACACAGAAAGTAAGATACGAGATATCAAGTCCCATAAAATGATACTAATAAAAAAATCTATCCAACATGAAACATGAAATGTAACTGTGCGGGTAAGATATCCCAAAACCATAGTAAAAAGGAAACAAAGTATTAACTACATGTCCACCAATGAAAAGAAAGAAAATAATGTATCAGTCTAAAATAAAGAGACATGTCTCAAGAGAAGTCCTCGGCCACTATCTCGTCCTCCTGCGAAGGTACGTCACCTGTCTCCACTCCAGAACCATAAACCTCCGGGTAGTCCTCGTCTCTAACTAAGCCTGGAGAGATCACCAGGTCCTCAAAGGACTAGCAAGACACATAATATACATGCCTACTTTGACAGTTTTAACATGCAAGGAAGGATAGAAAATAGTACAAGAAATAAAGACTACAGAGTAGTACAAGAATAAAATATAAGGAAGTGGCATGCCGTCGATGATAAACATGACTAAGAATAAATCGGAGTAAACCGCAGCTCAGTGGGAGACTCATGGTCCTATAGATCACAGCTCAGTGGGGGCTCACAACCTATAGTAAGTCTCTATCGCAGCTCAGTGGGGGCTCACAACAGAGAGTAGTCAAGTATAGTCATCGTCTATCACAAGGTTCTCGCCTAGAACTACGAGTCAAGTCAAGTCAAGATGTCAACAAGTCAAGTCCATCTCAATTATGTAAAAGGAACACGACAGAGGCTAAGCAATACTATCACTAGACATGATTACGATAGAAAATATGGCTAGTAATAAGAGAAAAGAAAGAGTAATAATCTACGTGCACGGAAAACTAGAAAGTACCCATGATATGAAATATGAGAAAAATATGTACCAAGTGAGACATAAAAGAATAGCAGTATAGAAAAGCATATAAGTACTGTAAATTTTGGCAAGGTGTACTTGCCTGATGTCTGAGTGAGGTAAGATGATGTCCTGGCGATGAATCAACAACAGCACACAAAGAGTAAGGTGTAGGAACAACTTCGGATGCTAAAAATAGTCTATTATCTAATTATAATTAATACTGCACCTATTACATTTATTTAATAAAATTTGAAGTTAGGATATCGTATAGGTTTTCATATCATCTTTCCAAAAAGCTAAACGGATCACATTTTCATTTTCGGAATCTCCCGAAATCGTAAAAATACCGAAACACGTTTATTTTTTGGACACTAGATACTCAAACAGTTTTATAGAAATTTACAAAACAAATTTTGTCTATTAAAATATGTTTTTGGAAACCTTACCTCGATACGCTTCTTTTAAAAAAACTGGAGGTGAAACGGAGTTCGGAGCTATGAGATATCGTCGTTTCAAGTTGCTCTTACTGCTAAAAAGCGGGACTGAATTCTAATGACGAATTTTAGAGTTTCTATTGGACTAAAAATAATTTCGAATTATGGCTGATAGAAGGGGAATGTATTGGGTTTATATAGGTATTTATTTCAGATTTATCTCCTAAATTAGATAGGATTTGATTTAAATTGATAGAAGTTACTTTGTTATGATATAATATAGATAGGGATGCTTTCCTATTAGACTTAGGATTATGATTAACTTAAAATATAGTTCATATTTATCTAAATTATCTATAACATTATTTAAAATTATTATAGGTAATAAATAGAGTTAATATTTATTTAAATAACCTTCATCTAATATCATTTATACAAGCTGAAATATTTAATACTAATTTGACATTTATTCTATATTATGTAAATAGTGTATGTTGGAGTGGGTGGGGTTCCCAACCTATGTGGAGAAGACCCCAGAGTGCGACAAGTGCCATCTGTGTGTTAAAGAAGCTCGAGGAGGTGACGAGGCCAGTCGGAGAAGACGGAGACACTCGGGAGCTGCCAAAGGAGCTGCTGGAGAGGGGGGGCAGAGTTCGGGCCGAACTCTGCCCTAGGGGAGAGTTCTGGCTGAACTCTGCCCTAGGGGAGAGTTCTGGCCGAACTCTGCCTCCCAGTTCTAGAACTGTTCTGTTGCCAGAACACAGAGTTTTGGTCGAACTCTGTGTCAGGACAGAGTTCTGGCCGAACTTAGTGTGTCGGGGCTAAAGCATTTTTCAGGGTGATTTAATCACCGTTGGATCGTATCCTATGGTCCAGGTTTTGCTGCGGATTAGGGGGTTTATACATGGTTATTCCTAACCCTAATCATAACACAACATTGAAGAACAAGAGAGAAAAAAGAGGCAAGAGTGCCATTGCAACTTTGGAAGAGAAGAAGGAGGATTGAAGGCCATTTTCGGAGGAGGATCGTGTTCGGGTAATATCTACTCGTCGTCCTTGTTCTTCGTAGCTTTGTAATCATTATTCTTGCTCCTAAGTATTGTGGGGATCCGATTTGGATTGGGAGAAGTTTGTAGAGGGTGTACTCCTTTATTTTATAAGTGAAGGCTTCCCCGGGTTGGACTCCGATCGTCCCGTGATTTTTCCCGCAAGGGTTTTCCACGTCAAAAATTCTCTGTGTCTGCGTGGTTTGTTTTAGTGTTTTGGTTCGTGCGTTGTTTTGCTCAGTTCTCTCGCAGGTACTCTCTAGTTTGGGGAAAGGTTTTCGTGTTTCTTTTCCAATAAAGTGGTATCAGAGCCATGTTCTGGAATTCAGAAGGGTGTCAGGAGTTGACAGAAACTAGAGAGGAGAGATGGACGCAAAGCCGGTGCACATGGTGAACCTAAACGACACCAACTATCATTATTGGCGGTGCAAGATAAAAGATTTGCTGTTTGTCAAGAAGCTGCATCTGCCCGTATTTGCATCCGAGAAGCCTAGTGATAAATCCGAGGAGGACTGGAAATTCGAGCATATACAGGTGTACGGATATATCAGGCAGTTCGTTGACGAGAATATCAGGCAGTTCGTTGCCAATATTGATCACGCGAAGACGTTATGGGATAACTTGGAATCTTTGTATGCGAAAACGACCAGGGTAAACAAGATGTTCTTGATCCGGACGATGATGGGTCTACGGTACAAAGATGGGGCATCTATTACAGATCACTTGAGTGATTTCCAGGGCGTAGTTGACCAGCTATCTTCAATGGGAGTCAAGTTTGATAACGAAGTTCGGGGACTATGGCTGATGTGTATATTGCCAGACTCGTAGGAGACCGTATGAGTATCTATGATCGCTTCTGCTCCAGAGGGTGTGGTCAGTCTGGAGTTTGCCAAGAGCGGGGTGCTGAATAAAGAGATGCGAAAACGTTTTCAGGGCACTTCATCCACATCCTACCACTCAGAGGTATTGGTTTCAGAGAGCCGCGGAAGGGGCAAAAGCAGGGGTCCAGGTGGTGGCAGAGACAAGAGCTGGGGGAAGTCCAAGGGTCGTTATGAGGACTCGGAGTGTTACCATTATGGCAAGAAGGGCCACATAAGCGGAACTATTTTGCTTGTAAGAGAGAGAAGAAGGTCGACAAGGGGAAACAAGATGAGAACACTACAGTGGCGACCTCGATACATGGAGGCGATGTGATCATCATAGGTGATGAGGTTATCACAAACCTCGCCTGCGATGACAATTCTTGGCTGGTGGACTCAGGAGCTTCAGGGCATGTATCTCACAACAGGGCACTATTTGTCGCTTACACGACATGCGACTGTGGAGTGTTGAATATGGGCAATGGAGATGTGTCGAAGGCGGTTGCCACTGGAGATTTGCATTTGAGAACGAAGATGGGTACAGTTCTTGTTCTCAAAGATGTTCGTCACGTCCCTGATATCCGTTTCAACCTAGTGTCGGTTGGAAGGTTGGATGACGAGGGATTCTTCGGTCTCTTCGGGAATAGTCAGTGGAAGCTTTCCAGAGGTTCGATGGTGATTGCCAGAGGAAGCAAGAAGTCCGATTTCTACTATATGGAGGGGAGCACACAGGGAGAACATGAGGTGAACGCAGTCAGTGACGCGTCTACCGAGTTGTGGCACCGGCGACTCGGCCATATCAGCGAAAAGGGGATGAGCTACTTGGTGAACATGAAGGTGATTCCAGGGCTCAAGTCTACAAAGTTGGAGAAGTGCACGCACTGCTTAGCTGGGAAGCAAAATAGGGTGTCTTTTCAAAGTCACCCAAGTTTAAGGAAGCCGGCGTTGCTCGAGTTGATTCACTCGGATGTCTGCGGTCCTATGAAGGTAAAATCTATTGGTGGTGCTTCTTACTTTGTAACTTTTATTAATGACTGTTCTAGGAAGGTTTGGGTATATGCCTTAAAGACCAAGGATCAGATGTTGCCTACTTTCAAAGAGTTTCAGGCCTCTGTTGAAAGAAAGATGGGCAAGAAGTTATTATGTGTTCGGTCCGACAACGGTGACGAATACATCGGTCCCTTTGATGCTTATTGCAGAGATCAGGAGATACGACACCAAAAGACTCCGCCCAAGACACCTCAGCTCAATGGTGTAGCAGAGCGCATGAATAGGACACTGATGGAGAGGGTGCGGTGTTTGCTGTCAAAAGCAAACTTGTCGGGCAGTTATTGGGGTGAGGCTCTTCTTACAGCTGCTTATGTTATTAATTTATCTCCTAGTGCTCCTTTGCAGGGTGATGTGCCTGACAAAGTATGGTACAGCAAATAGCCGTCATACAATCACCTGCGAGTGTTTGGCTGTAAGGCCTTCGTGCATGTACCGAAGGACGAGAGGTCCAAACTTGAGCCGAAGATGAGGCGATGCGTCTTTGTCGGCTACGGTCGGAATGAGTTTGGCTATAGACTCTACGACCCGGTGGGAAGAAAGCTCTACAGAAGCAGGGATGTAGAATTTGTCGAGGATCATACCATGGCCAACACTCAGGATTCCGAGACGCTTTATGAGGCTGAGGAATTGCCTGAGTTAGAGTCATTTCGCTTCAAGCAGTTTCCAGAGGACATCGCAAAAGAGCCAATTATAGGGGAGCCAGAACATGGAGTTGCTCCCAACCTTGATCATAAGCCTGCTGATGGTAGTCAGGGTGTCCCTCATGAGGATGAGCATGCCGGAAAGGCAGTTCCTGAAGAGGAGGAGGCTGTTGGTATACAGCCAACACTAGTGGCTCCATTAAGAAGGAGCGACAGAGAGCGTCGACCATCTACGAGATACGCACCGGGTGAGTATGTGCTACTGACTGACTGGGGAGAGCCCGAAAGTTTGTAGAGGCTATAGAAGACGAACATAGGCATGAGTGGATGGAGGCTATGCAGGAGGAGATGAGTTCCTTATACGCCAATTCCACTTATGAGCTGGTGCGGTTGCCAAAGGGCAAGAAGGCTTTGAAGAATCGATGGGTATTTAGAGTGAAGCAGACAGATGATGCTACTCGCCCTCGATACAAAACGAGGCTGGTAGTTAAAGGATACGGTCAGTAGAAAGGCGTAGATTATGATGAGATTTTTTGCCTGTCGTCAAGCATTCATCTATTCAGGTGGTACTAGCATTGGCAGCCAGTCTCGACTTGGAGGTCGAGCAGATAGACGTAAAGACGGCATTCCTCCACAGTGATCTTGAGGAGGAGTTATACATGGAGCAGCCAAAGGGATTCTATGAGAAGGACAAGTCATATTTGGTCTGCCGGTTGAGGAAGAGCTTGTATGGTCTGAAGCAGGTTCTGAGGCAGTGGTACAGGAAGTTCGAGTCGTTTATGGGGGACCATGGTTATGCACGGACGATGTCGGATCACTGTGTATTTGTCAGGTATTTTGCCGATGATGATTTTATTATTTTATTACTCTATATAGATGATATACTATTAGTGGGTCAGAATGCCACTAGGATAGCGGAGTTGAAGCACCAACTGGGCACGGCCTTCTCTATGAATGATTTTGGCACATCGAAGACTATTCTTGGGATGGAGATCAGCCGAGAGATAGAGTCCAAGCTGCTACACTTATTCTAAAAGAAGTACATTCACCGGGTACTTTAGCATTTCGGGGTGGACGGGTCGAAGAAAGTGAGTTCCCCCTTGCGGCCCACTTTAAGTTCACTGAGGAGCAGTGTCCATCTACCGAGGACAAAAAAGAAGATATGGATTGGGTTCCATATGCCTCAGCTGTGGGAAGCTTATGTATGCTATGGTGTGTACGAGGCCAGACATCGCTCATGCAGTTGGCACAGTTAGCAGGTATCTTCAAATCCTGGAAGGGTACATTGGAGTACGGTCAAGTGGATTCTACGATATCTTTAAGGCACTACCGATTAGAGACTTTCTTTTGGTGGTGATGAGCCGAAGCTGGTTGGGTATACCGACGCTGATATGGCTGGAGATGTAGACACGAAACGATCGACTTCGGGCTATGTGATGATGTTTGCCGAAGGAGCGGTATCGTGGCAGTCGCGGTTGCAGAAGTGTGTTGCCTTATCGACGACGGAGGCGGAATACATTGCGACGACGGAAGCTTGCAAGGAGCTGCTGTGGATGAAGAAGCTGTTATAAGAAATGGCACTGAAGCAAGAGTAGTATACTTTGATTTGCGACAGTCAGAGTGCTATTCACCTTGTGAAGAACTAGATATTTCATAGTCGGTTCAAGCACATCGAGACTCGGTATCATTAGATACGGAATGTGGTTGAGAAGAAGGACGTGGCGCTTGAGAAGGTCCATACTGATGACAATGGAGCGGACATGCTCACGAAGGTTCTACCGAGGGGGAAGTTTGAGTACTGCAGGCAGATCATCGGGATGACGACCTCCTCTACCTAGTTGTGAAGGGGAAGATTTATTGGAGTGGGTGGGGTTCCCAACCTATGTGGAGAAGGCCCCGGAGTGCGACGAGCACCGTCTGTGTGTCAGAGAAGCTCGGGAAGGTGACAAGGTGTAACGCCCTAGTCCCATAATACGTAGGACTAGGTACGTATCCATGCCAGCTGCATACATACGAAGTACACTCCAATATATGGAAACCTTATATGTATACATAAGCTATAAAATGCAGTAGAACTATAATAACTAAATCTCATCCACTAGATAAATAAATGATATAAAAGCAACTTTGAATTTGTTATGTATACAATCGTTGGGCGGAGACAAAGTCCACTACCAACTATCTCAAATAAAATGTACAAGAAGTGATCGATAAAATAACAAGACGAACCAAGCGCAATCGTCTTCGAAAGAATGTAGAAGATCACGGCCTTGGCTAGAACACCTGCAAAATCACAGAAGCACACACCTGGAGAGATAACCAGGTCCTCAGAGGGACGTAACAAGATACAGGAAGAACATGCCATAAATACTGAATACAAAATATGCCACAAAGAAAGTAAGTGACAAGACAACAATAAGGTAATCTAACCGTACTACGGTGTTCATGCAGTTAAGAACAAACCTTCAACGCATGGGCACTCTGGCTCAGTAGCAGTAATCTCAGGTATGGCCCATCAGGATACCAGGGACCTCAAAGCATAACATTCATCGAATGTCAGAGGCCAGCAGTAAATCAGTATCAAGATCCAGGACCGTATCTCCCGCGAAGATAACCGGCAATAGGGAAGTGCATACTTGGCCCATACGTTAAGGAACTGTTCTTCCCACCCAATGTCTAATAGAGTCACATCCATGTCTCATATACCTTTACTAACTGTTAAGTCTCCTAACATGCCTCTATTTGCAGTTAGCCCTATCGCATGCGCATGAGGGATCAACCCATAAGCAAGAACCTCTACATGCTACTCATCTCACACATCCTCATGGTATAACTGTGTCAAGGTATATGCGACACACTACAGACGGTAGTCTCTTAACTCTAAGTCCACATGCAATCAAAGGATAATAACAAAGTATATCTAATATCACTGAGCAGACAGTAAATCAAGAACTGAAAATAAATGAACAGTGATATATAATAAAATGCAAACTAAAAACAAACAGTATAATGGCAAGGTATCTTGCCTGAGATTATGTGCAACATGGAATAATCCAGTAGCTCGAACAGACAAATAAACGAAGCAAGAAAAGCCAAATCCCGCAGATGACTCCGGATGCTGCAACAAACATCATGAACGAGTTTGAATAAAAGATATGCCTAGGAAATGCCTGTCAAAAAGTTAAATTCTGGAACAGGGGAAAATCGTAATTTTAGGTCAAAACGATGTCCGCCGTTGGACACGCTTTGCACCGAAATGCGCGCTAGAACCTACGGTCTCTAAAGTCGACAAACTACATGTCTACAGATTTATTTTGATGAGACGAACACAACGGTATGTCCACTTTTGGATTCCGGTGGGCTGTGCACAAAATCGCCCGTTGAGTGGGATTGTGGGCCTGCCAAAATAGCGTCCCGATCAACGGTCTCAGAATCGGACCAAACTTGGTTCACAGGACCAGAAAAATATTTCGAGTCCAATGGCGCAAATTTCATCGCGATATGATGAGTGTGTACAAAGTTGTGAATTAATTTGCAAAGGGTCGATACGGGGTATCTCGACGGATACGTACTGATTTCGTCGCGCATATACAACGAAATCGGGTTCCGTCAGTTCCCACACGTCGACAACATCCATACGCACCTTTCGATGCATATAGTGCATGACCACGTCGCACGGTTTGTCGGGACACACGCCGTATCGGGTGTTTTTTTTTTCTAATTTTCGAAAACAGAATTTACAATTTTTCGTGAAACTTTAACAACGTGTAACTTTCTATATACTAGATGAAAAGTGAATCAAAAAGGTGCGTTACAATCTCGGTTATGTTGTCTTTGACTGTCTTTAATTAGTTTTTACGAAAGTTTAATGGACAACGAGAAAAGTAGCCGACAAGTTGGTATTTTGAAACAGTTTTTAATATTCAGAAAAGTGGTTTTTCTCCAACTTTGCCTCGATTTTTCGAGCAAGTTGGATGTCCATGTCGAAACTCACTTGGAGGATCTCGAAGAGGGTCATGTGGGCTTCTACACGAATTTACGGATCAAAAATCGGAGTAGAATTGACAGAGAAATTGATCGGGGAAGTGGGATACCTTAAAGTGGGAATCAGTTGTTGTTGTCGTTGTTGTTGTCGTCGTCGTTTTTGTCGCCGCTGTCGCGGGGTGTTGCTGTGCTCGCGGAGGGGAGGGGTTGGCCAAGGATGGAGGAGAGAGGATGAGGAAGGTGGAGGAAGAGAGATTGATTAGGGTTTAGTTCATATATATATATATATATATATATATATATATATATATATATATATATATATATATATATATATATATATATAAAGGATGGGTTCGGCCAACCATTAAAGCTGCTGCTGTTTGTATAAAGGGGGGGGGGGGGTTTCGGCCCCTTTGTAGTAGCAGCTTGCTGCTGCTTAATATATATTTGGTGGTCGGTTGCCCATGGTGGGGACGACCACCACTTGCATATTTTTTTTTCTTTTTCTTTTCTTTTCTTTCTCATACTTATTTACTTATATATATATATATATATATATATATATATATATATATATATATATATATATATATATATATATATATATATATATATATATATATATATATATATCCATAAATACACCAAAAATCTATTTAAAATCCAAATACCATCTAAAAGTCAACGATCCAATTATTTAATATATTTGAGCATATCTACATATATATAAATTCAATCCTTAATAAATCAACTCAAAAATAATAATAATATTTAAATAGGAAAGCATATTTATTAAATCTCCACCAATTTGAAATAAAAGTTTAATATTATCTAACTATATATATGATGCATCAAAAATATATTTTTACATATATACACAAATTTAAGTTGCCATAAAAGGCAACAATAATAATATCACATTAATATCAAATAATATCAACAATAATAAAATGTCTATTTAATTTTCAAAAAATAACTTTAGTAATAATAAAATAATAAAAATTGTTCCAACGTGTGAACTTTACCACACACCCTCAGTTGGGCCCAGAAAATATACCATTTTTGTAACACATTATTAAATAATAAAAACGTAAATTTTTGTACCACTAATTAATATTTAGAAAATATTCCTCCAAACCTTAAAATAAATTAAGAAATATTTTACACCCATAAAATATGCATCCATGGTCTTCATTGATCACCCCACATGTCTACTTGGGCTTAAATCTGGTCCGGGCCCAGTTCATGCTGAATTGGCCAAACCGGGTCATCAAAAAAAAATAAAAATAAAACCATAAATTGTATAAATTCATTTTTAAGTCTAATAAAAAAAATTAAAAAATAAAAAATTAAAAAATAGGGGTTTTACATCCTACCCAACTTACAAGAATTTCGTCCTCGAAATTTTAGGATGAATAGGGTAGATAGGGTTGAGAGATAGGAAGAGTTCGTCAATACCAAAAATGTAGTTAAATTTTGGAGGAGGCGATAAAACAGCGTTCAGCCCACCATGCAATAGAAAATTGTGGAGTCGATATATAGAAAAATATATCATGGTTATGGAATTGAATAAGGGTTGCTAGTGAAGGTAGCAAAATTTCGATAATCCAATTTGGAGAGTAATAAGGAATTGAGTAGATCAAAGAGAATAATTTAGACATTTGGGAGATGTGGTTCCTAGAGAGAAACTGGAGGCTAATCGCCTTGATTGAGAGTTTGATTTAAGTGAATGATTAGAATCATTCTCGAGTGCTCAAGAACAATTGGGAGGGCACGATAACAATTCTAGGGTTGAGGAATAAGGAGTAGTTAAAGACGAGGATACAGCCACATGAGTCGGTCGGTGGCTATCTACATTTGTGTATAATTAACCGATTGGGCAACCAAAGATGATATCTTGTGTCGATCTATCAAGTACAGTGTCTGGTCTTTCTAAAGTAAGTAAAGCCCACAACAAGAAGAGTTCAAAGACGATGCTATTTAGTACAAAATACGAGGTTCATAGGTGACAGAAATAATTCGAATGAGAGTTGTCAATGCTGTCGCGGATGAAACTCTAAGGCAAGTTTGCTATGTCTCCATCCACGTAGAATAATATGCGATAAGCGAACCAAAGTGCAATAGGTTGATCAGACCATCATGCACCGGTTCTGATTAGACTATGTTATTGGGTGCACCCAATAAAATATATCATGATCAAGCTTGATAATGAAATAAGCTTGTAAAACTGAAGCTACATTAGCAGCATGAGATAGTCAAAATATGAGCAAGGAAGGTACCGATGAAGGAAATTTTAAATAGTCTCGGATCTTTTAAAATCAAGGCTCGTCCGAAGTGTGGGCCTATACAGTTATCCTAGTGTTTCTTCATTTATGGCTTGGTAGACCAAATAAAGTAGGGTCCTCTGAATTTAGAGTCTAAGTGAACTTACCAATGTAGTTCACAAGAAAAAAGGTTTGTTAGGTGGTGAGGTATTCTGCCCAACTTATAAGAGTTAAGTTGGTAGTGTGATGGGACAATGGGTCAAGCAATCAAGATAAAGCACAAATTTAAGCATTTAAAGAATTAAGTAGAACAAAATTATATATCGGTCGAAAGAATTTAGCCGAGCTTGAATCCCTATCTGTGGTCGAAAAATATATTGGTATCATGGTAAGGATTATAGTTTAGCCATTTTGATTAGAAGGTCATATCATGAAAATAGTGTACAAGGAGACGTATTTTAGTGGGACATGATATGCCTACAGGAAGGTGGGCTTGTCTAGGTCTTATATATGAAATTTGTTGGGAGAAAAAGTCTAGTGTTGTACTCCAAATATACAAGTCATGGTAGGGGACGCCAGAAGATCAAAAATAGAAGTGGGAATTCACGAGGTGATAATTAATGCACAAAATAAAGAAGATCAAGTTAAAGCATGAAATAAAATTAATTAAAGAATACATAAAAAAATTTAGGAACACAATTCCGGAGAGAAGATAGTCTCCTAGATGAATACAGTTAAGGAACCATTAAATCATTATTCAAATTGCAAGTGGGTTAGAAGGTCGCAATTAAAAGATCTAGAATTGAAGGAAGGTCGAGTAAGCCACGGTGGAAATACAGTCACATAACTGGGTAGATGACTAACAACACTTGTGTATATACTACTATCATGGTCATGGATGACATGGCAATTAGTGTGGAATACTCAGTAGGGTTATCTTGGGGCCTACCATTAAAATTTAACTCCAGTATCCTCCAAAAGTTTCAAAAAAATAAACTTTCAAAAATATACCACCAAAATTTGTATTCACTGCAAGTCGTTCAATTTAATCATAAAAAATTTAAATCACTCTCATAAATCTCAAAGCAAAATTTTATGACGTTACTACTAACCTTTTCCAAAATTAACGTTTAAATTCAACTATTTAACTCAAGAGCTCATAATTTACGAATCCATAAAATTTCACAATCAATCAAAAAATTAACACTCTAAAATTTTCAAATAACTCATAATAAAACTCGTAGCATATTAAAAGCAATCTAAAAAATTAAGCTCAATGCTCTCATCAATTTTAACTTCTATTCATGCTATGTTATTCCAACAAAATTACAACTTTTAAATGGTAACTTCCTTTAATCAATCAAAATAACTTTCCATCACATCCTTCGAAATTCTCCCAAAAATTTTAATATTAGCAATCCCCATTAAACTAAATTTTCAAATAATCTTATCAGTCAAAATCCCTTCTTCTTTTTACCATAAATCTAAATAGGTTTGTAAATCCTCAATCATAGGACACAATTTAAAACAAAGAAAAATTCTCAAAAAAAATCGTTTTCAAATATTGTAAACCAAAATTTACCATCATTACTTCCACTTAAAATTCAAAATTTACTAAACACGAAAATCGCAAGTTGTACAACACAAATTTAAGTAATTCCTACGGCCATTTTTAAAAGCTAAGATCATTTCCAAACCAAATTCATAACTGTTCAAGGTGTATAACTATAATCCAATAAATCATAAACATCAAAACTCAAAAATCAAATAAATTTTATATTTGTTCATTTGTTCAAAGATGTATATCTATCACCCAAAACTCATAAATATCACAACTCGAAAAGCAAATCAATTTTATACTTGTGCAAAGATGTATAGCTATAACCCAATAAATCATAAATATCAAATCTCAAAAAGCCAATCAATTTCTTAAATCAAGGGTATAAAGATTCTAGCTATATTTTTTTTCTCTCCTTCCTGCAGTATCAATCCTATGGTGTTTACTATTTAGAAATCTCAAGATAAAATTTTTTTTTGATAATATCCTACTTTACAAATTACTAATCATTAAATCACACTAAAAAGCCTTTTTAACTCAATTAGAGTCTTGAATGTATTCCAATTGCCAATATAACCATTTTAGCCATGTGTTTGACCTATGAGCATATACTACTGTAGTCATCTTCCTAGTTGATACTAAGCACGAAAAATAAGAATCAACGGTAGAAAGGAATCAAGCAAGATACAATTCAAGGAAGTCGAACGAGAGTTCGGAATTTAAAGCCAAGGGAAGAGGTCAAGTTGTATGGATGAGATTCCTATAATTCTAATCCTATGTTGCAGGTTCACATCGGTACAGTAACGTAACCGAAGTGACAAACTCGACCTGCAAGGGCCACCACAAAAACATGTAACGCCCCAGTCCCACAATACGTAGAACTAGGTACGTATCCATGCCAGCTGCATACATACGAAGTACACTCCAATATATGAAAACCTTGTATGTATACATAAGCTGTAAAATGCAGTAGAACCATAATAACTAAATCTCATCCACTAGATAAATAAATGATATAAAAGCAACTTTGAATTTGTCATGTATACAATCATTGGGCGGAGACAAAGTCCACTACCAACTATCTTAAATAAAATGTACAAGAAGTGATCGATAAAATAACGAGACGAACCAAGCGCAATCGTCTTCGAAAGAATGTAGAAGATCACGGCCTTGGCTAGAACACCTGTAAAATCACAGAAGCACACACCTGGAGAGATAACCAGGTCCTCAGAGGGACGTAACAAGATACATGAAGAACATGCCATAAATACTGAATACAAAATATGCCACAAAGAAAGTAAGTGACAATACAACAATAAGGTAATCTAACCGTACTACGGTGTTCATGCAGTTAAGAACAAACCTTCAACGCATGGGCACTCTGGCTCAGTAGCAGTAATCTCAGGTATGGGCCATCAGGATACCAGGGACCTCAAAGCATAACATTCATCGAATGTCAGAGGCCAGCAGTAAATCAGTATCAGGATCCAGGACCGTATCTTCCGCGGAGATAACCGGCAATAGGGAAGTGCATACTTGGCCCATACGTTAAGGAACTATTCTTCCCATCCAATGTCTAACAGAGTCACATCCATGTCTCATATACCTCTACTAACTGCTAAGTCTCCTAACATGCCTCTATTAGAAGTTAGCCCTATCGCGTGCGCATGGGGGATCAGCCCATACACAAGAACGTCTACATGCTACTCATCTCACACATCCTCGTGGTACAACTGTGTCAAGGTATATGCGACACACTACAGACGGTAGTCTCTTAACTCTAAGTCCACATGCAATCAAAGGATAATAACAAAGTATATCTAATATTACTGAGCAGACAGTAAATCAAGAACTGGAAATAAATGAACAGTGATATGTAATAAAATACAAACTAAAAATAAATAGTATAATGGCAAGGTATCTTGCCTGAGATTATGTGCAACAAGAAATAATCCAGTAGCTCGAACAGACAAATAAACGAAGCAAGAAAAGCCAAATCCCGCAGATGACTCCGGATGCTGCAACAAACATCACGAACGAGTTTGAATAAGAGATATGCCTAGGAAACGCCTATGCAAAAGTTAAATTTCGGAACAGGGGTAAAATAGTAATTTCAGGTCAAAACGATGTCCGCCGCTGGACCCGCTTTGCACCAAAATGCGCGCCAGAACCGACGGTCTCTAAAGTCGTCAAACTATATGTCTACGAATTTGTTTTGATGAGACGAAGACAACGGTATGTCCAATTTTGAATTCCGGTGGGCTGTGCACAAAATTGCCCGTTGAATAGGATTGTGGGCCCGCCAAAATAGCATCCCGATCAACGGTCTCAGAATCAGACCAAACTTGGCTCACAGGACCAAAAAAATATTTCGATTCCAATGGCGCAAATTTCATCGTAATATGATGAGTGTGCACAAAGTTGTGAATTAATTTGCAAAGGGTCGATACGGGGTATCTCGACGGATCCGTACTGATTTCGTCGTGTATATACAACGAAATCGGGTTCCGTCAATTCCCACACGTCGACAACATCCATACGCGCCTTTCGATGCATATAGTGTGCGACCACGTCGCCCGGTTTGTCGGGGCACACGCCGTATCAGGTGTTTTTTCTTCTAATTTTTGAAAACAAAATTTACAATTTTTCGTAAAACTTTAACAACGTGTAACTTTCTATATACTAGATGAAAAGTGAATCAAAAAGGTGCGTTACAATCTCGGTTATGTTGTCTTTGACTGTCTTCAATTAGTTTTTACGAAAGTTTAATGGACAGCGAGAAAAGTGGCCGACAAGTTGGTATTTTGAAACAGTTTTTAATATTCAGAAAAGTGGGTTTTTCTCCAACTTCGCCTTGATTTTTCGAGCAAGTTGGATGGCCATGTCGAAATCTACTTGGGGGATCTCGAAGAGGGTCATGTGGCTTCCTACAAGAATTTATGGATCGAAAATCGGAGTAGAATTGACAGAGAAATTGATTGGGGAAGTGGGATACCTTAAAGTGGGAATCTGTTGTTGTTGTCGTTGTTGTTGTCATCGTCGTTTTTGTCGCCGCTGTCGCGGGGTGTTGCGGTGCTCGCGGAGGGGAGGAGTTAGCCAAGGGTGGAGGAGAGAGGATGAGGAAGGTGGAGGAAGATAGATTGATTAGGGTTTAGTTCATATATATATATATATATATATATATATATATATATATATATATATATATATATATATATATATATATATATGTATGCATATATATATAAAGGATGGGTTCGGCCAACCATTAAAGCTGCTGCTGTTTGTATAAAGGGGGGGGGTCGGCCCCTTTGTAGTAGCAGCTTGTTGCTGCTTAATGTATATTTGGTGGTCGGTTGCTCATGGTGGAGCTGACCACCACTTGCATATTTTTTTTCTTTTTCTTTTCTTTTCTTTCTCATACTTATATATATATATATATATATATATATATATATATATATATATATATATATATATATATATATATATATATATATATATATATCCATAAATACACCAAAAATCTATTTAAAATCCAAATACCATCTAAAAGTCAACTATCCAATTATTTAATATATTTAAGCATATCTACATATATATAAATTCAATCCTTAATAAATCAACTCAAAAATAATAATAATATTTAAATAGGAAAGCATATTTATTAAATCTCCACCAATTTGAAATAAAGTTTAACATTATCTAACTATATATATGATGCATCAAAAATATATTTTTACATATATACACAAATTTAAATTGCCATAAAAGGCAACAATAATAATATCACATTAATATTAAATAATATCAACAATAATAAAATGTCTATTTAATTTTCACAAAATAACTTTAGTAATAATAAAATAATAAAAATTGTTCCAACGTGTGAACTTTACCACACATCCTCATTTGGGCCCAGAAAATATACCATTTTTGTAACACATTATCAAATAATAAAAACGTAAATTTTTGTACCACTAATTAATATTTAGAAAATATACCCCCAAACCTTAAAATAAATTAAGAAATATTTTACACCCATAAAATATGCATCCATGGTCGTCATTGATTACCCCACATGTCTACTTGGGCTTAAATTTGGTCCGGGCCCAGTTCGGGCTGAATTGGCCAAACCGGGTCATCAAAAAAAATAAATAAAACCATAAATTGTATAAATTCATTTTTAAGTCTAATAAAATAAATAAATAATAAATAATTAAAAAATAGGGGTTTTACACGAGGCCAGTCGGAGAAGACAGAGACACTCGGGAGCTGCTGGAGAGGGGGGCAGAGTTCGGGCCGAACTCTGCCCCAGGGGAGAGTTCTGGCCGAACTCTGCCTTCCAGTTCCAGAACTGTTCTGTTGCCTGAACACAGAGTTCTGGCCGAACTCTGTATGTCGGGGCTGAAGCATTTTTCAGGGTGATTTAATCACCGTTAGATCGTATCCTACGGTCTAGGTTTTGCTGCGGATTAGGAGGTTTATACATGGTTATTCCTAACCCTAATCATAACATGACATTAAAGAACAAGAGAGAAAAAAGTGGCAAGAGTGCCATTGTAACTTTGGGAGAGAAGAAGGAGGATTGAAGGCCATTTTCGGAAGAGAATCGTGTTCGGGTAATATCTACTCGTCATCCTTGTTCTTCGTAGCTTTGTAATCATTATTCTTGCTCCTAAGTGTTGTGGGGATCCGATTTGGATCTAGAGAAATTTGTAGAGGGTGTACTCCTTTATTTCATTAGTGAAGGCTTCTCCGGGTTGGACTCCGATCGTCCCGTGGTTTTTTTCCGCAAGGGTTTTCTACGTCAAAAATCTCTGTGTCTGCGTGGTTTGTTTTGGTGTTTTGGTTCGTGTGTTGTTTTGCTCGGTTCTCTCGCAGGTACTCTCTAGTTTGGGGAAAGGTTTTCGTGTTTCTTTCCCAATAGTGTACAATATAAGTAACATATAAAAAGTAATAAAAGTTACGAAATAAATCCTAAAATTTTGAGAAAAAATTGTATAATATAGTTTAGATCCTTAATGTACTAGAAAAATAGCTTTATATATTTTTATACTAAATTCACTAATGAGCACTATACTAAATATATATAAAATATTATATTAGAATAACACTCGGGGTCGGACCCGAGGCCGTCACGGCTGACACGAGGAAGCGGACACTGACACGATGCACTCTCTTGGGGTGGAAAAATATTTATGAATAATTGTGAAGGAAAACAATATGAAGGCTTCCCCTATATATAGGGGGTGGAAACTCCTGGCGGAATAAGGATTAGGAAAAATTAAAACCCCCTTTAGATAATCTTACTTTTAATTTAAATTATTTTAAAACCGATTCAATCCAAATCCAACTCAATTAAATCTAGATAATTTCAAATCCAAATTAAATATAGATGATTCCCATATTTAAATTAAACTTATTTAAATTAAGTCGATAAAATCTAATCAAAGTTTAAATTACCACAATAAGTTCAAAATATCTTTTCTAAAAATAATAATAATAAATAATTTCAAAAATCCAAAAATATATGAATAAAAATTTATACATCCATACAAATAAGATATTTACATAAAATATAGTTTTCTAAATTAATATCTATATTTGAACAAGAAATAAAATAATCTTTTATAAAAGTAAAAGATAAAGTTTTTGGCAAATATCGTGAAATGTTCTTTTGATATGAAAATATTTGTTTATACTATATAATGAAAGAATATATTTATTCTATATTCATAAGAAAAATAATAATAAAATATTTTGTATATGAATGAACAAATATCTCGTATTTACGTCTTTACGCATTCGCACTCGAGTTACGATACCAAAACAAAAATCAATACCAAAATAAATTAATAATAAAAAAATATAGTAAAAATTTAGGGGTTTTACATCCTACCCAACTTACAAGAATTTTTCATCGAAATTAAGAATAAGTAGGGAGTTCGAGAAGGTACAAAGTTATATCGATCAAATCACGACGTTCAACACAAACATGCATTAAAAAATCGTGATGTCGATAACTATGGAAATAAATCACGAATTTAATTTAGGGAGTGAATGATGGTCGCGATAATGAATCTAGGGTCAAAGGAAAGGACGAGTAACTCGAGATGGGGATATAGTTTCATTGGTTGGTCGGTGGCTAACTATCTTGGCAATAGATGGTGGAGAAACTAAGAGGATATCAAGTACGAGCGTTTTGTCATTCCAAAATAAGTGAAAGACAAAGACTATTAAGAGTTTGAAGAAGCTATTATCGAATACGAATACGTGGTCCAAAGGTGTCACGACCCGCACCCTGAAGAGGGGCACGAGCACGTGGTTACGTCCAGCCTACACCACAGTATCGGCAGTAGAACGCTGTATATAGGGTCTGTGAATACTACGACTAAAACAGATAAAGGTACATGTACAGTATATACACTCCAAATGGAGGTGACATAGCAATACAGTCTCAATCACATATATCAAACTAAGGTAGATAGCATGGAAAGGAAAATACGATAGATAAAACAGAAAATGAGTCTAAGATCTACAAGTCAGAGCTATACACAAAACATCCAGAGTCTCAGAAAATATATAATAGATACTACAAATCTGAAAGTGCTAGCTGGCTCGCAGGCCAGGCAAACCTAACTAACTAAACTACTCAGGGTGAGCAAAGTCTAGTGGCTCTACCAACAAGCCACAGTCTAAGTCTACTCTGTCAGACTCGACCCCATAGTAGGTCGGGCAATCAGTCTCTAAATCATTTGTAAAAATTTGTCAACGGTATCCTGTCAGGAAAATGAGCAAGTACAAACACCAACAGCAGTTCTATGTGAATTGACAAAAGCTATAAGAGACAGTATAATGAAATACAAGACAAAATCAACTGGAAATACATATCAGGATGTGAATACTGAAAAGGACGATAATGCATATATATATATAGGATGACTTAGGAACTATTCGGAAGCCGAGTTACAACCCCTAAACCAAACAAGGACCAGAGTTGTAACCCTTCTCCCGAACAGAACTTAGTCTCCTACGAAAATAAATATAAAAGGTGCCTTGAATTATTAGTGTGTTATGTGATCGGCTTGGGAAAATATGATAAGGCTTTCCATCCGACCGGCTATGAACCCTGTATACAATAGAACGATAAGGCCGATCACCATGGAAAGCTATGAACCGTATAGGGTAAGGCTTTACCCATCGTGAGGTGAGGGTATAGCTATGAACCATATGTACCATAGAACCATGTGGGAATTTGATCACACAACCACTAATAACTCCTCCATCCCGAATAGTACAATGGATCTGGACATGACACGTTATGACATGGGATTCCATAAGAGGGTAGCAAGTCCCCTTTTGAAATCGGTATCTATACCAATACACTGAAATAAGACAGAATATGTACCAATATACCATGTAACTCTAGGAATAACATTCCATGTCATGATCCAACACATACTAGTCCGTGAACTGTCGTGACTGAAAATCGTGTATAACACTACAACTAAATTGGATATAGCAGATATCAAGACAATAAAAACTATTAGTGAATGTACTCGCATGTGACCTAAAATAAGATACTATGAGTCAAACAGGACTAAATACCGAAAAAGGAAGCTAATTCAAGTCATGAATGCAAGTCTAAGTCAAAACTAGGTCAATCTAGGTCAGACTGAGTCACACTAGGTCATACTAGCTCATACTAGGTCATACCAGGTCACTAGGAGTCAATCCAAGTCAAACTAGGTCGAACGGGGTCAAAGGTTGACTTACAGTTGACTTTTGGTCAAAAAGTCAACTCTGGTCAACTCTGGTCAACACTGAGTCAACCCTGGGTCAACTCTAGGTCAAACAAGTCAAATGTTGACTATCAGTTGATTTTCAGTCAACTGGTGAACTCTGGTTTGGTTTTGGTCAAATCGGATCGCTTAAAGGCTAAGTTTGACTCTCGGTTGACTTTTGTTGACTTTTGGTCAAAAAGGTCAACCGACGTCAAAACTAGTCTATGAGCACCATATTTGATCATTACCAACCATGAAAATCAAGTTATAACTCTATCTTAGACTTCTAACACAAATACCCTATTCCTAGGCAAAACTAGCATTACCCTACCAAGGTAAATTCCGATACCTTGCCCAATCCCAAGGAAACCCCGCAAATACCCAAGACACTAGCCTAGGCTCCTTAGGGTAGCTAGATATCAACCTATCTAAGGTTTACCTACTAAGAATTTTGGATATCCTAGGTATCTAACCTAGTTTTAGGATATGTATAGGTTTACCCTATTACCTACCTTACCCATATCATGAATTTACCCACACAACACCCTATCACTCACCCATACCACTCACTCTCACACAACACTCACATGTGTATCACCCTCATAGACTTCTCTATAGGTTTTTCCCATTAGCTATTTGCTATACTCAAAATAGGCTCTCACACACACACTCTCAACTCACAAATACACACACACAAACTCACAACTACACTCACACACAAAGCCAATATGTGGACTGATTTGTGAGGCAAGTGGGGGCTGAATTGGGGGACTGTTTTGTAGTGTTTTGGACTGATTTGAAGTGGTTATTGTGGTGGTGTTATGGGCCAACAAGGACAGCCATTAGGGACTGAAATCTGTGGCATGAATGGGATGGTTTTGTGGTGTTTTGATGGGCTAAATGGGACAGCCAATATAGTGGACTGAATGGGGATACAAGGGCTGATTTGTAGGCTAACTTGTGGTTGAATATGGACAGGTTTGTGGGGGGTTATATGGCTATGTTAGGACAACATATAGGTGATTTTAAAGGGTTATTTTATGACAGCTAATGCGTGCTATGGGGGCTGGAAATGGGGACAGGTATTGGACAGCTAATGGAGTGATTTGAGGGCCAATACAATGGCTGAAATGGGACTGAACAAGGCTGTGTTTAGGGATAGCAAGGTGATGGTTGTTTGGGGAAATATCTGGACAGTATTTGGCCTGTTCTTGACTGTCATGGACAGCCAAGAAATGGGGAAAATCTGGACTTGAAATGGGCTAAACATGGACTGGTTTTGAAGTGGTTTAAGGACTGAAATTGATGACAGGTTTATGGGACTTGAAGGGATTTGTTTGGATAGCCAAAGGGGGGGGGGGCAATGACAGCCAACTATGGGGAAATGTGGACTGAATTGAAGGGTTAACGGGCTAAAAAATGACAGCAAGGGGGGGCGGGGGTGTTCTCTGGACTGAAAACAGGGAATTGGGGACAGCCAAGTAATGAGTTCATGGGTGTTTCCCCTCCCCTCTCTAACACTCCAAACCATCTCACAACTCTCACACCAATCCTCAAACACCTTGCCTACACAACCTCTCTATCAACACAAACACACACACTCAACTCCTTTCTTGGCCGAACCTGTGCCCCCCATCCAATATCAAGTATCACACATACACAACCATATATATACACTTATATATATATAAGCCATATATATATATATATATATATATATATATATATATATATATATATATATATATATATATATATAATATAGAATGATATATATAATCATATATATATACATATATAGATCATAGGAATATAATACATTATGATACTATGGAAACCACAAATCTAAATACATGAAAAATTTGGAATAGATATTAGAATAGCATCAAATCAATATACCAATAATTCTATAAGTGTCCAAATAGAGTTTTCTCCATTAGGACACGATCCTACTCCTAGGACACCTCTACAAGTGTCCAAATAGACACGAAATGGACTCAAATGGACACAAAACCAAGGGGTCATTCCTATGGGTTAAAACCATCCTAATGCATAAAAAGAATGAGAAGGATAAGGGATTTATACCTCCCGGTGACTCGAATCGATCCCGAAATGCCACCGACACGTAGGAATCCCAAACGGACACGAACAAGCTCCGAATCCTCTCAAACTTGGGGAGCTCCCTCCTTGGCTAGAATAGAGAAGGAAGGAAGAAGATTTGGTGAAGAAATGGGAGGATTTGGTGGAGAAATTTCTAGGGTTTGCTCTCTAGAAAAATTTGGAAAAGAACAAGAGAGAGAATGGAAAAGGAAATAATGAAGTGGCTAATCCCTATCCATACCAAAAGTGGCCAGCCAATATGGGTGGTTTTGTCCTATTAGGAAAAGTCCAAAAGCTCCTTTTTTAGTCTATTTACTAATACATTGGTAAGGGGTTAAGTCGGGGGTAGTTTGGTCAATCCTAAAATACTAATCCATATTAATACTAACCAAAATAATTAGTCTAGTCACTAACTAAAATAACTAACATGTGGGCCATGGCTAACTAGTGTGTGGGTCCGCTAGAGTCAAAACTACCCCGTGTCCCCGATACAAGTCGGAATGAGTTGAAATTCGAACCCGACTCAAATAACCCCAAAATATTATAATAAATAAATAAATAATTCCAAAATAATTTAAAAATGAAAAATGACAAAAATACCCCTGTTTCTGGAAACTGGGGGTGACAAATCTATCCACCTTAAATAAATTTTGTCCTCGAAATTAAAACCAAACAATAGTAAAATCTCAAATCACAAGTCATGATTTAAATTTTAAAATGATTTAAAATCTCAAAATCAAAGCATGAATTAAATGACTAAAAATTACAAAATTTGAAATTACTCTCAATTAGAAACTCCAAGTCTATTCACCTTAAAAGAATTCATCCTCAAAATTAAAATGAAGCAAACACACAAAACAAAAATCATGCAATTTGATAATCGTATGCGTCTGTCCAATCATCATGATACTTAGAATCTCTGTCATACCAGTGAGCAAGGCTACGATAATCACAGAGTCCTCAACTACGGTACATACCTCTAGAATTATGGTATTTAAAATTTTTGCATTGCCGCTAGCTTGGCAGCAAAAACCTTAAATTCCTACACCCGAAAAATATGTCCATAGTCCGACTATATGTCCTCACTCTGCCCGCTAGCATGACCCTAGAGGATTCTAAATCTCATAATCGAGGCGACCTAGCCCATACAACTTATCTCAGAAGGAAATCACATCACAAGAATAATTTTCACCCAACAATCAAGAACATATAGAATCGAAGTTCAAGACAGTTTACGAAGGCAAATACGGAAAGGAGATTCGAAAGATTGGAACCTGCTATATGCTCTGCTACTGCCTGAGTGGGCTCAACTGTCATGGCGAAAGCTCGCCCCTGCTGGCCTCCTATAGCATGCTCCACTATGTCCTAGGCAGCCTGTCTGGCTGCACGGACCGCACAGTCCTTCACCTGGTGGTTTGGAGCTCCACAGAATAAACAGACTCCCAGCTTTATCCTACAAGCCTTCCGGGTGTGCCCCATCTTCTTGCAGAAGGCACACTGAATGTCCTGCCTCCGGCCCTGTCTCTGGTACTGCTGGGCACGTACCGGTGCCTGCTGAAACTGTAACTGAGGCTGCTGCTGCTGAAATTGCCTCTGCTGAAAATGTGGGCGCTTCGCTGGCCCTGTACTCAAACTAGCTCCAAGAGCGTCACTGCCCCTCTTCGGCTTGAGGCCGAAGTCCTTCTCTGCAATCTGCGCCTCCATAAGGATCTGCTCGAAGGTTGTGTCACGTCTCCTAGAGGTACGAGTGCGCACTGCATGTACAAGACCCCTCCGGAACTTTCGAGCCTTGTACCCCTCATCTTGGACCAAACTGGGTGCAAACCTGCTCAGGCGGAAGAACTCCGCTACATACTCGTCTACCGACGAGTTCCCCTATACCAGACTGGCAAACTGCCCCTCCAAAGCTGTCAAGACTACATCTGGGTAAAACTTTTCCTTAAAGAGCTTCCTGAAGTCCTCCCAAGATATACCTCTCACTGACGCACGCGGATCTGTACGGTACCAAGTCAGCGCTATATCGAAGAACTAGCTCGCTGCATACGTCACCCACAGACCTCTCGGGACCTCTGCAAACTCCAGACTCCGCTGGACATCCTCTAGCCAGTCGTTCGCGTATAGGATACCCTCGGTACCCTTGAACTCCCGCGGGTTCATCTTCCTGAAGTGGAGGTGTGTATCGGGCCTCCCCTGACCCCGCTGCTGTGCTGGTGCTCCCTGAACTGTAGCCGGTGCATCTCTCTCCACTGCTGCCATAGCTAGCTGATGCGAGTTCTCCATGGTCTGTCGCAGCACTTCTGTCTGACGGTGCTGTGCCTCTGCCTGTGCTCTCTGTGTCTGCAGCATCTGCTGCAGAAGGGCCATCATCCCCTGAATATCTGTCGGTAACTGAGGCGGCGGTGAAAGAATGTCAGGGATGACCATGGACGGTCTCGCTACTGGAGGTGGAAGACCTCCTGAAACCGTCGCTGTCGCTCCCGTCTGAAGGGCAGGGACTGATGTGGCAGCTCCCTGAACTACAGCTCCCCCAGTTGGAGGTGGAAGACCTCCGGGAACTGCCGCTGCTACTCCTGCCTGAAGGACAGAGACTTTGGCTACTGCTCTCTCGACTGCTACTCCCGTAGCCGGAGGTGGAAGACCTCCCAGATCTGACCTCTCTGGAACTGTACTAGGCCCTGCTGCCTGAGAACGAGTCACTGTCATCCTGAAGACGAATTGAACCCAAGAGATCAATATGGCACATAATAGGATATTACCAAAGGAGGACAGTTGAATTCCAATGCAAGAAGAGTTGTCATGGTAATGAAAAGATCAGAAATTTCCTAAAATGTGATTGAGTAACTCCTATCATACCCTAGTTCCTACGTCTTAATCGCAGGCTCGTAATTAGTACTCTAAGTCGAGCACCATTACGACAACGCACTAATTACGACACAGACCTGCGTGGGCCACCACAAAAATGTGTCACGACCCGCATCCTGAAGAGGGGCACGAGCACGTGGTTATGTCCAGCCTACGCCGCAGTTGTCACAACTCGCACCCTAGAGTAAGGACACGAGAAGTGGGTACGTCCAGCCTACGCCGCAGTGTCGGCGGTAGAACGCTGTCCTAGGTCTCATGCATCTAACAGTATAAGGCTAAGCAGTTTATACTCCCCGAATGGGGGGTAACATAGCAGAATGTAAACTGAATCACATCTAAGGTAGAGCATAATGGAAGATAGATAAAACATGAAATCCAAAAGAGATACAGCAGATAGAAGTCTAAGTGTCTAAGATACACAAACCCAGAAATACATCTCAAAGCTCAAATACAGTAATCCATAAATATAACTCAAGACAACAGAAAATAAACTATGAGCAAAACCCTAGCTACCTATACAACCTCTATTGTGTCTCCTCCAGGCTAGCAGGCAACCTCCAGGCTATCTGTAAAATTTATCAACAGGTCCAGTCAGGACATGAGCGAGTACAGTGCATCTCAACAATATCATAACAGGTTAGGAAATATAAACATGCTAGAGAGTAAGATACAGGATATGAAGAAATAATATGATGAAAAAGGGAGACTGTAAATAAATAGATACAACATATAGAGAACTAATAGTGACTAGTGATTCAGAGCACAAGATGGTTATGTAAACGGCACGATGTTGTACACGAGTAATCTATAAAGATTGTACACGAGTAATCTACTGGATTGATTACATAACCACTTCTACTCCCCCGCCCCAATCAATACACAAGGATCTAGTTAAGTTATGTTATTGCACACGAAGTATAGTCGCACACGAGATCATGTGAATACATGAGTATACAGGTGTCACCCCCATTTCCTGTATTTCGTATTTATGCTCGTATTTGATTTTTGGCACGTATTTTATTTTCTCGACTTGCAGATTTTGGTTTCTCGTAAATGGATTTTGGACCATGGCTTGGTTTTATTTTGTGAAAGTTGGTTTAGTTGGTTCATCATGAATGGAACACCTTAACCTACACTCCTCCCTCAACACACCACAACTCCCCCACTTTATAACACCACCTACTTTTCTCTCTCCTCTTTATTCTCTCATTTATTTCTTACAAACTTCTTCTTCTTCTTTCTTCCACACAACTCCCCAACCAATAGGCAAGTGCACCTTGCTAACAAATAAGCACCCAATTTTATTTGTCCATTTGATAGATTAGGACATGTAGATCAACATTAGAACTTGGAATTTTGTGATTTGGAGCTTTCATTCTTCTAGATCTAGGTTTTAACCATTTTCGGAAATCTTTGGTTTTGATCTATTAAACTTTGATTTTTGCTTGTTTTGATGCTTCCATGTGGAAGAGAATTCAATTTTACTCAAGTTAGAACTTTGAAAATCTAGATTTGGTTTTGATTTGACAAAAATATGAAGAATTGAAGTTCTTGGTGTTTTTGGACTTGCTCTCGGCCAGGAAGAACAGCCCCCTGCCTTGCACTTTTTAGCGCATGGCCGATTGCGCACCCCTGGCCTGTGCTCTTTAGCGCATGGCCGTTTGCGCAGTCACTTGGCCAGCACTTTGCGCTGCGCTGGACTGCGCTGGCGCAAGCTAGCCATGCGCAATCCAGCCATGTGCAAACCGCTCCTACGCAATTCACTTCTGCGCAACCCACCCTTGCGCAAACCACCCTTGCGCAAGGTAACCCCTGCGCAGTCTACCCTTGCGCAAGGTAACCCTTGCGCAAGACAACTCTTGTGCAGCTCTTCCATGCGCAGTACACACCCTGCGCAGACCTACCCCTGACCCCCTTGCACAACCTACTTGTCTATGATGAATTTGTTCTGATATGCTGGCTTTTGTTCTTATTTGTGGCCTCCTTTGTGGCACTTGCTCTTTCTGGGGTTTGACCCAGCTGGTTTTGTGTGGCCAAATTTTGGAGCAGCTCCCGAGGATCTACCCAGCTTCCAGCCCAATGGTGAACACTAGACGGAACCCGGGCTACGAGTGGGTTTTCCCTTTTTGTTTTACCCACTTATATGTAAATTTATTCTTTTGAGGCGTTTAGCCGACGAGCACCTGTTAGCTCGATGCACATTTACTTACTGTCTGCCTACGGGCTGTAAACATGATTAACAAATCCTAGGGTTGATCATGTATGACTGAACTCTTGCTAGTCCTATCATTTTGTACGACTAGCTTCATGATCATCCAATTTGTAATATTTGGGACGCCTTATATATATATATTTGATGCTCTAACATCTTGTAACTCTGTTAATTGCTTGAGATTGGAACAATAGGCTTGACCTTAAGAGACTGCTGGCTTGTAGTAAACCCTCATATCTAGACAGCCGTGACCGTATAGTTGAGATGTATTCTATTTCAATATACGTAGCTGGCTGTGTCTGCCCCCGCTCTCCAGTATTCTGGTTCTGGGGCGTGACACGGTTTAAGTGGTGGCCCATGCAGGTCTTGGCATTCAAGAAATGTGAGGGTTTACCGAATAGATGTCTCAATCAATATTCGTCCTTGGTCTCTGCTCGTATCTTCAAATCCCTGAGATTCTTGACCTGATCACATGCTTGTATCATTGATCTGTCCTGGTCCTTTCCTTACTGTTCCCTATGTCGTCTTCTTCAGCGGCATTACTCCCGGACCTGCCAACCAGCCAGAGGGAGCTCGGCAAGCACCCCAGCGCCAGGAAGATCAACCTCAGCACTCTGGAGTAGCCTCCCGAGTTATGCTTTCCGGAGGCTCAGAACCTCCAGTTCAGGCAGCTCCGCCCGTTCAACCAGCTAGACAGGATGAGGGACCTTTGGTAGGGCTTATCAGAGAACTGCTTGCATCCCAAGATCGTCGAGGCGACGCCTTGCACCAGGAAGTTCATGATACACTAAACCGAGGAGGTCCCCAAGGGAATCAGGCGGCCAACAGTTTCAAGCGCTTGAACCCTCCCTTCTTTGACGGCAGTGAAGATGCGATTGCCGCAGACGCTTGGCTTCAGGATACCGAGGTGGTTCTAGAAGCAGCTAGGACACCTGAGAATGAGAAGGTGGCCGTGGTACGGCTACAGTTGTTAGACTTGGCTCGCGATTGGTGGGCGGCTCAGGCCATGGGATTAGCAACACCAGTCACTTGGGCGACGTTCAGAGAGAGATTCCAGATAAAGTACTTCGATGCGGTGGCACGGTACGACCTGCAGACCCGGTTCACCAACTTGAAGCAAGGAGGCAGGACGGTCGATGGCTATGCGACCGAGTTTTCCAGGCTGAGTAGGTTCGCCCCCACCTTGGTGGCAACCGAATTCGATAGGGCCCAGCGGTTCCAGCAGGGGCTGCATTTAGAGATATTATTGGCTGTCGAGCAGTTCGAGCACCAGACGTTCGATGCAGTATTGAAGGCAGCGAGGAGGCATGAGTATACCTTCCGAAGAATTATGGACAGGACCGGAGGCAGGAAGCGGTCCCACAACCAGATGCACCAATCTTCAGCTCCAGCCCCGGCAGCTAGGGGTATAACCATTGGAACTCCGAGGCGGGCGGCCTCAGTGACGTCGGTTCAGCATTCGACCCCGACGTACCCGCAGCAGCAGAAGCAGAAGCAGTCTTCCGCGGTGGGATGTTCTCATTGCGGGAAGCCGGGCCATGTAGTGGCAGAGTGTCGCAGGGCACAGGGATTGT
Source organism: Iris pallida (assembly GCA_029216955.1). NCBI lineage: Eukaryota > Viridiplantae > Streptophyta > Magnoliopsida > Asparagales > Iridaceae > Iris > Iris pallida. The sequence continues at coordinate 6,392,035 of JANAVB010011199.1, read as the reverse complement.
GCCTGGCTTGCGGAGGAGCAGATCACAAGATAGGGACCTGCCCGAATAGGGGAGGTCCATCATCATCCAATCTTTCTAGTTCTTCGGTGAGAGGACCAGCCCCAGTTCCAGTCCAGCAACAGCAGCAACAGCAGTACCCGAGGCCATTGTTGCCTCAGGCCCAGGCCTTTCAGCAGCAGAACCAGCAACAGTTCACCCAGGCTCCAGCACAGAGTCGGCAGAGGGGTTTCCAGCAGAGAGGACCCGCAGCTAGAGGTCAGGCTATGATGATGACCATGGAAGAAGAAGTTGCACCAGGTGAGGTAGTGGCAGGTACTATTCTCGTCAACACTTTTCCAGCATCTGTATTATTTGATTCTGGTGCATCGCATTCATTCATGTCTGCACGATTCGCGACACGGATAGGGTTGGAGCCCGAGTCATTATCAGTGAGGCTCAATATACTTACTGGTAATGGTCTTGTGGGAGTAGATCGAGTATTTTCCTCGTGTCGGATCGTAGTTAGCGGTAGAGAGTTTCCCGCTAGGCTCATAGAGTTCCCTATGGCAGACTATGATGTAGTCCTAGGCATGGATTGGTTGAGGAACTATTATGCTAGGATAGACTGCCATGCTGGCAGAGTTATCTTTAGTATTCCCGGAGAGCCAGAGTTTTCATTTTCCAGAGGCGCCGTAGAGCCATCTCCTCCAGTATTGCGGATGGCAGTAGCAGCAGTGCAGTTACCCCGAATAGTTGAAGAGTTTCCAGATGTCTTCCCAGAGGAACTTCCAGGGATGCCACCAGAGCGGGAGATCGAGTTCACCATCGACTTGATTCCCGGGACAGTACCAGTATCAGAGCGAGTCTACAGAATGGCGCCTTCAGAGTTGGAGATTTTGTGCAAGATGATTGAAGAACTCAGGACCAAGGGATTCATTCGTACAAGTGGATCGCCTTGGGGAGCCCCGATGCTTCTTGTGAAAAAGAAGGATGGTACGTCTAGGCTATGTGTTGATTATCGTACCTTGAACTCAGTGACAATCAAGAACAGATACCCTCTTCCAAGGATAGATGACTTGTTTGATCAACTCAAGGGGGCTTCAGTTTTCTGGAAGATAGACTTACGGTCAGGATACCACCAGATCAGAGTCAGAGAGCAGGACATCCCGAAGACGGCGTTCAGATCTAGGTATGGGCATTGGGAGTTTCTAGTTATGCCCTTTGGAGCGACCAATACGCCGGCAGTATTCATGGACCTCATGAACCGTATTTTTATGCCTTACTTGGATCAGTTTGTGATAGTGTTCCTTGATGACATCCTGGTCTACAGCAAGAGTGAAGCAGAGCACGAGCAGCATCTCAGAGTTGTCCTCCAGATTCTCAGAGAACACCAGTTGTACGCCAAGTTCAGTAAATGCGAGTTCTGGCTCGATCGCATTTCTTACTTGGGTCACATCATTACCAGAGGAGGAGTAGAAGTGGATTCCCAGAAGATTGTAGCTATCGAGGCATGGCCAGTACCCAGCTCAGTAGCTAGAAGTTCGCAGCTTTCTTGGATTGGCCGGCTACTACCGGCGGTTCGTCTCTGATTTTACAAGGATTTCAGCGCCGATGACCCAGTTGACCCGCAAGGATGTACCGTTCGTTTGGACGGCAGAATGTCAGGAATCATTTGAGAAGTTGAAGCGAGGTTTGATAACGGCTCCCATTCTTACACTTCCAGATGGGACCGGAGGATTCACAGTTTACTGCAATGCTTCAGGCAGAGGATTGGGATGTGTTTTGATGCAGCATGGGAAGGTAATTGCTTATGCGTCACGTCAACTCCGTGATCATGAGAAGAATTACCCGACCCACGACTTGGAGCTAGCAGCAGTAGTGTTTGCACTTAAGTTGTGGAGGTACTACTTGTACGGAGACAGAGTGGAGATATTCACTGATCATAAGAGCCTGAAGTATGTCTTCACCCAGAAGGATCTTAATATGCGGCAGAGAAGATGGCTCGAGCTACTTGTAGACTACGATGTGGATTTGCAATATCATCCAGGAAAGGCCAACGTTGTAGCAGATGCGTTGAGCAGGAGAGCCGGAGTTTATTTCCTGACGGCGCAACCAGAGCTATTGGCAGATCTTCAGAAGATAGGAATTGAAGTGGTTCTTCCTTCCAATGTGGCCTTGATGGCCAGCCTACAAATTCAGTCCACCATAGTTGAGAGGATCCGGACAGCACAGTTAGCAGATTCCAAGATTCAGCGTCTCAGAGCAGAGTGCGAGGCAAGAAGAAGGCCAGAGTTATGTATTCATGAGGATGGTACACTTCGACACGGCACGCGTCTTTGTGTACCCAGTGGAGATATCAGACAGGAAGTCATGGCAGAGGCTCACAGTTCGCAGTACTCCATTCACCCAGGCAGCACGAAGATGTACAGAGATATTCGTCAACACTTTTGGTGGAATAGTATGAAAAGGGAGATAGCCCGGTATGTCTCTCGATGTTTAGTTTGCTAACAAGTCAAGGCTGAACATCAGAGGCCAGCTGGACTTCTTCAACCTTTACCGATCCCAGAATGGAAATGGGAGCACATTACCATGGATTTCGTGACTGGATTACCCAGATCTCCGGCAGGCAGAGATGCTATTTGGGTCATTGTGGACAGGCTTACCAAGGTGGCACACTTTCTTCCGTTTAGAGTTGGACAGTCGACGGCACAGCTAGCAGAGATGTATCTCAGGCAGATTGTCAGACTTCACGGAGTGCCAGTCAGCATAGTATCGGACAGGGATACGAGATTCACATCGCACTTCTGGCGCAGTCTTCATCAAAGTTTGGGGACTCGTCTCAAGTTCAGCTCAGCGTATCATCCGCAGACAGATGGGCAGTCAGAGCGCACTATACAAACTCTCGAAGATATGTTGCGGTCATGTACCCTTGACTTCGGTGGTTCGTGGGAGGATCACCTGTACCTAGTGGAATTTTTGTACAATAATAGTTTCCAGGCCAGTATCCAGATGGCACCCTTCGAGGCTCTGTATGGCAGGAAGTGCAGATCTCCGTTAGCATGGGACGATGTCGGAGAGAGGCAGATGCTCGATCCAGAACTGATTTCTCAGACGGTTGAAGTGGTTAGGAGAGTCAGAGATCACCTCCGAGTTGCTCAGGATCGCCAGCGCCATTGGGCCGATGCTCATCGGCGTCCCTTAGAATTTGCCGTCGGCGACCATGTATTCCTTAGGATCTCGCCTACCCGCGGCGTCATTCGTTTTGGCATACGGGGAAAGCTTAGTCCTAGGTATATAGGGCCGTTCGATATTCTGGAGCGAGTAGGCGATGTGTCCTATCGTCTCGCTCTTCCGCCGTCGCTAAGTGAGGTACATGATGTATTCCATGTGTTCCAATTAAGATGGTACATCTCGGACCCGAGCCATATCCTAGATCATTCGGAATTAGTTGTTGGTACCAACCTTTCGTATGAGGAGAGGCCCGTGTCTATATTGGACCGGAGAGAAAAGACGCTCAAGAACAAGACTATTAACTTAGTCCGTGTTGCTTGGGGTCATCACTCTCTAGGTGAGTCAACGTGGGAGCGTGAGGACGACATCCGATCGCGATATCCCTACCTGTTTGACTCGTAAGGTATAATGTCTTCCTTGTGCCTTACGTTTTCCCTTCCTTGCTTGTATTGTATGATTGTATGATTGAACTGCTTAGTGTAGCTTGTCTGTGCTTAGTATAGCTTGTCGTGGCAATCTCTAGCTCCTTGATTAAATTCCGAGGACGGAATTCTTTGAAGGTGGGTAGAGTTGTCATCCCCATTTCCTGTATTTCGTATTTATGCTCGTATTTGATTTTTGGTACGTATTTTATTTTCTCGACTTGCGGATTTTGGTTTCTCGTAAATGAATTTTGGACCATGGCTTGGTTTTATTTTATGAAAGTTGGTTTAGTTGGTTCATCATGAATGGAACACCTTAACCTACACTCCTCCCTCAACACACCACAACTCCCCCACTTTATAACACCACCTACTTTTCTTTCTCCTCTTTATTCTCTCATTTATTTCTTACAAACTTCTTCTTCTTCCTTCTTCCACACAACTCCCCAACCAATAGGCAAGTGCACCTTGCCAACAAATAAGCACCTAATTTTATTTGTCCATTTGATAGATTAGGACATGTCGATCAACATTAGAACTTGGAATTTTGTGATTTGGAGCTTTCATTCTTCTAGATCTAGGTTTTAACCATTTTCGGAAATCCTTGGTTTTGATCTATTAAACTTTGATTTTTGCTTGTTTTGATGCTTCCATGTGGAAGAGAATTCAATTTTACTCAAGTTAGAACTTTGAAAATCTAGATTTGGTTTTGATTTGACAAAAATATGAAGAATTGAAGTTCTTGGTGTTTTTGGACTTGCTCTCGGCCAGGAAGAACAGCCCCCTGCCTTGCGCTTTTTAGCGCATGGCCGATTGCGCACCCCTGGCCTGTGCTCTTTAGCGCATGGCCGTTTGCGCAGTCATTTGGCCAGCGCTTTGCGCTGCGCTGGACTGCGCTGGCGCAAGCTAGCCATGCGCAATCCAGCCATGCGCAAACCGCTCCTGCACAATTCACTTCTGCTCAACCCACCCTTGCGCAAACCACCCTTGCGCAAGGTAACCCCTGCGCAGTCTACCTTTGCGCAAGGTAACCCTTGCGCAAGACAACTCTTGCGCAGCTCTTCCATGCGCAGTACACACCCTGCGCAGACCTACCCCTGACCCCCTTGCACAACCTACTTGTCTATGATGAATTTGTTCTGATATGCTGGCTTTTGTTCTTATTTGTGGCCTCCTTTGTGGCACTTGCTCTTTCTGGGGTTTGACCCAGCTGGTTTTGTGTGGCCAGATTTCGGAGCAGCTCCCGAGGATCTACCCAGCTTCCAGCCCAATGGTGAACACTAGACGGAACCCGGGCTACGAGTGGGTTTTTCCTTTTTGTTTCACCCACTTATATGTAAATTTATTCTTTTGAGGCGTTTAGCCGACGAGCACCTGTTAGCTCGATGCACATTTACTTACTGTCTGCCTACGGGCTGTAAACATGATTAACAAATCCTAGGGTTGATCATGTATGACTGAACTCTTGCTAGTCCTATCATTTTGTACGACTAGCTTCATGATCATCCAATATGTAATATTTGGGACGCCTTATATATATATATTTGATGCTCTAACATCTTGTAACTCTGTTAATTGCTTGAGATTGGGACAATAGGCTTGACCTTAAGAGACTGCTGGCTTGTAGTAAACCCTCATATCTAGACAGCCGTGACCGTATAGTTGAGATGTATTCTATTTCAATATACGTAGCTGGCTGTGTCTGCCCCCGCTCTCCAGTATTCTGGTTCTGGGGCGTGACACGGTTTAAGTGGTGGCCCATGCAGGTCTTGGCATTCAAGAAATGTGAGGGTTTACCGAATAGATGTCTCAATCAATATTCGTCCTTGGTCTCTGCTCGTATCTTCAAATCCCTGAGATTCTTGACCTGATCACATGCTTGTATCATTGATCTGTCCTGGTCCTTTCCTTACTGTTCCCTATGTCGTCTTCTTCAGCGGTATTACTCCCGGACCTGCCAACCAGCCAGAGGGAGCTCGGCAAGCACCCCAGCGCCAGGAAGATCAACCTCAGCACTCTGGAGTAGCCTCCCGAGTTATGCTTTCCGGAGGCTCAGAACCTCCAGTTCAGGCAGCTCCGCCCGTTCAACCAGCTAGACAGGATGAGGGACCTTTGGTAGGGCTTATCAGAGAACTGCTTGCATCCCAAGATCGTCGAGGCGACGCCTTGCACCAGGAAGTTCATGATGCACTAAACCGAGGAGGTCCCCAAGGGAATCAGGCGGCCAACAGTTTCAAGCGCTTGAACCCTCCCTTCTTTGACGGCAGTGAAGATGCGATTGCCGCAGACGCTTGGCTTCAGGATACCGAGGTGGTTCTAGAAGCAGCTAGGACACCTGAGAATGAGAAGGTGGCCGTGGTACGGCTACAGTTGTTAGACTTGGCTCGCGATTGGTGGGCGGCTCAGGCCATGGGATTAGCAACACCAGTCACTTGGGCGACGTTCAGAGAGAGATTCCAGATAAAGTACTTCGATGCGGTGGCACGGTACGACCTGCAGACCCGGTTCACCAACTTGAAGCAAGGAGGCAGGACGGTCGATGGCTATGTGACCGAGTTTTCCAGGCTGAGTAGGTTCGCCCCCACCTTGGTGGCAACCGAATTCGATAGGGCCCAGCGGTTCCAGCAGAGGCTGCATTTAGAGATATTATTGGCTGTCGAGCAGTTCGAGCACCAGACGTTCGATGCAGTATTGAAGGCAGCGAGGAGGCATGAGTATACCTCCCGGAGAATTATGGACAGGACCGAAGGCAGGAAGCAGTCCCACAACCAGATGCACCAATCTTCAGCTCCAGCCCCGGCAGCTAGGGGTATAACCATTGGAACTCCGAGGCGGGCGGCCTCAGTGACGTCGGTTCAGCATTCGACCCCGACGTACCCGCAGCAGCAGAAGCAGAAGCAGTCTTCCGCGGTGGGATATTCTCATTGCGGGAAGCCGGGCCATGTAGTGGCAGAGTGTCGCAGGGCACAAGGATTGTGCCTGGCTTACGGAGGAGCAGATCACAAGATAGGGACCTGCCCGAATAGGGGAGGTCCATCATCATCCAATCTTTCTAGTTCTTCGGTGAGAGGACCAGCCCCAGTTCCAGTCCAGCAACAGCAGCAACAGCAGTACCCGAGGCCATTGTTGCCTCAGGCCCAGGCCTTTCAGCAGCAGAACCAGCAACAGTTCACCCAGGCTCCAGCACAGAGTCGGCAGAGGGGTTTCCAGCAGAGAGGACCCGCAGCTAGAGGTCAGGCTATGATGATGACCATGGAAGAAGAAGTTGCACCAGGTGAGGTAGTGGCAGGTACTATTCTCGTCAACACTTTTCCAGCATCTGTATTATTTGATTCTGGTGCATCGCATTCATTCATGTCTGCACGATTCGCGACACGGATAGGGTTGGAGCCCGAGTCATTATCAGTGAGGCTCAATATACTTACTGGTAATGGTCTTGTGGGAGTAGATCGAGTGTTTTCCTCGTGTCGGATCGTAGTTAGCGGTAGAGAGTTTCCCGCTAGGCTCATAGAGTTCCCTATGGCAGACTATGATGTAGTCCTAGGCATGGATTGGTTGAGGAACTATTATGCTAGGATAGACTGCCATGCTGGCAGAGTTGTCTTTAGTATTCCCGGAGAGCCAGAGTTTTCATTTTCCAGAGGCGCCGTAGAGCCATCTCCTCCAGTATTGCGGATGGCAGTAGCAGCAGTGCAGTTGCCCCGGATAGTTGAAGAGTTTCCAGATGTCTTCCCAGAGGAACTTCCAGGGATGCCACCAGAGCGGGAGATCGAGTTTACCATCGACTTGATTCCCGGGACAGCACCAGTATCAGAGCGAGTCTACAGAATGGCGCCTTCAGAGTTGGAGATTTTGTACAAGATGATTGAAGAACTCAGGACCAAGGGATTCATTCGTGCAAGTGGATCGCCTTGGGGAGCCCCGATGCTTCTTGTGAAAAAGAAGGATGGTACGTCTAGGCTATGTGTTGATTATTGTACCTTGAACTCAGTGACAATCAAGAACAGATACCCTCTTCCAAGGATAGATGACTTGTTTGATCAACTCAAGGGGGCTTCAGTTTTTTCGAAGATAGACTTACGGTCAGGATACCACCAGATCAGAGTCAGAGAGCAGGACATCCCGAAGACGGCGTTCAGATCTAGGTACGGGCATTGGGAGTTTCTAGTTATGCCCTTTGGAGCGACCAATGCGCCGGCAGTGTTCATGGACCTCATGAACCGTATTTTTATGCCTTACTTGGATCAGTTTGTGATAGTGTTCCTTGATGACATCCTGGTCTACAGCAAGAGTGAAGCAGAGCACGAGCAGCATCTCAGAGTTGTCCTCCAGATTCTCAGAGAACACCAGTTGTACGCCAAGTTCAGTAAATACGAGTTCTGGCTCGATCGTATTTCTTACTTGGGTCACATCATTACCAGAGGAGGAGTAGAAGTGGATCCCCAGAAGATTGTAGCTATCGAGGCATGGCCAGTACCCAGCTCAGTAGCAGAAGTTCGCAGCTTTCTTGGATTGGCCGGCTACTACCGGCGGTTCGTCTCTGATTTTGCAAGGATTTCAGCGCCGATGACCCAGTTGACCCGCAAGGATGTGCCGTTCGTTTGGACGGTAGAATGTCAGGAATCATTTGAGAAGTTGAAGCGAGGTTTGATAATGGCTCCCATTCTTACACTTCCAGATGGGACCGGAGGATTCACAGTTTACTGCGATGCTTCAGGCAGAGGATTGGGATGTGTTTTGATGCAGCATGGGAAGGTAATTGCTTATGCGTCACGTCAACTCCGTGATCATGAGAAGAATTACTCGACCCATGACTTGGAGCTAGCAGCAGTAATGTTTGCACTTAAGTTGTGGAGGCACTACTTATACGGAGACAGAGTGGAGATATTCACTGATCATAAGAGCCTGAAGTATGTCTTCACCCAGAAGGATCTTAATATGCGGCAGAGAAGATGGCTCGAGCTACTTGTGGACTACGATGTGGATTTGCAGTATCATCCAGGAAAGGCCAACGTTGTAGCAGATGCGTTGAGCAGGAGAGCCGGAGTTTATTTCCTGACGGCGCAACCAGAGCTATTGGCAGATCTTCAGAAGATGGGAATTGAAGTGGTTCTTCCTTCCAATGTGGCCTTGATGGCCAGCCTACAAATTCAGTCCACCATAGTTGAGAGGATCCGGACAGCACAGTTAGCAGATTCCAAGATTCAACGTCTCAGAGCAGAGTGCGAGGCAAGGAGAAGGCCAGAGTTATGTATTCATGAGGATGGTACACTTCGACACGGCACGCGTCTTTGTGTACCCAGTGGAGATATCAGACAGGAAGTCATGGCAGAGGCTCACAGTTCGCAGTACTCCATTCACCCAGGCAGCACGAAGATGTACAGAGATATTCGTCAACACTTTTGGTGGAATGGTATGAAGAGGGAGATAGCCCGGTATGTCTCTCGATGTTTGGTTTGCCAACAAGTCAAGGCTGAACATCAGAGGCCAGCTGGACTTCTTCAACCTTTACCGATCCCAGAATAAAAATAGGAGCACATTACCATGGATTTCGTGACTGGATTACCCAGATCTCCGGCAGGCAGAGATGCTATTTGGGTCATTGTGGACATGCTTACCAAGGTGGCACACTTTCTTCCGTTTAGAGTTGGACAGTCGACGGCACAGCTAGCAGAGATGTATCTCAGGCAGATTGTCAGACTTCACGGAGTGCCAGTCAGCATAGTATCGGACAGGGATACGAGATTCATATCGCACTTCTGGCGCAGTCTTCATCAAAGTTTGGGGACTCGTCTCAAGTTCAGCTCAGCGTATCATCCGCAGACAGATGGGCAGTCAGAGCGCACTATACAAACTCTCGAAGATATGTTGCGGTCATGTACCCTTGACTTCGGTGGTTCGTGGGAGGATCACCTGCACCTAGTGGAATTCTCGTACAATAATAGTTTCCAGGCCAATATCCAGATGGCACCCTTCGAGGCTCTGTATGGCAGGAAGTGCAGATCTCCGTTAGCATGGGACGATGTCGGAGAGAGGCAGATGCTCGGTCCAGAACTGATTTCTCAGACGGTTGAAGTGGTTAGGAGAGTCAGAGATCACCTCCGAGCTGCTCAGGATCGCCAGCGCCATTGGGCCGATGCTCATCGGCGTCCCTTAGAATTTGCCGTCGGCGACCATATATTCCTTAGGATCTCGCCTACCCGTGGCGTCATTCGTTTTGGCGTACGGGAAAAGCTTAGTCCTAGGTATATAGGGCCGTTCGATATTCTGGAGCGAGTAGGCGATGTGTCCTATCGTCTCGCTCTTCCGCCGTCGCTAAGTGAGGTACATGATGTATTCCATGTGTCCCAATTAAGACGGTACATCCCGGACCCGAGCCATATCCTAGATCATTCGAAATTGGTTGTTGGTACCAACCTTTCGTATGAGGAGAGGCCCGTGTCTATATTGGACCGGAGAGAAAAGACGCTCAAGAACAAGACTATTAACTTAGTCCGTGTTGCTTGGGGTCATCACTCTCTAGGTGAGTCAACGTGGGAGCGTGAGGACGACATCCGATCGCGATATCCCTACCTGTTTGACTCGTAAGGTATAATGTCTTCCTTGTGCCTTACGTTTTCCCTTCCTTGCTTGTATTGTATGATTGTATGATTGAACTGCTTAGTGTAGCTTGTCTGTGCTTAGTATAGCTTGTCGTGGCAATCTCTAGCTCCTTGATTAAATTCCGAGGACAGAATTCTTTGAAGGTGGGTAGAGTTGTCACCCCCATTTCCTGTATTTCGTATTTATGCTCGTATTTGATTTTTGGCACGTATTTTATTTTCTCGACTTGCGGATTTTGGTTTCTCGTAAATGGATTTTGGACCATGGCTTGGTTTTATTTTGTGAAAGTTGGTTTAGTTGGTTCATCATGAATGAAACTCCTTAACCTACACTCCTCCCTCAATACACCACAACTCCCCCACTTTATAACACCACCTACTTTTCTCTCTCCTCTTTATTCTCTCATTTATTTCTTACAAACTTCTTCTTCTTCCTTCTTCCACACAACTCCCCAACCAATAGGCAAGTGCACCTTGCCAACAAATAAGCACCCAATTTTATTTGTCCATTTGATAGATTAGGACATGTAGATCAACATTAGAACTTAGAATTTTGTGATTTGGAGCTTTCATTCTTCTAGATCTAGGTTTTAACTATTTTCGAAAATCCTTGGTTTTGATCTATTAAACTTTGATTTTTGCTTGTTTTGATGCTTCCATGTGGAAAAGAATTCAATTTTACTCAAGTTAGAACTTTGAGAATCTAGATTTGGTTTTGATTTGACAAAAATATGAAGAATTGAAGTTCTTGGTGTTTTTGGACTTGCTCTCGGCCAGGAAGAACAGCCCCCTGCCTTGCGCTTTTTAGCGCATGGCCGATTGCGCACCCCTGGCCTGTGCTCTTTAGCGCATGGCCGTTTGCGCAGTCACTTGGCCAGCGCTTTACGCTGCGCTGGACTGCACTGGCGCAAGCTAGCCATACGCAATCCAGCCATGCACAAACCGCTCCTGCGCAATTCACTTCTGCGCAACCCACCCTTGCGCAAACCACCCTTGCGCAAGGTAACCCCTGCGCAAGGTAACCCTTGCGCAAGACAACTCTTGCGCAGCTCTTCCATGCGCAGTACACACCCTGCGCAGACCTACCCCTGACCCCCTTGCACAACCTACTTGTCTATGATGAATTTGTTATTTCTTGATCTTGGCTCTTCTATAGTCCTATTTTATAGTAGTATTTTATTAGGTATTTTATGCCCATTTTATATCCTTACGCCTTTTGGCATGAACTTGATTTTGCTTAATATGTTTGGAATAACTATTGTACACAGCATGGTATGACAAAGAACTAGTATAACATGACAGTGACCTGTAGTGGTGCACTCCTGATACGACCAACCTGACTTGATAGTGGCCCGTCGTGGCGCACCCCTGACAAGTACCCTGACATGATTTACCTTGATAACTTGATAGTGGCCCGTAGCGGCGCACTCTTGACTTGACTTGATAACTTGACTTGACTTGCCTTGACACCGTGGGTGTTCCTGCTTGCTTGTTTGCACAATCCACTTGTCTTGTCTTGCATCATGTCTAGGACGTGACTTCCTGGGTACCACGGCCAGGGACTCGCGCTAAATTGGATTAGGCTAATTATTAGATCAAACTAGAACATGGAGAATTCCCAGTCACAGGCAATCTCGTTATCTGGGCGCTTTAATGGACTTGTAGCTTGCCGACGAGTAGAGCACATTTCCAGCACACTGTCATGTGTTGCACCCTCTAAGTCACCTAAGGGTACATTTGTCTCTCGGGCGATGTACCCAACTATAACTCTCAACCCGCGGAAGGATAACTGGATGGTCTGCAGGGCTTGGGACTGGGAGTTTCTCACTTGCATCGTGTTAGTAATTAGGCTTGTGATAACCCTAGTTAGTTAAAGTAGTAAGCCGTAGTACTTGCTTGGCCGATTGTGAATGAATGGTGTCCAGCCCTATCTAAGTCTTGTCTAGCCTTGTACCTGGAACTCTTGATCATGATTGTTTTACTTATCTCTAACGATAAATGGGTAGAGGCAGTGAGCTATTCAGGCGAAGGGTTACAATCCCGGTCCTTGTTTAGTTTAAGGATTGTAACCTGGCTCCCGGAATGGTTCCACGTCCCTAGTCGTTTATCGCCCCGTGTACTTTTATTACTTGTACCTTCCTTTATTCTTTATGTTCTGATATGCTGGCTTTTGTTCTTATTTGTGGCCTCCTTTGTGGCACTTGCTCTTTCTGGGGTTTGACCCAGCTGGTTTTGTGTGGCCAGATTTCGGAGCAGCTCCCGAGGATCTACCCAGCTTCCAGTCCAATGGTGAACACTAGACGGAACCCGGGCTACGAGTGGGTTTTCCCTTTTTGTTTCACCCACTTATATGTAAATTTATTCTTTTGAGGCGTTTAGCCGACGAGCACCTGTTAGCTCGATGCACATTTACTTACTGTCTGCCTACGGGCTGTAAACATGATTAACAAATCCTAGGGTTGATCATGTATGACTGAACTCTTGCTAGTCCTATCATTTTGTACGACTAGCTTCATGATCATCTAATATGTAATATTTGGGACGCCTTATATATATATATTTGATGCTCTAACATCTTGTAACTCTGTTAATTGCTTGAGATTGGGACAATAGGCTTGACCTTAAGAGACTGCTGGCTTGTAGTAAACCCTCATATCTAGACAGCCGTGACCGTATAGTTGAGATGTATTCTATTTCAATATACGTAGCTGGCTGTGTCTGCCCCCGCTCTCCAGTATTCTGGTTCTGGGGCGTGACAACAGGATTTCACACGATTTGTACACGAATATCACGAATACAAGGAGTACACAATGCTCACGATAAAGTACACGAACACGAATACCCGATGTATCCGCTAAGGGGATAACATCGCACAACAAGATCCATATAGTACTAATCCGTGTTTCCAACATGTCAGCATCATGTAAAGTAATCTAAAGCAGGAAATATAATCCTAAACAAGATATAAAATGATCAGAGAATGTACTCGCCTGCTATCTGAATGTCCAAAGGAAATATACTGTCCGAGGAGAGGTGTCTGGCTCTTATTTAGAACAGCACAAGTCACAACAAGTCCAAAATAGAAAGATCTACTATGCATTCTACATGATTCTAGGTCATTCTAGGTCAAAGTCAACTCTTGGTCAACTCTGGTCAACCGTACTAGTCAAACTAGGTTAACTAGGCAGTACTAGGTCTAAACCTAGACTAACAAGTCTCATTAGGCCTAACCAAGCCTAGACTATCACTCACACAAAATCACAAAGCTACACAAGTTATCAAACACACATTACATATATATTCATATATATTTTTATTACAAGCAAAGTGCATAAAGACAAGGAGTGAGTGATATATGAATGTGGATATGGCAATGTGTACATAGCAGTACAATGTGTTCAAGTGTGAGAGGGTTATGTTAGAAGGATAACATTTAGCAAGGGTTCATTGTGTCACATAGAAGAAATAATATGTAAAGCATAGGTTTAGCATGTGTGTGTGTGGGTGTTAATCATAACAAAAGGGTTTATTTATACATCAAAGGGTTTACTCATAACAGTAAGTAGGTTTTATGTGTATTCATGCTTGGGATTACTGTCAACATGTAGAAGGGGTTTTAACATATGAACATGGTGCTAAGTGCTAATATGGCATCATACATTCCTATCATGTTGGCATTCATATATAGCATACATTCATACTTGATTACGTTACTTACTTACATATGGATACTTGCATACATGTTTCAATACCTTGTATTACCCACATGCTTGCATTTCATCCATTCATTCATGCATTACATTGCATTCATTCATTCATTCATGCACCTATGCATATATATTTGAATATATTATATACTTTCATATATTATATCATTTATGCATACTCTATATTATATTACATTCTCTTAACACACACACATGTATATATACACATGTATACATATATATTTGTACATACAAGGATATACAAAATGCATATGTCGTATAGTAATCTTCTACTTAAAATCAATACTGTACAAATTAATCATTCATTAAATTCTAGGATTAAAGTAAGTTATAGATCTTTGTGTTAGCTTTCCGAAACTTTAAACGGATTGCATTTTCGTGTCCGGAAGCTCCAGGAATCGCAAAAATACCGAAACGCGTTCGTCTTTCATACAGCTGACACTCAAATAATTTTATAGAAAGTTTAAGAACGAATTTGGCTTATCAAAATATATATTTGGAAAGATAACTTCGATACGGTTCTTTTAAAAAAAATGGGAGATAAATCGGAGTTTTAAGCTAAAAGTTATGATATTTCTAAATTGTTATTGCTACTAAAAACGTGGATAAATATTATGACGAATTTAGGTAGTTTGAGATAAAAGAAACATAAGTATATAACATAATATATCAAGAACTCACTCTCTACACTAATATATATATATGAGACACTATAGAATACATCTCCAATACAAAAATATGAGATTAAACATGTAATAATTTATTCATACATAACAACAACACATAGTGTGTCCAAATTTGGGGTTTTCCCACATGGACACAACCACAACACAAAGGACACTCCTATGACCTCCAAATGGATACGAAATGGAGATACAACCATGGGGGTCATTCCTATGGGTTCAAAATATTCTTATATGCATATAGGGATGGATTAGAGGAGAGATTATACCTTCCGGGAGAGAGATTCAAAGGAAAAGCCTTCCGACACGGCACCGACACGTAGACATTCCAAAAGGACACGAACGAGCTCCAAATCCTTCCAAACTTGGCTAGCACCCTCTAACCATGGATTAGAAGAGAAATAAAGAAGATTTGGTGTGTAACTCCACTTTTCTGAAATATTGTAGAAATTTAAATTTTTCTATTGATTCATGAATTGGGAATATTTTTTTATATTTTTGCATAGGTGAAATAACATTTTTTAAACCATCTATTTTGTTTGGGCTATTTCCCATTTAAACCAATTGATTGGGCCGAGCCTGCAGCCCATTAAACCCTTCTCTTTTTAAACTAACTCAAAAGCCCATGACAGTTTAGCCTGAGCCTTTGTTAACTTCTCAACCATTCTTCTTAATTCCGGTGGAGAAGGAATTGGAAGCTTCACAAAAATTCGAATTTCTAACGGCCATGAACAGTGGCCATGTGCTCACCTCTTCCCTGCTCTAACCACCTTGTCAGAGGTTTTCCCGCCAGTAGTATTAGCCTGACTCTCACGCTATCCAGCTCCTATTTAAGACCATTCACTCTTCACAATTCTCCATTTCCAACTCCATCCTCCCCAAAAGCTCTGATCGATCAGCCATGGTGGCAAGAGTTGAGGATCAACATCGAAATCAGTGGATCGATTGAAGGCCAGTAGGTGATTCCCTGATCTTCTTTGTTTTCTTGATTCAATTGAGTCACTCTATTGAACATGATCAATCCATGATCGATCATGAGTTCTTCTTTGGATCTAGTCGATCGATTTGATCGAAAGAAGAACAGATCGAACGTGATCATTAGTCCAATCTTATTTTCCAATTTAATCTTTCATTTTTGAATTCAACAACTGCTGATCACCATATGTTTGTTTGATTTCCTACATGAAGCCAATTTGATCCTCTTGGAAATCGATTGGAAATAATCGATTTGATTTCCCTGCTCTGGATCTGACCGATTCCTTTTGGAATAGTTGGTTTGAAATCAAACCATTGGATGGATCAATGCACTGGATGGTTGTGTGGGTTTTGAGTCTTCAGCAAACTGCAGAGGACCAGTTACTCAGTTCAATTTGATTCTTCACATCGACTGTAAGTATAGTCCTGTGTTAGATTTGCATTGAGTCCTATTGTGTGATCGATCCTCCAATTAATTCTTCTTTGTTCCTTGATTGAGTGGATCCTTCAGTTGAAGATTTACTGGAATTGCAGATCAGTGGAGGACCAGCTTCATCCTATCTCACGATTCAGATTGTAAGTATTAGGTTCACATGAATCATGTCTGAATATGTGTGTCTGTAGGTATTGAATTATTCTTGAGCTCTTGAGACCCCTGGGAAACTCATAAGATAGTAGGAATCTGAAGTCCTTCAAATTTTATCCCTGTGTTAATCTCAGATTTGGATTAGTGAACGAGGAAGTAGTGTCCAGATTTTGGTTTGAGTCATCACTTCACAAGTTGTTCATCTCAGGTAATTTTTCTTGAGCTGATATGAAGGATTTAAGGATACATTGTTATAATATAGAAGGTGATATTGCATTTGTATATATAGGAATGATTTAGTAGGATTCCTGTTCACAGTATAGTGGAATGTCTATGTTTGTTTTGAGAGGAACTAATGTAGAAGGGTGATATTGCACTAGAAGTTGTTCTGAAATATTTTGTATCAGTTATCAAGCTAATTTATATCACTGTCCTGCTGGAGGCTGAATGGTATCAAACCCATTTTTGAACTGACCTCAATTTGTCAGTTTCTTGACTCTAGCTGATATGGTATACATTTCAACATATTCTTGACCTATTCATGGATATGGCAGTAGCCTAGGTTGCCTTGATGATTGATAGTAGTAACAGCCTAGCTTGGAGGGTAGACCCTCAGTGTAACTGAACAAATGGACTGAACAATAGTAAATTTTGCTTCAGTGAAGCCAGGGCTGGGATAGCACAAGTGGTATTTTTTTATATTGATCACAGTAGTTGTTACATTGTGTATTGTAGTTTCTGTTACAGGTATTGTAATTTGCTGGCATCAAGTTAAGGGATTAGTCGGGCAAGTTATGTTCTGTAATTTTCCTGCTAATTGTTTTAGCTAATTTTTCCAGTTAATGATTAAATTTGAGAGTTTAGCAGGGGTAAGTAAAGGTTAGCTTATGACCAAGGGTTGGTTGTTGTACAGCCCTAGGATTGTATCACTCTTGGTTATCTTATTGTGATGTCATAGGATTTTTGACTGGGACATTGTTCAGTCTTGTGTTGGGCTGACATTCAAGAAGAACTGAGAGTCTGAGACAATTGTAAATCCCATGAAGCCTGAGATTGAAATCTCAGAAAGTCTGAGATTAAATCTCATAAAGTTGAGGTTGAATCTCAGTAAACCTGAGATTTGAGTCTCATGGGTTCAGAGATTCAAGTGTCTCAGGAATCTGAACCCTTGTTATGTTTTCCTGCATAATCCAGGAAAGGAACCTTGTGTAGTTCAGAGGGTGCAACTTGTTAGCAGGGGATTGGAAACCCAGGGAGAATTCCAGGAACCCATGAGGAACTCTTGTGAAGTCCAGGAATGTTACATCCTGTGATGAACTTAGGGAGATTCCTGTGTAACCAGGAGTGAACATCCTGGGAATGGGACCTCAGTTTGAACCTAGAATTAATGCTAAGTTTCAGTAAACTTAGATTCCTAAATTTCCATACACTGTTGGTGAGGATCCTGTCTATAACAAGATCCTGTTGGTTTCAACTAGTTCAACTATTTAAGGTTAATAGAAATAGTAGGGTTCAACCCTTAACAGTTATTTTAGTCAAATAAAACTATGTATCCATAACATGTATTTTGTTCTATTCTAAGTTCTTGATAGATTAGGATATAGTGACTAATGTTGGTACCATGGTAACTAAGGTTTATAATTAGAAATAATTTGTGAATAGAAACACTTGATAAGACCATTTAATTTAGCTGTGTATTAACCAACTTGTACACATTATTATCATGACAGGAGGATACCTAGCTCTTTTACCTACTCGTACTTTGCTGGAGCAAGGCAAGTACACTCTATGGTTTTGATCAGTGCATTCTTGTTCTTTATTGCTGACACACTGCGACACGTTCATGATCTTATCTGTCTTGTTCTTTCATGTTCTTACTTGTATCTTGGGGTGGAGAAATACTCTAGATATGTGACCAAACCCGGATACTTATTCATGATCTTTAGCTTAGGCCTCGCACAGTGCACGCGGGTCCTAAGCCGTACCTACATGATCTTTCAGGATCTTTCATGTTCTTTCATGGTCTTACCTAAGCCGGTCACATATTATAGAAGTATTTCAAATCTATAACACACATGTTCAGGATTTTGTTCTTATATTAGTTTCTATGATCCTGATCTTGATATTAGATATAGTCGTGATCTTTCCTGTAACTTTACATAGTCATGATCTTTCATGTATCTTATAGCAGTATTTCATGTTCTTTACATACCTTGTTCTTATCCTGTTCTTTCAGCATTTACTTTCCATATCATGATGTTATTGTTCATTACCTAGAACTGTACTTTGCTCCGCTCCTGAATAGGATATGTTGCAGGTGAGATGAAGGCCTTGTGTGACACCTATTATGGGCAGGATACTGATTTCCCTGCTGAGCCAGCTGGAGCTGCTTGTGACTTAGATGCTGCAGGAGCCTAGAGTTTCATTTAGCTTTTCCTATTACCTTTCCATGTATTGAGACTAGTAGACTCTTTTATTAGTTGAAATGTAATAATTTCAGATATTGTACTTTACTCTGGTTGGGACACATTATATAGATGTTGTGATTTCATTTCATGTTCATATTATCTGGTTAGTTTTCCTAGATTGGTACAGCTTACTTTGTTGTGTCTAACAACAAAGGCTGGGCGTGTCCGACTCGTATCCGAATATTCGGAAGCGGGTCGTGACATGTTTTTAGTGGTGGCCCATGCAGGTCTATCCTAATGGTACCTAGGTCTTAGCGTACTATTGGGGGACTTGATTACACTAGGGAAACTTGATCACAGCATAGGAAAAATCGAGAAATAAGGGTATATCAGGTTATTCAAGTTTTTCAGGTGCTTATTATTATTAAAAACATTGTTTGTTAGGTTTAGGGTTTGTCATTCAACAAGTTTTCTTTTTATGCAGGATGGTCACCACGAGGAAGACCGCAGATCAGTCTGGAGTTGCAGGCAGTTCTGGAGTTGCAGGCGGTTCGGAGCAGGCCGCATCAGAGCAGGCCGCACCAGACGTTCAGGCAGATCCGCTTCCGACAGCGCCTCCTATCTTTCCAGCACTGCCGTCGACTATGATGTTTGACGGCAACCAGGTGATGGCGATGTTTCAGCAATTTATGGAGGCTCAGAACCACCAGGCTGCTCAGTTCCGCGAGACCCAGAACCAGCAGGCCACACAGTTCAGAGCGACTGTCGTCGACGCGCTGAGGACCAGAGAGCCGGCAGCACTAGCACCAGCACCAGTAGCACCTCCAGCACCGCGAGGACCGAGACCGGGGACAGCCAAGGAGTACCAGAATCTTTATCCGATGGACTTCTGGGGCGACGAGGGGATCATCTATGCAGATGAATGGCTGGAGAATGCAGAGAGGACTTTGACCATGGCGAACATTCCAGAGGACCAGAAGGTGTCCGTGGCTAGCATGCAACTCTTTGACTTGGCCAGAGCTTGGTATCGGGAGGACCCCCAGTTGGCGGAGCCCCGAGTGTCTTGGACAGTTTTCAAAACACTGTTCAAGGAGAAATTCTTTCCAGAGGTGGAGCGTGATGAGTTGAGGATGCAGTTCGAGGCGCTGCAGCAGGGGACGATGACGGTTGCGCAGTACACTTCGG
Source organism: Iris pallida (assembly GCA_029216955.1). Taxonomy (NCBI): domain Eukaryota; kingdom Viridiplantae; phylum Streptophyta; class Magnoliopsida; order Asparagales; family Iridaceae; genus Iris; species Iris pallida. Next base: position 6,372,236 of record JANAVB010011199.1, on the reverse strand, counting down.
AGTTCACCAGACTCAACAGGTTCGCTGAGAACCTGATTAGAGAGCCAGAGGACAGAGCATGGAGATTCAAGAAGGGTCTCACCCGGGAGTTGCGACATGCGGTGGCGATTAGTCAGGCGACGACGTATGCGAGCATTCTGAAGATTGCTCAGGCTGTGGAAAAGGAGGCAGACCCCAAACTGAAGAGGGACCGAGATGTGGGCAGCAGCAGTTTCCAGGCACCGGCGAAGAGGGTTCAGACTCAGACCCAGACGAGGCCGCACCAGCAGCAGCATCACCGTCAGGCCAGAGCTCCAGCACATCAGCATCAGAGGCAGCAGCTGGCGACACATTATATAGATGCTGTGATTTCATTTCATGTTCATATTATCTGGTTAATTTCCCTAGATTGGTACAGCTTACTTTGTTGTGTCTAACAACAAAGGCTGGGCGTGTTCGACTCGTATCCGAATATTCGGGAGCGGGTCGTGACATGGTGGAAGAAGGGGTTGATTTGGAGATAAAATCAATGGAGGTTCATCTTTAAATTAATTTGGGGAAGAACAAGAGAGAGAAAGTGGATGAAAACAAATGAATGAAGGAGTGACTCACTCCTTATCCCCCCATAGATGGCTGCCCAAAAATGGTGAGGTGTCCCCTATTTGAATGTCCAAAATGCCCTCCACTAATCTATTTGATTTAAATTAGGAATGGGTTAAAGGTTGAGGTCAATTTAGTCTAGTTTTAAGTCTCTAATTAAACTAACCTATCCATAAATAATTAGTCTAACTACTAACTAAAATTAATATCATGTGAACTAAAATTGATATCATGTGGGCCATGCCTAACTAGTGTGTGGGTTCCACTAGAGTCAAACTATCCCCCGGGTCCCCGTTTTAAGTCGGATTGAGTTGAAATTCGAACCCGACTCAAATAACCCCAAAAAAATATAATAAATAATAAAATAAATTTCAACCCCAAAATAATATCATAAATAATAAAATAAATTTTAAAAATATTCAAAAATATAAAATGACAAAAATATCCTTGTTTCTGAAAACTGGGGGTGACAGCAGTATCGGCGGTAGAACGCTGTATATAGGGTCTGTAAATACTACGACTAAAACAGATAAAGGTACATGTACAGTATATACACTCCGAATGGAGGTGACATAGCAATACAGTCTCAATCACATATATCAAACTAAGGTAGATAGCATGGAAAGGAAAATACGATAGATAAAACAGGAAATGAGTCCAAGATCTACAAGTCAGAGCTATATACAAAACATCCAGAGTCTCAGAAAATATATAATAGATACTACAAATCTGAAAGTGCTAGCTGGCTCGCAGGCCAGGCAAACCTAACTAACTAAACTACTCAGGGTGAGCAAAGTCTAGTGGCTCTACCAACAAGCCACAGTCTAAGTCTACTACGTCAGACTCGACCCCATAGTAGGTCGGGCAATCAGTCTCTAAATCATCTATAAAAATTTGTCAACGGTATCCTGTCAGAAAAATGAGCAAGTACAAACACCAATAGCAGTTCCATGTGAATTGACAAAAGCTATAAGAGACAGTATAATAAAATACAAGACAAAATCAACTGGAAATACATATCAGGATGTGAGTACTGAAAAGGACGATAATGCATATATATATATAGGATGACTTAGGAACTATTCGGAAGCCGAGTTACAACCCCTAAACCAAACAAGGACCGGAGTTGTAACCCTTCTCCCGAACAGAACTTAGCCTCCTACGAAAATAAATATAAAAGGTGCCTTGAATTATTAGTGTGTTATGTGATCGGCTTGGAAAAATATGATAAGGCTTTCCATCCGACCGGCTATGAACCCTGTATACAATAGAACGATAAGGCCGGTCACCATGGAAAGCTATGAACCGTATAGGGTAAGGCTTTACCCGTCGTGAGGTGAGGGTATAGCTATGAACCATATGTACCATAGAACCATATGGGAATTTGATCACACAACCACTAATAACTCCCCCATCCCCGAATAGTACAATGGATCTGGACATGACACGTTATGACACGGGATTCCATAAGAGGGTAGCAAGTCCCCTTCTGAAATTGATGACAGGTTTATTGGACTTGAAGGGATTTGTTTGGATAGCCAAAGGGGGGGTGCAATGACAGCCAATTATGGGGAAATGTGGACTGAATTGAAGGGTTAAGGGGCTGAAAAATGACAGCAAGGGGGAGGTGTTCTCTGGACTGAAAACAGAGAATTGGGGACAGCCAAGTAATGAGTTCATGGGTGTTTCCCCTCCCCTCTCTAACACTCCAAACCATCGCACAACTCTTACACCAATCCTCAAACACCTTGCCTACACAACCTCTCTATCAACACAAACACACACACTCAACTCCTCTCTTGGCCGAACCTGTGCCCCCCATCCAACATCAAGTATCACACATACACAACCATATATATACACTTATATATATAAACCATATATATATATATATATATATATATATATATATATATATATATATATATATATATATATATATATATATATATATATATATATATATATATACACAACCATATATATACACTTATATATATATATATATATATATATATATATATATATATATATATATATATATATATATATATATATATATATATATGGCTTATATATATAAGTGTATATATATGGTTGTATATATATATATATATATATATATATATATATATATATATATATATATATATATATATATATATATATATGGCTTATATATATAAGTGTATATATATGGTTGTGTATATATATATATATATATATATACATATATATATATATATATATATATATATATATATATATATATATATATATATATATATATATATATGGCTTATATATATATATATATATATATATGGCTTATATATATATATATATATATATATATATATATATAATATATATATAAGCCATATATATATATATATATATATATATATATATATATATATATATATATATATATATATATATATATATATATATATATATATATATAAAATGATATATATATAACCATATATACACATATAGATTATAGGAATATAATACATTATGATACTATGGAAACCACAAATCTAAACACATAAAAAATCTGGAATAGATATTAGAGTAGCATCAAATCAATATACCAATAATTCTATAAGTGTCCAAATAGAGTTTTCTCCATTAGGACACGATCCTACTCCTAGGACACCTCTACAAGTGTCCAGATAGACACGAAATGGACTCAAATGGACACAAAACCAAGGGGGTCATTCCTATGGGTCAAAACCATCGTAATGCATGAAAAGAATGAGAAGGAGAAGGGATTTATACCTCCCGGTGACTCGAATCGATCCCGAAATGCCACCGACACGTAGGAATCCCAAACGGACACGAACAAGCTCCGAATCCTCTCAAACTTGGGGAGCTCCCTCCTTGGCTAGAATGGAGAAGTAAGGAAGAAGATTTTGTGAATAAATGGGGGGATTTGGTGGAGAAATTTCTAGGGTTTGCTCTCTAGAAAAATTTGGGGAAAAACAAGAGAGAGAGAATGGAAAAGGAAATAATGAAGTGGCTAATCCCTATCCATACCAAAAGTGGCCAGCCAATATGGGTGGTTTTGTCCTATTAGGAAAAGCCCAAAAGCCCCTTTTCTAGTCTATTTACTAATACATTGGTAAGGGATTAAGTCGGGGGTAGTTTGGTCAATCCTAAAACACTAATCCATATTAATACTAACCAAAATAATTAGTCTAGTCACTAACTAAAATAACTAACATGTGGGCCATGGCTAACTAGTGTGTGGGCCCGCTAGAGTCAAAACTACCTCGGGTCCCCGATACAAGTCGGAATGAGTTAAAATTCGAACCCGACTCAAATAACCCCAAAATATTACAATAAATAAATAAATAATTCTAAAATAATTTAAAAATGAAAAATAACAAAAATACCCCTGTTTATGGAAACTGGGGGTGACAAATCTATCCACCTTAAATAAATTTCGTCCTCGAAATTAAAACCAAACAATAGTAAAATCTCAAATCACAAGTCATGATTTAAAATTTAAAATGATTTAAAATCTCAAAATCAAAGCATGAATTAAATGACTAAAAATTACAAAATTTGAAATTACTCTCAATTAGAAACTCCAAGTCTATCCACCTTAAAAGAATTCATCCACAAAATTAAAATGAAGCAAACACACAAAACAAAAATCATGCAATTTGATAATCGTATGCGTCTGTCCAATCATCATGATACTCAGAATCTCTGTCATACCAGTGAGCAAGGCTACGATAATCACAGAGTCCTCAACTACGATACATACCTCTAGAATTATGGTATTTAAAATTTTCGCATTGCCGCTAGCTTGGCAGCAAAAACCCTAAATTCCCACACCCGAGAAATACGTCCATAGTCCGACTATATGTCCTCACTCTGCCTGCTAGCATGACCCTAGAGGATTCTAAATCTCATAATCGAGGCGACCTAGTCCATACAACTTATCTCAGAAGGAAATCACATCATAAGAACAATTTTCACCCAACAATCAAGAACAGATAGAATCGAAGTTCAAGACAGTTTACGAAGGCAAATGCGAAAAGGAGATTCGAAAGATTGGAACCTGCTATATGCTTTGCTACTGCCTGAGTGGGCTCAACTGTCATGGCGAAAGCTCGCCCCTGCTGGCCTCCTATAGCATGCTGCACTCTGTCCTAGGCTGCCTGTCTGGCTGCACGGACTGCACAGTCCTTCACCTGGTGGTCTGGAGCTCCACAGAATAAACAAACTCCCAGCTTCATCCTACAAGCCTCCCGGGTGTGCCCTATCTTCTTGCAGAAGGCACACTGGATGTCATGCCTCCGGCCATATCCCTGGTACTGCTGGGCACGCGCTGGTGCCTGCTGAAACTACAACTGAGGCTGCTGCTGCTGAAACTGCCTCTGCTAGAAATGTGGGCGCTTCGCTGGCCCTACACTCGAACTAGCTCCAAGAGCGTCACTGCCCCTCTTCGGCTTGAGGCCGAAGTCCTCCTCTGTAATCTGCGCCTCCATAAGGATCTGCTCGAAGGTCGCATCACGTCTCCCAGAGGTACGAGTGCGCACTGCATGTACAAGAAATATTTTATAGACATTAGATTCTAGACACTTAGAAATATTTTCTAGAATTTTCTAGAATTTTTTTAGATTTTTCTGCAATTTATTTTGATTTATTTGGACTTAAAATATTTTTAAAATGATTTTCTGAATTAAAATAATTAATTACACAGAAATTCACCCGGGGGGCCCACCCGTCGGCGCCCAGGCTGAACCGCCTCTCTCTCTCCTATATATATTATTATATTCGAAACCTTAATTAAATTTCTAGCCGCCTTTTGTGGGAGAACTCATCTAGGGTTTCCGACTTCCCGAAGTGATTTCCGCCAACTCCGATGTGCTTTTTACGCCCTGTTTTTTTTGTTGGATTCATATCGAGGTAAGCTTTCTGAATATGTAATTTATTTTTATAGATATTATTGCTAAATTTCTGGAAAATTCATAGAGTGTCGGTTGTCCGAAACTTGACACGTTTCGGTGTTTTCGAGATTCCGGGAGAACCAGAAATCGAAATCATGAACCGTTTGAAGTTTCGGAAAGTAACGCAGAGCTCTACGACTTATATTTTTTTAAGAAATTAATTCGTTCATCTATTATTTTAGTTATTCTGTTGAACTCAGAATTGACCGGTTGATCACCGTTTTGGTCATGATTAGCCATAACGGCGATATCTTTTGACCAAAGCGTGATATTGCGGCACGGTTGATTCCAGGCACTCGTGGTGGTGAAATCTACCAAGTTGCACTTTCAAAATCTAGAGTTCACAGTGTTTGACTAGATAGTCAACGGTATGTCTCGATTTGCGTGCCATGGTTTCCAAAATTGGAAAACACGACTTTGATGGCCAAACTTGTACGTTTAGGTTATATTCAGATTATTATTAGGTTAAATTAGGTTTTTAAGTAAATTATTCCAGAATTAATTAATATTAGATTAGTAACCCAACTAGCCACTATTCCATGATTTAGAACTAGAACATTAGTATTGATTTATAGTTTTCGTGCACGGTTCATGGTGCGATATGTGTTATAGGTTGACAGCTCCTAGATCGGCATCCTCTCATCCTCGACTTGTGACTACGGTTTGTGCAAGGACCACAGGCAAGATACCTTGCCTCCCTCTACAGTTTAATTTCATGCTTATAGTTTTTCCTGTGATTATTTGGTTACCATTTGGTTACTCTAGTTTTATGGATTTATATGTTATTACCAGTTCTCTAGTCGACTTGGTTTACATATGTTCTTCATACCATGTTCACTAGTTCTTTGACTTGCATGTATATCATCTTCATGACTTGATAGTATAGATATGCCAGGCTTGTTCACCTTATGAGTTCATATTAGAGTTGTCATTACCTGGGTCTTGACTGAGTGGTACCTTGTCATTACTTATACCTCGACTGGTTTGTGTCATAGAATGAATACGTGTAATTGAACTGCTAAATCCTTGTTATTGTTTCCTTGGCACCAGAGAGTCCACTCGGGACGAGGGTGTTTGCCTTGATCTGTTTACATCCGTGAGTCCACACTCGGGACGAGGATGTCGATTATTTATACTAGAGAGTCCACACTCGGGACGAGGGTGTTGACTTGACTTGCACCAGAGAGTCCACTCGGGACGAGGGTGTTTACATCAGAGAGTCCACACTCGGGACGAGGATGTTATACTTGCACCAGAGAGTCCACACTCAGGACGAGGGTGTCTTGCCGTGAACTAACCAGAGAGTCCATATTCGGGACGAGGGTTAGTACTAACCAGAGAGTCCACACCCGGGACGAGGGTTAGTGATTAGTTCAAACCTGCGAGTCCACTCGGGGCGAGGGTCTGGTATTCCATTGATCTCGTGTTCGCTTGTTCATTCATCAGTTCAGTTACGTATAGTTGTTCTTGTATTCCAGTTCATAGTCACCAGTCAGTAGCCACTTGTCGTTAGTCACTCGTTAGCAGTTTGGTCATAGTCTCTTGCCATGTTAAGGGTCGTTCATTGTTATATCATGTTTATATTATCATGCATGATTAAACCGCTAGATATGCATGTTTATATGTATCTTGCTATGTCCTCTGAGGACCTGATAATCTCTTCAGGTTTAGCGACTGCATGGAGTTAGTTAGTAGCGCGGGATGGTAGAGGATTGTGATGTATGATACAAGTATTTGCTTGTGATTTTTTTTATTATCTTCTCGTGCTTTATATTCCGTACCATTATATATTCTGCTTATTTTATAGACTCACATCATTTTTGGAGTCTAATCGGACAATATGATAATGGGCTGCAGACCATGACCCATAATTGTTCATTCATGTTTCATATTCTTGTTATGGATTGAGATATAGATTTGTTTTGCCAGGACTTGGCAGTATACCATAGCATTAACATCGTTTACGTATTCGGAAGGGGCTGGCTTGCTCACGTACTCCCATCCGAAAAGCGGGTGCGGGTCGTGACATTATTAATCTCTATCAATCACGAAAGAAGGACACGAATCACGATAGATGGGATCAAGCAAGATGCAACTCGAGGAGTTAAGCGAGAAGGCGGTCAAGTATGTGGATGAGATCCTAGACTCTAATCCTATACACAGGCTTGCTTGGTACGATAAAGTAACCAAACAATTTATCTTGACCTGCATGGGCCACCACAAAAACATGTAACGTCCCAGTCCCAAAATATGTATTGGGCCAGGATACGGTACATGCCAGCAACACTTCACCAATGGGCCAAACCTCATAATAAGTCCATTAGCGAAATGCTTAAGCTGTAAATCATGATAACAACCCAGAATATAGTACAAGTCACAGGTACATAGCTAGTTTCATCCACATAGAAAGTAAGACACGAGATATCAAGTCCCATAAAATGATACTAATAAAGAAATCTGTCCAACATGAAACATAAAATGTAACTGTACGGGTAAGACATCCCGAAACTATAGTAAAAAGGAAACAAAGTATCAACTACATGTCCACCGATGAAAAGAAAGAAAATAATGTATCAGTCTAAAACAAAGAGACATGTCTTAAGAGAAGTCCTCGGCCACTATCTCGTCCTTCTGTGAAGGTACGTCACCTGTCTCCACTCCAGAACCATAAACTTCCGGGTAGTCATCGTCTCTAACTAAGCCTGGAGAGATCACCAGGTCCTCAAAGGACTAGCAAGACACATAATATATATGCCTACTTTGACAGTTTTAACATGCAAGGAAGGATAGGAAATAGTACAAAAAATAAAGACTATAGAGTAGTACAAGAATAAAATATAAGAAAGTGGCATGCCATCAAGAATCATGCTGATAAACATGACTAAGAATAAATCGGAGTAAATCGCAGTTCAGTGGGGACTCACGGTCCTATAGATCATAGCTCATTGGGGGCTCACAACCTATAGCAAGTCTCTATCACAGCTCAGTGGGGGCTCACAACAGAGAGTAGTCAAGTATAGTCATCGTCTATCACAAGATCATCGCCTAGAACTACGAGTCAAGTCAAGTCAAGATGTCAACAAGTCAAGTCCATCTCAATTATGTCAAAGGGACACGACAGAGGCTAAGCAGTACTATAACTAGACATGATCATGATAGAAAAATATGGCTAGTAACAAGAGAAAAGAAAGAGTAATAATCTATGTGCACATAAAACTAGAAAGTACCCATGATATAAAACAGGAGAGAAATATGTACCAAGTGAGACATAAAAGAATAGCAGTATAGAAAAGCATGTAAGTACTGTAAAGTTTGGCAATGTGTACTTTTCTGATGTTCGAGTGAGATAAGATGATGTCCTGACGACGAATCAACAACAACGCACAAAGAGGAAGGTATAGGAACAACTTCGGATGCTAAAAATAGTCTATTATCTAATTATAATTAATATTGCACCAATTAAATTTATTTAAAAAAATTTGAAGTTAGGATATCGTATAGGTTTTCGTATTATCTTTCCGAAAAACTAAACGGATCGCATTTTCGTTTCCGGAATCTCCCGAAATTGTAAAAATACCGAAACACGTTTATTTTTTGGATACTAGATACTCAAACAGTTTTGTAAAAATTTACAGAACGAATTTGTCTATTAAAATATGTTTTTGGAAACCTTACCTCGATACGTTTCTTTTAAAAAAACTGGAGGCAAAACGGAGTTCGGAGTTAGGAGATACCGTCGTTCCAAATTGCTCTTGCTGCTAAAAAGCGGGGCTGAATTCTAATGACGAATTTTAAAGTTTCTATTGGACTAAAAATAATTTCGAATTATGGCTGGTAGAAGGGGGATGTATTGGGTTTATATAGGTATTTATTTCAGATTTATCTCCTAAATTAGATAGGATTTGATTTAAATTGATAGAAGTTACTTTGTTATGATATAATATAGATATGGATGCTTTTTCTATTAGACTTAGGATTATGATTAACTTAAAATATAGTTCATATTTATCTAAATTATCTATAACACTATTTAAAATTACTATAGATAATAAACAGAGTTAATATTTATTTAAACAACCTTCATCTAATCTTATTTATACAAGCTGAAATATTTAATATTAGTTTGACATTTATTCTATATTATGTAAATAGTGTACAATATAAGTAACATGTAAAAAGTTATGAAATAAATCCTAAAATTTTGAGAAAAAATTGTATAATATAGTTTAGATCCTTAATGTACTAGAAAAATAGCTTTATATATTTTTATACTAAATTCACTAATGAGCACTATACTAAATATATGTAAAATATTATATTGGAATGACACCCGGGGTCGGACCCGAGGCCGCCACGGCTGACACGAGGAAGCGGACACCGACACGATGCACTCTCTTATGGTGGAACAATATTTGTGAATAATTGTTAAGGAAAACGATATGGAGGCTTCCCCTATATATAGGGGGTGGAAGCTCCTAGCGGGATAAGGATTAGGAAAAATTAAAACCCCCTTTAGATAATCTTACTTTTAATTTAAATTATTTTAAAACCGATTCAATCCAAATCCTAATCCAACTCAATTAAATCCTGATAATTTCAAATCCAAATTAAATATAGATGATTCCCATCTTTAAATTAAACTTATTTAATATTAAATCAATAAAATCTAATCAAAGTTTAAATTACCACAATAAGTTCAAAATATCTTTTCTAAAGATAATAATAATAAATAATTTCAAAAATCCAAAAATATATGAATAAAAATTTGTACATCCATGCAAATAAGATATTTACATAAAATATAGTTTTCTAAATTAATATCTATATTTGAACAAGAAATAAAATAATCTTTTATAAAAGTAAAAGATAAAGTTTTTGGCAAATATCGTGAAATGTTATTTTGATATGAAAATATTTATTTATACTATGTATTGAAACAACATATTTTTTATATTCACAAAAAAAACAATAATAAAATATTTTGTATATGAATGAACAAATATCTTGTATTTACGTCTTTACGCATTCGCACTCGAGGTACGATACCGAAATAAAAATCAATACCAAAATAAATTAATAATAAAAAATATAGTAAAAATTTAGTGGTTTTACAAATGCTGAAGAGGAACATGCCACCTCCATAGTTCATGATCATGAAGGGATTTAAGAAGGACACCTTCGACAAGTCAGAGGCCATGGCCGTGGCCTCTTCGATGTCGCGTCTCGAGCACCTCGAGGTAAAGTTTGGCATGTTCGACGACAATGTACCGAGAACTATCATGACGGAGTGCACGGATCTTCGCATACTCGACCTAAGAGGATGCTGGAATGTACGGCTAGATGGGGACCTCAAGTACATACATGGTTTGGTAGATTTTGTAACGGATTCCTTCGAGGATTAGAACCCATGGGAGGAGGAGAATGATGATTCACTTGAACTAGGTGATAAACTGTGGTTGGATTACGAAATGTCATATGATTGTTCTGACTGTTAGTATTAAATGATTCTTATTCATTGCAAGGCTATCTGTGTGCTAAATTATAAGACTATATAGGATTATGATTGAATCTAATATTTTTTAACATCGTCATAAATGTTTGTGATGCGAGCTAAATGTGTTGGCTAAGATGGAAAAATGTGTTTCCATATTTTTAACAAGGTTCTTGTATTATTATAGGCTGCAAAAGAAAAGAACTCAAAATTAGTTTAGATTAATCATACTCAGATTTCTTTGTATATTATAACAAATTAAATTTGATTATAATTAGAATTCTTAATTTTTATAATATTAGGTTGTTAATTTGATTTGCATTACATTAAATTTTTATATAGATCGGACTCAAAATAATAAATTAGGATTAATATTTTATATATACTTGAACATTTCCCGTCCTAAATGTACCATACTTTGTTAAAAGCACGGAGAATGGAAGCACGGAGAATGGCCATTCTCCGTGTTAAAAGCACGAAGAATGGTCATTCCCCGTCCTAAATGTACCATACTTTGTTAAAAGCATATAATAACACCAAAAAAATGATAACAATAGAAAAATTCTACAGGACCCATACACCAGACTCGAACCTAGGTCTTCCATGTAAAAGCCAAACATCACAACCAACTAAGCTGGGACTTACATTTGATAAAAAATGAATGAGATACTTGAACATTTCCCGTCCTAAATGTACCATACTTTGTTAAAAGCACGAAGAGTGGCCATTCTCCGTGATAAAAGCACGGAGAATGGCCGTTCCCCGTCCTAATGTACCATACTTTGTTAAAAGCATATAATAACACCGAAAAAATGATAACAATAGAAAAATTCTACAGAACCTACACACCAGACTCTAACCTAGGCCTTCCATGTAAAAGCCAAACAGCACAACCAACTAAGTTGGGACATATATTTGATGAAAAATGAATGAGATACTTGAACATTCCCTGTCCTAAATGTACTATACTTTGTTAAAAGCACGGAGAATGGTCATTCTCCGTGATAAAAGCACGAAGAATGGTCATTCTCCATGTTAAAAGCACAGAGATTGGCCATTCTTTGTGTTAAAAGTACAGAGAATGACCATTCCCCGTCCTAAATGTACCATAATTTGTTAAAAGCATAAAATAACACCAAAATAATGAAAATAATAGAAAAATTCTATAGAACCCACACAACAAACTCGAACCTAGGCCTTCCATGTAAAGTCAAACAGTACAACCAACTAAGCTGAGACTTACATTTGATGAAAACTGGTAGTACTCGGTATTTATTTAAGTCAAATAGAATACCGCATGTTTTCCAATTAGGAATATGAAGAGTCGGTTAGGAAAACGTGTATATAAAACTACTTATATCCTATTATATGGTAGGTTGCACATTAAACATGGCTCCAAAAAAATCTCTAGGTTGGGAACCTTGGCCAGAGAGTTATGAGGCCGCTGAAGCACTGAAGAAGCAGCTGGAAACGGACTGGCTCGTCGAGGTTGCTGACTTCCTCTCCTTCTTTGGGTTGTCCCTTGAGGTCATTGCTCGACCTCTCGACCCGGCGCCCAACTTCGACATACTGCCGATCACTCAAGACGAACGACAGACTCTGGAGAAGAGGGAAGGCCTATACCGCCTCCTCCATCGTGCGGGTTTGCGCACCCTGGAGGACTTTGCAGAGGTCCTTCGCGAGGCCAGTGAGGGGTCTACCTAGACCTCTTCTTTTTCTGTTTTTTTGTTCAGTTTTTGTTCAGTTTACTTCTTCCTCCTCTTGTCTCCCTCACCGGGGAATCTTTTGGCGAATAAGCTGGGATTTCAATAAAATATATTATTTTGTTAAGTAAATTTGGTTTCTGTTGCCGGTCCATCAAGTCTTGTTAAGTCATACAATTGATTACATTGCCAGCGACAAGTTCTTGCCGTCAAATCCATCATTCAACGATAATTATTTTATTTATTTTTGAAGTAACGATTTTAATTACAAAAACCAGTATAAAAATATTGTGTGTTTGATTGCAAGGTGGAAAATATGTGGAAAATAAATTAATTACATAAAATTATTTTCTTGGAAAAAATATTCCATAGAATTTTAAAAAAATTCCTTGGAATACGTAATTTGGGTGTTTGATTGTCATTATTTTCCACGAAAATAGTTATTTTTCATGAAAAATTATATTTTCCTATGGGTTGGACAAGTTTTATTTTCCACCATTTTAGAAGAAAATATGGAAAATGATAGCTTTTTCGAAAATAATTCCATGAAAAATATAAGCTACCAAACACTACAATTGGTGGAAAATTTGTGATAAAAATATTTTCCATGGAAAAAAAGCCAATCAAACACAGCCTTACTGAAAATGACAAAAAAAATATTTTCCATGAAAATAAAATATTTTCCCTGCATGTCTATTCCAATACAAGAAGTAATATATTCTATTAGGGGTTGTTAGGTACTTACAATATCTGGCTTTTAGTATTTCAATATTTTAGTTTTGTAAATAGTTCTTTTTAAGTATATGCAAAGAAAAATAAAAGACAACTTTGAGTGTCTTATACTCTTTTCAAGTACATACAAATTAGTTTTTCAAATTTGGGTTTCAGAATCCGAAGTGTCGTGCTTTTAAAAATTTGAGACTCAACACTACTCATAGGTTTTCACTTCCCAATTTCATATAGTACTTGAAACTAGTTCCACTGTGGATGTTAATTACATCAACTGATTGTTAGGATTTTCAAAGTACAGTACCTTTCCCTCTTCTTTTTCCAAACCCTCTCCAAATTCTCCCCAAATGACTGCTTAAAATTATCAAAATGCCGTCGAAGAAACAACTACCGTCTCCGAAGGGGAAGAATCCACAATGGGATGCGATACACGCCACAAGGGCAGAACTTGTAAGGACGACGAAAGCCAAGATTATGGCTGCTAGGGCAGAGGCCGAAAGGGCAGATGCGGAAGCAGCCAAGCCACTTGCAAAAAAAGATAAAAAACTCATTGCTCGATAAAGACCGAAAAATTTATCTTCGATATAGAGTCGTCGGAAGACTTAACTTATGAAGATCGAAGGCGTATTAAAGCGAAGGCTAAGGTGGCAACGAATACAAAGTCATCACCGTACTCTGAGAATTATGAATCCTCATCAAAAGAGGAAGATTAAGAGGAAGAGCTATCATCAAATAAGTCCCAGGATGGAGAGGAGGTAAAAATTTTTACAGACTCTAAATCTAAGAAGACTTACAATAAATATTTCAAAAAAAGGCTGTTATGTCTGAAAGATCAATTAATATGGCTGATGTCGAAGATTAAGCTTTCCTGGATATATTAAAATTCTATCAGTTGGAGAAACTGAACAAATCCTGTCTTGGGAAAATCTTCCAAACAATAGTAAAAGATTTTACTCAAATCTTTGGGTTAAAATTAAAGAAAAAGAAGAGGATCAACAACTGGTGTTTCTGAGAGGGAAACTAATTAGGGTAAATGCTGCTGTCATTAATAAATTTTATGGATTTGATCCAGTTCCTGAGTTTCATATGAAAGATATTGATAATGTTTCCATGAGGGATGCAATTCATGAGATTACGTGTGTATCAGTGGGTGCCAAGACCCCTCAAAATGTATACAAAAATTAATTAAAAACTTTGTATAAATTGTTGCATGCATACGTATCTCAAACACTCAACCCTACTGGACATGAGTTTTTCATCCATTCCGAGAGAGTAAAATTTATTATTATACAGGAAAAAAAAGAGAGATAGATATAGGTTCTTATATGTTCAGTAGAATGATGCATCTCGTAGAAAAATCAACTGCAAGGACAGCCATCCCTTTCGGAGGATTTGTATGCTCAATGGCTAGTAAACATTCTATCCCAAGCGTAGCAGGGGATGTTTATATTAGAAATAAATGGCCCATGTGAAAATTAACCTTCACTCGAATGTTTGGGAAATGGGCAGCAATAGCAAGCAAACCATCAACATCTGAAAAACCATGAACATATGGAATCTCAACACTAAGGACATGGTTGATGATCTATACAATTTTGTTGCTACAAACTTTAAGAATGTCTTCAAAGATATGAAGACTATACCCGACAATCAGAAATTGATTCTGGATAAGATTAACCAGATAGATGTTGAATTTGCTGACGAAGAATAAGATTTCCCTTCCCTCATGAAGAAGGTAAATGGGGCTAGCCCTAACTGGTGCTACTTTGCATTTTTTCCCTCTTATTCTGCTACTCTTGATGATTCCGTAATCTAATATACACATTTATACTCTAATATATGAAGGACACATATATACACATTTATACTCTGTTATTAACTGATCTAGCTATCCATGTTATACTATTTTCTTATCTAACTTCTAGGTTTGCTTGCTAACTGTATATACTTGCTAATGGACGATATCAGTATCATCACTAAAGAAGGAATTCAGGGAATCATTTGTATTTTAATTAAGGCTCTAATCTAGTTATTACTGTGTATATTGTATACACTTGTGAGCTTCAACTCAGCTAAATCGGATCTTCATCTCTGATGCTTAAGGATATATCAAAACTTCTTAGCCCATATATTCTATATTAAACACTCTAGGACAGAAGCACATGGTCTTGAATCAAAGCTACTCTGGATATCCTTGATACTCTGATACTTTGCTACTTGATTCTCTGATATTGCAAATAATTTACAATAAAAGTTAATATTGCACTGATACTCTGCTACTTGATGCTATGATGCTCTGATACTCTGCTAATTGATGCTCTGATACTCAGCTAAACCGAGTAGTTAATATTACACTGATATTTCTTCTACTTGATGCTCTGATACTTGTACTGATACTGTCCAATTGTACCCTTAAATGGTGATTTAGGACTGAACAGATGATGGTCCAATGCATGTACATAGTAGAAATGCCTCAAGGGTGTTTGATACTAGAGTTAGGATTGAGCTGGAACACTCCCTTAGTCAGTGATATTTGGTATTATAAGCATGAGCACACTGCTATAATATAGGTTGTACTTAAGGGTAAGCCAGGCACTTAAACTTGCTTGGTATCCTGACACTAGAGAGAGTACTTGAGAGTAACCTAACACTTGAGCTAGTTGGAGAGTGTACTCACTACTCAGTGATAGATACAAAATGGGGTCGCATTATAGAACCCGCACTGTGCACATTGATACTCTAATGTTAGAACCTATAGTGTGCACATTGATACTCTTATGTAAAAATACACACTATGCATATTGACACTCTAATGCTAGCCCTCACTTTGATACTTCTATTTATGTTTCTAGATGTCATTTCTACATATACAGTGAGTCCAACTGAGTATAATTTCTTATTCCGTCCCTCAAGGTGTAGGTGAAGGATATTTTAAGAAAGAAGAAGAAAAAAGAAGAAGAAGATGGGGATGGAGATGAAGATTCATCTTTCGAGTTTTGAAACTTTATTTCAATTTGGAAGTAATATTTGAATTGTAATATGGTCCTGAATATTTGTTGGTCTTGACGGTCAAACTAAATTTTGTGTTTGAAATATTGCAAGACTAAACTTTTCGCTTGTACTAAGTACCGTTGCGGTGCATGGTTCGTAATTTTTTTGGAAAATGTAATATGGTTTTGAATTTAGAGTAGGTCTGATATTTGTTTGGATTATTGTATTGTGAATTATGCAGGTTCTATGTTGAATTACTAACGTGGATTGGGTAGATTATTGTAACATAGATTATGTAGTTTATTGGACCTGGAATGAAGTATACTTAATTTGGTTATGATTTGTTTGGTTGAAGCGTTTATTTTATTTGCAGTTGGCCTTTACAGATGATTTTGATTTTTTGGTATATTCCTTTGATTTGTAGATAGCCTTTACAGATTTTATGAGTCCTGGGTGCCTTCCTAGGGTTTACTGCTGGCCTCATTCCGGATGCATTCCTGGGATCACTAAAACTGTATTTGATTGGAATGTGTTTTGCTTTCTTTATAATCAGTACATTGATGCCATCAGTATGAATTCGATGTCAGTGTAATGCATAATGTAATCCTGCATGTTCATCCCTTGTTATTGCTGAAGCAATGTATGTAATGTAAGAAAAATTCTCTTGGATAGTAGGTTAATTATATTCAAACACTCGCAAAAAATTTTTTTGGTCACCCTATTTTGTGCAGCCATACAGTGGAAGCCTGATTAAATGATATTCAGATTTTCTTCAACATGCTTTAATATTAAATGAATATACTTTGGTAAATGATATTAAAAATACTGTAAATATTTGATGAAAAAGAATGAGATACTTGAACATTCCCCATCCTAAATGTACCATACTTTGTTAAAAGCACGGAGAGTGGCCATTCTTCGTGTTAAAAGCACAGAGAATGGCTATTTCCCGTCCTAAATGTACCATACTTTGTTAACATAAAAATTTGAATATACTTTGGTAAATGATATTAAAAAATACTGTAAATATTAGAAAGATGGTTAATATGAGAAAATGTCACAATACAAAAAAAACCGTTCTCTTCAAAAATATTATCATTAGAAAAGTAAAAAAAATATTATCGTTAAAAAACAAAAATAGATTTTTTTTTAATATGTGAGCAGATGATTGCCCGACCTCAGAAGCAGGTTTCCTCCGTTCACCACCACCACCATTGCCTGTAGTTTTATAACCAAAATATTAAATTGTTAGATGAAAAATAAATTCCTGACAATGGCATAGACAGTAAAATTTACTAAGCCGGGAGCCTGTAGGAGCGGCGCCGCTGGTACTCCTCGTTGTTCGAGGAGGGCTCGACGACGTCCGACGGGAACCAGACCAATTCTTCTTTCCTTCTTCATCTTCGTTTCTCCTTCCACCACCACCACCACCACCATGGCCTGTAGTTTTATAACAAAAAAAAACAAATTACGAAATTTATACATAGATGCACAATTATTGTTATGGAATTTATACGTAGATGCACAAAATATTAAATTAGAAGAACGAAAGAGAGAGTAAATATGAGTTAATTTAGGGTGTTCATTGAAAAAATTAAAGTGAAGAATGACCAGCTATAGTAAGTTACCAAGAGGTCAAGAGTCAAAATCAACATTAAATGATGTTTCTACTCTATTATTCAATCCGAACCATTGGATCAACATCCAATGGTTCAGATTTGGGATGTATCGATACATACTTTTCCATGGAATGTATTATAGAAGGACCCACACACACACACACACATATTACATATATATATATATATATATATATATATATATATATATATATATATATATATATATATATATATATATATATATATATATATATATATATATATATATATATATACTTTGAAATGTTTTGCCATGATCTTGGTTAGAACTAAAATGCTAAGTATATGGTTTATTAGTATTTTATAATTATTATCCTACTAAGAGTTATTTTTCTAAATAAATATTGAATAATTCTAGCTAGTATCAATAATTTAATTATATATATATATATATATATATATATATATATATATATATATATATATATATATATATATATATATATATATATAAGCTAGTAAAAAAAAAATATATATATATATATATATATAAGCTAGTAAATGTATATAGTTAGCTAGAAATGGTTAATTAGCTAGTTTATATAGCTGGATAGCAAATAGTTAGTCAAATATCATTCTTTAGAACCTAATATATCCTTACCCGCTTCTAGGTGGATATTAAGACATTTGATTTGCAAGGCCAAAGACAAGTACTTTTATGGTTTTGACTCATTTATTTCATGTCATTTTTTTCATATTGGATACATTGTTACACGACATGATCTTATACTATAGTTCAGGTTCTTTACTTGTATCTGGGGAGGGAAAATGCTACAGATATGTGACCAAAGCCTAACCTAGGATTCATGTGAATAGCTTAGGTCTTACATCGTGCACATGGAATTCTAAGCCATACCATTACTTGTGTTTATTCATGTGCTTACCCCAGCCGGTCACATATTCTAGTATGTATTTCAAATCACATATCAGGATTTCTTGTTTACATGTTCATGTTCAGTTTAGATTATGCATTTACTTTTCATGATCATCCCGTTTTCTTGTTCTTTACTTGTTCACTATGATGTACTTATTTCATTATTATAGAATATACTTTGCTCCTTTCCTGACTGGATCGTTGACATATTAGGCCAGGGCATGAGGATTTGACAACTCCTAGAAGATTCTAGAAGACCATATGCAAGTATTCTTCTTATATTTTAGATAGTCTCCATAAAATAGATGTTATTTACCTTCTTTTAGTTTAGTTGCCAAATTTGACTCTGGATTTTCTTGTATAAGTTGTACTAAGAACATAGTGATATATGATATTATTTTACCACGTGATTAGATGCTGTAATGTGATTTTATGATATTATTTGAGATTTTAGATACTTAGTACAGCTTACTACGTTGAGTCTACCAATGTAGGCTAGACGTGTCCGACTCGTATCCGATTATTCGGGAGCGGGTCGTGACAATATTCTATATTTAGGTCTTCGAGGCACTGTTATGGATATTGTTGATACTTCACCTCGAATTCTAGGCGAATACATTCTCTGATAATTTTTTCTTTTATGATATCTTCTATATTTCTTGTATCTAGTGTAGATATCCTTGATTCCTTGACACGTGGTTACACGGATTGGTATCTCCGGATCTCGTCATGAGATGTTATTCCTTGTATATCTTGGTGTACCTTGTGCAAGCCTTGTTGTTGTTCTTGTACTTGTATGGACACTAATTCATGAAAGGATTAGCTACCTTCTTGTAACCCCTCTTCCCGAATGTTTAACTTATTTTTTAATTTATTTTTAATTATTATGTTCAAATGTAATTTTTCGTTGAACTTTGTCAATGATATTTATGATTAATTCTTTTTATCAAAAACTAGTTATTGATTAAATATTTTTAGAGCGCTAATTTGTTTTAATAAGAATTATTTTACTAAATAATATTATTTGAATTATGGAAGACGTTTGTTATTATTTTGAATTTTATTCAAAAATGGGTTTTGAAAAAACATTAATATTTTCCTCTAGTAAATTTTTTTTGTTAAAGTAATTTAAAATAGAAATTTTGGATAATAAAAATACGTTTTGAATTATTTATTGCATTGGTTTAAAAATATGTAATTTAAATTATTTTGATAAATATTAAATATTATTTTAAAACTGTTATGTTGATCATTTAATTAAGGTAGATTTAATTTGTATGATTTAAATTATCGAATAATATTAAAAGCTAGTTTAAATTAATAATTGTTCCCTATAGGATTGTGATTAGATCGTTATTTAATTTTGAATTTAAATGTGTATGATTTAAATTGTTGATAAATATTAAGTAGTACTTTGAATTATTTTGTTATTAAATATCTTATTTAGATTTGATTAATTATGTTTTAAGTAATTATTTTGATTTAAGTTGAGGGAATGAGTTATCTACAAGGATTGACAATCATTATCGGATAGGGGGTTCAAACTCCTATATAAGGAGACATTTTCCTTAGTTTCTCTCATCTACCACCGCATATAACATTCATCACCACCACTAAACCCACCTCTTCCTCCCACCACAACCATCTGGTATCACCCTTCAGCAAAACCACTACCAACACCACTACCAAAAATGATAGGAGAAACCATACCTTGCTGCCGCTACGACAAGCGGCTGCCATAGATCTGGTGCTGTAGTGCCCCGTCCCGCTCAATCAATCGAAGGAATCGAAACGTCGACGGCATTTGAACTTAGCGTTGCAACGGCTGCCGAAGACTCGCTCGGACGAGACGACTCCTCGCTCAGGTGGGGTAGTTTCGGTGAACTTGCCTCATCTTAACCTTCACATAATAAATCGCATGTTTTCAACTTGGACAAGTTAGACTTGATAATAAAAGAGACACATCCACATAGCTAAGGAAATAATCTCGATGGGTCGGAATGTGTTAGAACATGGAAAAAGATCCTACGGTCTGCTTGGAAGTCTGCTCAGTGTGCTTTCAAAATAACACTCGGTCCTTCGTCCCGTGGCTTGGGAGAAGGAAGTTGGCCTAAGTTGTTAAGTTGCCACGATGATAGAATTAGCCTAAGTCATAGGCGTCACCCGCAGGAATGCTTGATAAAGCATGCACGGTCCCATCGTCCAAGGCTTGGCATAGCCTTCGCCTGTTCCGTGGTTTCAAGTCGTGTTGCACGGCTTGTGGCTTAAGTCTAGGCACCCAAAGAGCTTGGTTGTTCAAGTCGACCGCGTGCATAGCATGTTTCCTCAATGCGAAGCTTGGCGTAGCCTTTGCTCGTCAAGTCGTTGCCCGAATAAGTTAGACAAGAGTTTTGCTGAGCTATCAAAGTCATAGCAAGCACTATCCCCTGTTGCCTGCGGTTGTCAAGTCACATACTCCCACGAGAACAAGGGTCGTCATATAAAGTATATGACTTGAGCGATGTTGTCGCCTAGAGAACATGGTCTGCCTAAGAAACGAGCAACTGTTGGTTTAGTGAAATGCGTGCTACGGTCAAAGGAAACACACAAGATCGGTCCCGCTACTTGGGAGTCTCGATAAGGAAGCACACGAGATCGGTCCCGCTACTTGGAGTCTCGATAAAGAAGCACACGAGATCGGTCCCGCTACTTGGGAGTCTCGATAAGGAAGTATACGAGATCGGTCCCGCTACTTGGGAGCCTCGATAAGGAAGTACACGAGATTTATTCCGCTACTTAGGAGTCTGGATAAGTCTCGATAAAGAAGTACACGAGATCGGTCCTGCTACTTGGGAGTCTCGATAAGGAAGTCCACGCGACTGGTTGTCGTCAAGATCGGTCCCGCTACTTGGGAGTCTCGATAGAAAGTTGGAAACAATGGTCTTGGTTAAGGAAGGACTTGGTAGATCGAGTTGAGTCTTGCATGGTCATTGGACAACTTGCGCGCAAGGTGAATTCCTCGAACGATCCCGGGGCGCCGGGTTCGTGTCGGCCTAGGAGGAATTGTAGATATTGTACGGCCTTCATCGACGGTACGACTCGATTGAAGTGAACCGTTACAATATAGGCTACGGGTCATTCGGTGGGAGCTCGTACCTCGCACGCGGATGGTCACCGTATGCAAAGATCCAGGATAGCTTGACGTTGCTAGTGACCACTCATGTAGATATGTCGGCATAAGAGCGGCTATCCGCGTGTATGCCTTTGGATTGCGTCGAGTACTAGCAGGTTATGAGTTGGGTTAACAAATTACGCTTACAGCAGGCGCTAACCTTGAATCGGTACGGGTTAGGGTGTGCACAGTTGCAACACCATTCTAGAGCCTAAGAGTTGGCTATAGCAAGGATACGTGCTTCGACATGAATGTGGTCTCGTTTCGAGTTAAGTCAAGAAGGGCCATAAGGCAAGTTGGTTAAGTCTGGTTGATCCTTGGGAGGCACTGCTTTGATTTTAAGACACGATCAAGTTTATCGATACGGCCAGCACGAGTCGTCCCCTTGACGTCATTGGCACGAGAATGGTCTAGAGGCACATAGAACCAGTAAAAGTCTTGGCACGATCGAGTTGCATAAGTTTCTACTCGGCGAGGCACTGCCTCGAACATGGATTGAAGTCACGAATAGAGTATAGCACGACCCTGTCGTTGTGTTGCCAAGTATAGGTCAAGACGTCTTGTCCTAAAATTGATCCTAAGGCAAGACTATAAAGACAATCTAAAGGGATTAAGCTACACAAAGTAAATGAACGTGTCGGTTTTGTATGGGTGGGCGATGAGCTCACTCCACCAGTACAGTTGAGTACTGACACCCATACAGTTTTTATGTGTTGGCACAGGTAGAAGTCCGATGGTGCGGAGCTCGCTTGGATACGTTGAGGCACGGAGTTCCTTGGCGTTTCATGGCGTGCGGCCGCATGGAGTCAAGACTTATACGGGACATAATGTATGGACATCGCCATTTCGCATAATCTGCCACCCGTTGCCTTGAAGCTTGTACTAAGAATTGAGAGAGAGCAGAGTGACTTGTATTATGAGAGAGAAGTGACCTTGAGAGACTTAAAATCTGGCCTTGTGCCCCATTATAATCTTATTGTTCAATATCAATAAAGAGCACTTTTGAATAACTTGTATTTTGCTTCAAAATTTTTGGTGCATGTTCAGTGTTTCTGCTTGGGACTTCTGTGCGACGACCCCGTCGCAGCCGCTGTAATCGATCGTTATGAAACTGCCTTGCATGAGCGCAATCTAGGTTTGTGCGGCATCACACCTTAGCGAGGATGATCGCTCCTACGAGAGCGGGGCGTGACATAATGGTATCAGAGCACGACTTTACGTCCTTGGACTTCATGTCGATTCTCTCAGTTTAAAAACTCGTTGTTGATAAAGAAGTGTGCGCTCTCTCTCAAATGTTCTACGACATGTCCGTACAATAAGTCTAAATATTTTCAAAAGCTTGTACAAGTGTTCAATCGAACGCACGGTAGGCGATGGCCTTTGTGCCAATCGGTGTCAAACTGGAGTTGATAGAAAACACATGTTAAAGTTAGCAAGTCGCGTGCGTACCTAAATAGTCCTACGTCTACATTAGAAAATGAGCATGCAAAATCAGAGTATAGTCCGTATGGGATAGCTATGCACACAGCCTTTTGGCTAAGTTGTGTCGCGTGTCGCGCAGCTAGACTTTATGGTGCAAACGAATTGCGAGTGATATTAAGTATCGATCGGTCGGAAACGGAGATATACTTAGAGTGTATATCGCTAGAAACACTATCGGACTAACGCTTAGGTGTACACGGAAGATTGGTTTAGATTTTAAGGAATAGTCCGAACGACTTAGTACGTCAAGACGCGTGAATCATAAATATGATTTACATGTGGAATATCGATAGAGATATACGAGACTTAGAATATCGAGACGACGTGAGCGATTACGCTAGAGTTTTGTCGAACGAACCTAAACGATGTATTAGCGAATAATGCGAACATGATTATGGACTAAATCGGATGGCTCGAATCGTGAGTGGTGTATGGTCCGTCTTGGAAATAATTCGAGCAAAATTGAGGATTAGGGATAACAACGAGTATGTCGGCGAGGCGATGCGATCGCGCAAAGCCTTAGAACGCGTCACGCTTAGTTGGTCGTGACTTCGAATGTCCCGAACAAGATGTCGTTCAGACAACTTGTGAATGGGCAACGCGAGTTAGGAAAATGATATTGAATAAGGATTCGAAACGATGAATAAAAATGAATGGTCTTGATCGAGGAAACCTAGAGGATCGCACTTATGATTTCGGATTTGGTCGAATAAAATTGTGGTATATCCAATTTGGACAATAGCATCAGTTACACGACTCGGAGTTTGTTGCAAAGGAAAATTATCAGGTTACCTACATCATTGATGGTATTGAGGCGTATCAAAGATCGATGTGCGATAACTCGGGGGTACTCTGATTCGAGGAACGATGATCGTGTAAAATATTATTGTTCTGATGGATGCTATACTAGGGATGTTGAAATATGTCGAAGAAAAGATAGACCTGGCTCGAGGATTTTCTAGTTGAACGAATGACGAACAAACTACGAACTGAGAACTTGGCTTGGATGAAAATAAAATGTTTGGATTGCTTCGACGATAACCACAACATTGACGTTCTTGTCTTATGCGAGCGCAACTCTAGCCTTGCACATGCATCATGTCGGATTAGGGTGATCACTCCGCGTGAGCGCTGGTATGGTGATTCATACAGCAGAGGTGATCGAACTTGCATGGCGTGGCAATTTGATTGCTTCGAATTATAGTTTGACGCGAAGG
Source organism: Iris pallida (assembly GCA_029216955.1). Classification (NCBI taxonomy): domain Eukaryota; kingdom Viridiplantae; phylum Streptophyta; class Magnoliopsida; order Asparagales; family Iridaceae; genus Iris; species Iris pallida. The sequence continues at coordinate 6,347,388 of JANAVB010011199.1, read as the reverse complement.
TGGACTCGGGAATGACTCCGTATGCTTGACGTGTGAACTTGAGGATTGAGTAGGTCCAATCCGCGTATCGAGATTGAATTAGTCTAGACTCAAGCAAGAGTTACACTCCAATAAGGAGGATTAGCCTGCGAGAACGTGGCATGGTGATTCATGTCCAACGTAAATAATCGAACTTGCGTAAGATTGGGACGTGATAAATTATTGTGCTAGACGACCTCGTGATCGAATACATGAATTAGTTAGAATAGTTATGTGAATTATGTCGACATGTCAGAAGGAATAGACTATGCAAATTGGTGATTTGAACAGATTCAAATCTGCGCAACGAATGCCTTGATGCGAATTAGGTGATCATGCTCGATGTTTAGAAATCTGAGTAATGCGAGCTAGGGTAGAAAATCCTATACTATCAACTTGGTTTGACCCTAGGATTGGGGTCAGTGTTGGCATTATTGTTGGAGAACTATGATTCCAACCCTGATATTGACTTTAGCCTTGAGAAATGGCCTAACAGGTTAGGCGAGACGTCCATGTTGCAAGAGTTAGCATTGGAAGATTGATCTTGAGGATTAATATGGATGGATAGAGTGAATTAAGAATATGGAAATACCCCTCACGAGATTCGACTGACATGCATATATTTCAGGGATGCCTGAATATATGCACGATGCGACTCGAGTGAGAATGACGAATTCTCTATCATGCGGCTTGGCTGAAATGCATGTATTTTAGGGACGTCTAGAATACATGCACGATCCAACCAAGTGATACATTGAATTCAAGTAAGACTCGAGAAATGGAAAAGTGTTAAGGATTTTGAAATCGTGTTAAAGGAAAGATTGATAGTAGTGCGAATGTGGCTCGTATTGAAGAAACACATAGACGGAGTGTGTACGAGAGTTCTTGGATCAAAGTGGTCTAAGTATAAGTACTCAGTTAGTTTCGAGGACGAAACTTTTTCTGAGTGGTGTATGATGTAGTGCCCCGTTCCGTTCAATCAATTGGAGGAAATCGAAACGTCGACAACGTTCAAACTTAGCCTTGCAACGGTTATCGAAGACTCGCTCGGATGAGGCGACTCCTCACTCAGGTGGGGTAGTTTTGGTAAACTTGCCTCATCTTAGCCTTCACATAATAAATTGCATGTTTTCAACCTGCACAAGTTAGGCTTGATAATAAAAGAGACGCATCCACATAGCTAAGGAAATAATTCCGACGGATCGGAATATGTTAGAATATGGAAAAAGGTCCCACGGTCTTCTTAGAAGTCTGCTCAGCGTCCTTTCAAAATGACACTCGGTCCTTCGTCCCGTGGCTTGGGAGAAGGAAGTTGGCCTAAGTTGCCACGATGCTAGAATTAGCCTAAGTCATAGGCGTCGCCTGCAGGAATGCTTGATAAAGCATACACGGTCCCGTCGTCCAAGGCTTGGCATAGCCTTCGCCTGTCCCGTGGTTTCAAGTCATGTTGCACGACTTGTGGCTTAAGTCTAGGCACTGCAAAGAGCTTAGTTGTTTAAGTCAACCATGTGCATAACACGTTCCCTCGATGCGAAGCTTGGCGTAGCCTTTTCTCGTCAAGTCGTTGCCCGAATAAGTTAGACAAAAGTTTTACTGAGCTATCGAAGTCATAGCAAGCACTATCCCCTGTTGCCTGCGGTTGTCAAGTCACATAGTCCTACGAGAACAAGGCTCGTCATATAAAGTATATGACTTGAGCGATAGTGTCGCCTAGAGAACAAGGTCTGCCTAAGGCACGAGCCACAGTTGGTTTAGTGAAATACGTGCCACGGTCAAAGGAAACACACGAGATTGGTCCCGTTACTTGGGAGTCTCGATAAGAAAGCACACGAGATCGGTCCCGCTACTTTGAAGTCTCGATAAGGAAGCACACGAGATCAGTTCTGCTACTTGGGAGTCTCGATAAGGAAGTACACGAGATCGGTCTCGATAGTTGGGAGCCTCGTTAAGGAAGTACACGAGATCGGTCCCGCTACTTGGGAGTCTCGATAAGGAAGTGCACAAGATCGGTCTCGCTACTTGGGAGTCTCAATAAGGAAGTTCACGCGACTGGTTGTCGTCGAGATCGGTCCCGCTACTTGGGAGTCTCGATAGAAAGTTGGAAAATATGGTCTTGGTTAAGGAAGGACTTGGTAGATCGAGTTGAGTCTTGCGTGGTTATTGGACAACTTGTGCGCAAGGTGAATTCCTAGAACGATCTCGGGGCACCGAGTTCGTGTCGGCCTAGAAGGAATTGTAGATATTGTACGGCCTTCATCGACGGTACGTCTCAATTGAAGTGAACCATTACAATATAGGCTGTGGGTCATTCGGTGGGAGCTCGTACCTCGCACGCGGATGGTCACCGTATGCAAAGATCCAGGATAGCTTGACATTGCTACTGACCACTCATATAGATGTGTCGATATAAGAGCGACTATCTGCATGTATGCCTTTGGATTGCGTCGAGTACTAGCAGGTTATGAGTTGGGTTAACAAGTTACGCTTATAGCAAGCGCTAACCTTGAATCAGCATGGGTTAGGGTGTGCACAGTTGCAACACCGTTCTAGAGCCTAAGAGTTGGCTATAGCAAGGATACGTGCTTCGACATGAATGTGGCATCGTCTTGAGTTAAGTCAGGAAGGGCCATAAGGCAAGTTGGTTAAGTCTGGTTGATCCTTGGGAGGCACGACCTCGATTTTAAGGTACGATCAAGTCTATCGGTACGACTAACATGAGTCGTCCCCTTAACGTCATTGGCACGAGAATGGTCTAGAGGCACATAGAACCAGTAAAAGTCTTGGCACGGCCGAGTTGCATAAGTTTCTACTCGGCGAGGCACTGCCTCGAGCATGGATTGAAGTCACGAATAGAGTATAGCACGACCCTGTCGTTGCGTTGCCAAGTATAGAAAAAGACATCTTGTCCTAAAATTGATCCTAAGGCAAGACTATAAAGACAATCTAAAGGGATTAAGCTGCACAAAGTAAATAAAATTGTCAGTTTTGTATGTGTGGGCGAGGAGCTCACTCCACTAGTACAGTTGAGTACTGACACACACACAGTTTTCATGTGCAGGCACAGGTAGAAGCTCGATGGCACAGAGATCGCTTGGATGCGTCGAGGCACGGAGTTCCTTGGCGTTTCGAGGCATATGGCCACATGGAGTCAAGATTTATACGGGACATAATGTATAGACATCGCCATTTTGCAGAATCTGTCACTTGTCGCCTTGAAGCTTGTACTGAGAATTGAGAGAGAGCAGAGTGACTTGTATTATGAGAGAGAAGTAAGCTTGAATGACTTGTAATCTGGCCTTATGCCCCTTTGTAATCGTATTGTTCAATATCAATAAAGAGTACTTTTGAATAACTTGTGTTTTGCTTCTAAATTTCTGTTGCATGTTCAATATTTCTGCTTGGAACTTCTGTGCGACGATCCCGTCGCAGCCGTTGTAATCGGCCTTTATGAAACTGTCTTGCACGAGCGCAATCTAGGCTCGTGCGGCATCACGTCTTAGCGAGGACAATCGCTCCTACGGGAGCGGGGCGTAACAGGCACCGCTGGTGCATTAGATCCTACATCCCAGCTGCGTCTATGCTTCTGCCCACCTGCGACCTGGCTGCCGACCGGAGTCTCTCTTGCGTCCTTCCAGCTGCGCCGCGTCCCCTACGTCGGCAACCTTACTATAAGGCCATCGTCGTCGCCACACCAGAAGCCTCCACGACCGCCCACGAGTCCTTCTGGACCACTTCTCTGCGCAACGCGACCATCGCCAGACAGAGCAACGGCGCTCGTGTGCCGTCCGACCCCGCTTCGGCCTCGAACTGCCTCCGTTGCCTGTGAGCGTTGCGGCCGATCGCCTCTGGAGCACCGCTTCTCTGCCGAGCATTCCTTGAGGTGAGAACTTCTCCCTACCTTTCTTTTCTTTTTGAAGACTTCTGTTCTGTTTCCTCTCTCTTCTGGAAAGAGAGAGTAATGGTTTGGTTGGGCCAGATATGGCCATTGGGCTGGCGGGCTGGGATAAAGTCTAGTGAATAAAAAAAAAGATTATTTGGTTGGATTGAAATGGGCTGAGCCAATGGGCCGACCCAGTAACTAATAATCTTGTTTTCTTTTGGTTTAAATGTTTGGGGCCCTACAATGATTTCCAATTAGATATTATTATAAATATTTTTTTATATATTTAAGTTATAGTTTTTGACCTAAGCATGATTTTTCTTTAGTTTCCAAAATATGTATTAAAATATATTCTAAATTTATTTATTGTTTTGTTTTGAATACGATTTTTGACTTAGAATATATAATATAGTTTTAGGCTTCCAAAAGTTAAAGAGTATTGTTTGGGATACTACTAGTACTGGATTCATTATGGGCTTTGGGCTTTGGGGGCTTAGAGCTTAATATTAATAAATAAGTTTTAGTTATAGGATAATATTTGGATTGTTATTATTGTTATATATGTATATATATACATATTATTTCTTTAAAAATTATATTTGGGGTAAGCATTATTGGGCTTTGATTAATGGGGTTATTGTTTTGAGCTTTTATATATAATTATTTGGGCTTGTTAAATGCTTAATTTTGGGTTCTAACATTTTTGGGATATATATATTTAAATGGGCTTTATTGGTTGGACTTTTATTTGATTTCTAAAAATTACTCGTAAGGATTTATAACTTGGGCTTTTGTTTAGAGAATAAATATAGGTATTTGGGCTTTTTACTCCTAACAAGGATATAAGGGTTCTAAATAAGAATTATCTTTTTCCTAAATCAAATTCTCTCTTAGATTGTATAATTCTCGATAATGATTAATCATTTTTATCCTCTTGCAAACTCTAAAATTTTATACATGGAACCTAGCCAATCAGACTATCCTGGACCCAACGGAATTATCGGTTTCACCAGCAAAGGACCCCAGGCGAGTATATTTTATGATTGTTTTCATATTTGATAACTTCTATGATTCGTGTATTTAGTATTGTCTTGCATTGATCTTCTGTTGATTCTCGACACAATGGTTCACGTTGTAGTATTTTATAGATTCCTTGCATGTTATATTTCGTGACTAATGTATTACCATGTTCATGACCGGTTTGAATCCATTAATACTAGTCAGACGGGGAAATACATTAGTGACATGTAAATATACCCAAAAACATCCTATTTGTCTAATTGTGTCTGATAGCAGTCGCACACTCAATGTGCGGGGTGCCAGATTTACCCCTTAGTCGTTTACACGTCGAAAGTGGTATTTCAACTCACTAGTTAGATGTAGTCTTGCTATATATTATTTCAGTCGTGTGTTACTGTTACTTTCTTGTCTTTGTTATCATGCTCTCTTGCTTTTACTCATATATTTCATACAATGATTCTATGTTTGTCCTTCCATCATATATTTTAGTATTATTTACTGTTTTATAGATTTTGTCAATTATTGGAACTACTGTTAGAATGTACTCGATCCATTCCTGACTGAAAACCAATATTTTTTAGATAATCGTCTGCTACATTATGCTTTGGACCATTGGGGAAGACATGGGTATGTTGGAAGGCCAACCTAGAAAACTAGTTAGATAGATTAGTTATTTCATTTAATTTTATGAGACTTGTAGATTCTTCAAATAGAAATCTTGTAAATGTTGTAATTCATATGACAATGTGAATGAGCAATAAAGTTATATTTTATGTAATTTTTAGCATTGTGGCTAGACAGCATACTACCGCCGATACCGCGGCGTAGGCTGGACTTGGACACACACTCGTATCCGAAAAGCGGGTGCAGGTCGTGACACTTTTCATAGAGTCCCGTGTCGTAACGTACCATAGTTGAATCTACTATACCAGTCGGGAGCGGAGAGTATTAGTGTAGATATGCGATCATACCCTCCTTGTATCATGTCTTGTTCCTTGTGTAGTGTTAGTCACACACCGTACGTATGATTAACCAGGCCATAATTCTTGTGCAAGTTTCCAAGTCGATCACATGTTGAAACTAGTGCTCACTCACTTAGATAGCTATTTCTTGACTTTCGTACATGATATTTCTTGCTCTTGTATTCACTTACAATATTACTCATATCTTGTTATATCCATGTACATGTTCTATTATCTTGTATATTCTCTCTATTTACTGTTATATAGTCTATATCATTTACTGAAACTGTTATTAGAGGTATGCTTCGCTCCAATCCTGATTGGATATATTTTCCAGATGATTTAAAGAAGTGGTGTCCTACCCACTGACCACAGGATGTAGTAGGCATAGACTGGGAGACTTTGTGTGAGCATCCTGAATTTCGGGTTGATTTTTTTTCTGATTGAATTATTTTTCTCAATAAATATTTCATTTTGATTATTTTATCCTTGAATGTACTTTTCCGTGCCTTTGGTATTTGGAGTGTCAGGGATGTTCATCTCTGGAAACTTTTTTCATGAGTTTTGTAGTGGACAGGATTACCTTCATTTTGGTATATAATGTCCCACTCAAACTTGTTCCCTTGTACTCTTTTTGCTTCGCACAACTTCAGGTTAATTTAGACCATTTGATCGTTGATTAATTATTAATTAATTTTCCACTCTTTTCTTTGATCATTATTAGCACATTGTCGTGACTTTTAACTTGGGAGCACAAGACTAGTCGTTTTCTCAAAACCAACTCCTCATGCATGATCTACTCGGGACACCCTTCGTCCATGATCTTCGTGTCCCACTCAGACATGCCATCTTGTGCTCCATTTGCTTCGCACAACTTTCCTGACCTGTGACCCAATTTTAATTCATCCCACGGTGTCATATTTATTTCCAACTTGAACTGTGGATACCATGTCGTCCCAAACCTGTCAGCCCCAAATATGGACATGGCCCACATTGAGCCTACTACCCATATGACACTTGTGTCCCATTTATTTTAGCCTCCGCATGCTACTTATTTATCCATGATCATAAATACCTACAAATAATTCATTTATTGTACCCTGTCTGTTTTGACCCATCCCGGCTCCACGAAACCCAGTCCAAGCTTCATGTTACCCTCCATCATGACACCCTCACCCTCATTGCCCTTGAAAAATATTAAATACCTAGTCTATCTCTTTTAAAAATTCATTTGATAATCCCTTGATTTAAATTCCTAAGAAATGTTCTATTCATATTCAATCCTAACCCTTTGATTACTCTCCATCAATCCACACCACACATTGTTTTCCCACACTCAAACCCACACACCCCTCATTCCTAGCCAGCCCTAACTCCCAAGCACTTCTTTCTCACTCTAATAGCTCTCTCTTTCTTTCAAAGAAAGAATACTCAACTCTCTTTCTTTCTTTTTAGCAACAACTTATTCTTTTCCCTCCTCCCATTGTGGCCGAACTACCACCATCATCATCCTCACAGTCTCTATCCCGAGCTCTTCTCCTCCTTCATTCTTCTATTCTTCATCATCATCTCTTCTACCACCATCACCATTAACCGAGCTCCCCCACCTCTCTTTCTTCTCTTCTTCTCCATGCACCACCACATCTCCATCATTCTGCTTCTTCAGCTCCCTCCACAGTCGAGCACCAGCCCACTCCTCTTCCTTCTCTTCTTCTTCTTTGGTCGAACCCGAGCCTCCTCCTCCACCGCAAACATCACCATTACCACCACTTCAATACCATCCTCACCATTCACCTCCACCACCACAACAGCCGACCACCACCTCTCCTCTCTTCTTCTTCTCCTCCATTCGACCGGCACCATGCCCCGCTGTGCCACCACATGCACAGCAACAGCCAGCAGTTGGCAGCAGAAACTACAGCAACAGCAGCCAGCATGGCCGCGGTTCAGCCGCCGTTCAGGCGTCGCCGTCGGTGCCACGGCCGCCGTGGCCGGCCCCCATGGCTGGACGAACTCCGACAAACCCCCGGGTGTGCCACCTTCCTCCCCGGCGTGATGCATAGCCTATTCGTGCATTTTGCACTAAATTCCGTCAGCGCGTGCTCGGAATCAACTCAGAAATTGCGTTTGATAGCAGCGACTTTGTGCACGTTTTTTGAGAAATCCGACCGTTGGATCGGCGAACTCTTTGCTCCGTCACAATCTCGGTATATCCATCTTCACTCTCCTCAATTTTCGTCCGTTAATTTTATTGTTTGATACATCAAAACCGGCCGCCAAGTTGACCGTTTAAATTGTATAAATTTTAGACAGTTTTGCGGAGCCAACTTCGTCGGCTTGTACCTCCTCCATCGCAGCTCCGTTGGGTGTGTCACCAGTTCCTGTGTACAGCTAGTATAACCCTCTTCCTACCCCTCCAATTTTGTTTTATTGTGAGCTTGTTTGATAGGTTGAATTTGATGCCAAAGTTGGTCGTCCGAATTCGTAATTTTCAACTTGTAAAATTTCATTTTTGAACTCGAGACTCCAGATTTTATTTTCGACACCACCAATAGACTCGTGGCGTCATTATGGCATGGATTCATATATAATTTGTTAGATTTGAAGGACGTGGGCCTTGGTACGTATTTCGGTACAAAGCGGGCCCTATAGTCCGGGTCAACAGAACTTTTTGACGTTGGCTCATCGGAATCCAATTCTGGATATACCGTTGAATTCGTATCGTCATTCTAGACTCGTTGACATATAGTTTGCTGAGTTTTGAGAACATTGACTCTGGTACGTATTTTCGTGCAAACTAGAATTTTAATGTTCTGGTCAACGGGCCAAATTGAGATCGGGTCAACGGAATCTAATTCCGGATATACCGTTGGGTTCGTATTGCCATTTTGGACTCATGGACATATAATTTATTATATTTTATAGACTTGTTTTCTTGCACGTTTTTCGGTGCAAAATGGCTTCGACACGGATACCGTTTTTGACCCAAAATTACCTTTTTGCTCCTGTATCCAAACTGGACCGATGGGTAGGCTATCGTAGCTAATTTGACCATTCTGGACTCGTTGGCGATATTTAATTCATCATCCGACAATGTTTGTAGATACTTTCTCTATGTATCACCTTTTATTATAATTAATTCTTATAATGTTCGTATTTTGGGATTAGTACAATGAAACTGAGATCGGTCGATTCCAGTGATCTCACATCGCTGAAATTGATAAGATGAACACATGGATCACTATAATAAGATTATTAACCTTACCGTTGATCATCTTACCTCGATTTGCGTGTCGTAAGTTTCGATGTACGAATAACGAAGTACACTTTATATCTAAATAATTAGACTAGAATTGACCAGTTGACCAAAAGCCAACTGTAAGTAAACACTTGACCTAGTTTGACTAGATTGTTGACCAGAGTTGACCTAGAGTTGACTTGACTTAGAAGAGCCTAGAATAATATAGATTGCTTGTAGAAATTCATTTATTACAACTTCAACACCTTGTAACTTGTGTTGCTCTAAATAGGAGTCAGATATCTCATCTCGGATAGTATATTCACTTCAAACATTCAGATACAAGGCGAGTACATTCTCTGACTGTTTCATACTTGATAGGATTTACATTTACGCTCTAGATTACTTTACTTGATGCTGTCACGATGTTAACATGGATTGGTACTATATGGATCCCTTAATGAGATGTTATCCCCCTCGGGAGCATCGGGTTATAGTATGTCATGTACGTTTTACTTTCATCATGTACTCCAGTGCTTTCACCATTCATGTGTACTCTCGTAATTCATGTACTCTCATGTTTACGGAGCCTCATGTATACAATCATGTGCATCCTATTATGGGCCTTCATGTGATATCATGTGCAATAACATAACCTGTCTGGATTCTTGTGTATTGATTGGGGTACAGAAGAGTATAAATGGTCATGTGAACAATTCTAAAGTATTATACTCATGTGCAAACTCTTAGATTACTCATGTGCAAATTCAAACCGTTCACATGTTCATCTTGTACTCTAAATCATTAGTTTACTGTTAGTTCTCTATTTATAGTATCTATTTACATTACATCTCTCTCTTTTACTTCATGTATATTCTGCAGCGTTTCATGTATCTTACTCTATTGCATATTTATATATCCTGTCATATTATGAACTGCGTGAGATGTACTGTGCTCGCTCCCGTCCTGACTGGACCTGTTGATAAAATTTACAGATAGCTTGGAGGTTACCTGCTAGCCTAGAGGAGATATAATAGAGGTTGGAGTAGATAGCTAGAGTTTTTCTTATTTTAGTTTCAGTTGTCTTGAGTTGTATTTACTCTATGGATTACTGTATTTGAGATTTGAGATGTTTCTGGATTTGTGATATCTTAGACACTTGGACTTCTATCTGCTGTATCTCTTATGGATTTCAATTTTATCTATCTATCTTTTATCGTATTCTACCTTAGATGTGATTGAGACTGTATTTGCTATGTCACCTCCATTTGGAGTGTATATACTGTACATGTACCTTATATTGTTAGATAATTGACTTAGGACAGCGTTCTACCGCCGATACTGCAGCGTAGGCTGGACGTACCCACTTCTCGTGCCCTAACTCTAGGGTGCGGGTCGTGACACTTTGGTTCAGGAGGAATTAGTTCTAGCAGAGGAGACACTAGTCGCGACTCGACTAGATTAGCTATTAGTACTGGATTTGTCTCCAGCTTTCTGACACATTGAGATGTTATATTTATGAGACTTATGCTTATGTTGAGATAGTTAGACTCATAGACTTTGGATACGACTTTGGATTATGTTATGCTTCTAGACTTCTCTGGATTATCATTTCATATCTTTTATATAATTATCGTGCCATTTATTTTCCTTATAGTTTATTGTGATTGAGTATGAGTATTAACATTATATTGTCCTCCTTTGTAGTTAAGATATCATTGACAGGTTGTGATACATATTCATGAGATGTATTAGATAGTTTAGTAGACCTAGACAATGTTCTACTGCCAATGCTGCGGCGTAGGCTAGACATACCCATGTCCTCGTGCTCTTACATTGGGTGTGGGTCGTGGCACATTTTTGTGGTGGCCCATGGAGGTCAGGCTTCATAATTAGAGCGATGTCGTGGTAGTATAATGACTTAGTTGTACTATTGCGAGCTTGCAATAGGATATAAGAAATATGACATTAGGATGAGAGGATACTCAATCACATATTAGGATTCCTTAAGAGATTCCCGTGACGACCCTTGAGAATCTCATTATAAACTCTATATGAAAATCTGTTTCCACTTATTTCTGTCTACTCTTCCTTATCTGTTTTTGAATTTGATTCTTGCTGTTCGTTGTTGACTTTAATTTTGTATCAAGATGAATTTTATGGACTAAATTAAGGTACATTATGATGGCATATTTTATGAGGACAGTATGAAAGGTAAATGTTCGTTTTAGTTATGGAGTCTAGAGTTTATCGCATCCATACTAGCTGGCGTGGCGAAGAAATAGAGCCTGATTTTAGATATACTTATCTTAGTTATGGAATTTAGAGTTTTTCGGCATGGTGAAAATTCTAGATAACATGATTATAGATGTATATTCCTTAGTTATGGACTCTATTATTTATCGCAGCTATGCTTATTGGCATGCCAAAGATTACACTACAAGAAAAATGACGTTTCTTGACGGTTTATTTCTTTATGGTCACAAAAACCGTCAAGAAAAGGGGTTGTCTTGACGGTTTTAGGTATACGTCAAGAAAACACACATTTTATGTCAATTTAGCAAATTTTTATCATGAATGTTGATGATTTTAGAGGAACCGTCAAGAAACACTATTTATTGACGGTTTGGTGATAATCGTCAACTATTATATATGCGAGAAAATTGTCGTACATATTTCAGCTGTCATTTTAGTAATATTTTGGAGTTATTTTTATAACAGTATCTACGTTGACGGTTGGATGATTATTGATTTGATCGCTGCTATTTATAAGACCATCTCCAATGGGGATTTCTATCTTCCCTATTTCTTTGGAAGAAATCCATTTTAGAAAAAACTTGTCCTAATGGTGATTTCTATCACCATTTTTATCCTAGGTGGCAATGATGTAGGATGGAAACTTTCTAGGAGGGTTTCTACATGTAGAAACTCTCATAGAAATTCTCCTCTCTCATGACAATTATTATTGGGCCCCACACCATTGAATTGGTCATTTAACTATGTGACACATAGGATAAAAATGAAGAACTATTGGAGAACATTTTTGTATGTCTATAATTTCTATGTAGAAACTCTTCCAACTAGGATAAAAATCTCCTTAAAGTACAATGCCAAGTAGGATAAGAACTCAATTTTACAAATCAGCATTGGAGATGGTCCAATGGGGGTTTCTATCTTCCCTATTTCTATGGAAGAAATTCATTTTAGAAAAAAGTTCTCCCAATGGTGGTTTCTATCACTATTTCTATCCCAGGTGGCAATGATGTAGGATGGAAACTTTCTAGGAGGGTTTCTACACATGTAGAAACTCTCATAGAAATTCTCCTATCTCTCATGACAATTATTATTGGGTCCCACACCATTAAATTGGTCCTTTTACTATGTGACACATAGGATAAATTTTTTTTGTATGTGTACAATTTCTATGTAGAAACTCTTCCAACTAGGATATAAGGGGGCGTTTGGTATGCGGAATACTATATAGCCGGGAATTCTATATTCCCGGAAATCAAATTCCAAGGAATTAAATTCCCGGGAAAATTATATTCCCATGTTTGGTGACAATATAAATATTCCCGGAAAAAAATAAAAAATAATAATAACGAAAAAAAATGAACAAATATAAAAAAAACCGATAAAAGGACAAAAAACCGGTAAAACGAAAAAAATCGTAAAAACGACAAAATAACAAAAAACGACAAAAACGATGAAAAACGACGAAAAATCGGTTAAAACGACAAAAATGACCAAAAAGCGAAAAAAAATGTATAAACGATAAAAAATAACAAAAAAAGGGTAAAAACGACAAAAATAACCAAAACACGACAAAAACGACATAAAATCGGTAAAAACGACAAAAAAAACCAAATGCGGCAAAAACGACCAAAAAAAAATCGGTTAAAACGACAAAAAATGACAAAAATGACAAAAAAATCGGCTAAAACAAATAATCGATAAAAACGACAAAAAAGAACACAAAATCGGCTAAAACGACAAAATATCGGTTAAAAACGACAAAAAATAACCAAAAAGCGACAAAACGAAAAAAAAAAACGGTAAAAGCGACAAAAATGATAAAAAACGACATAAAATAAGTAAAATGACAAAAAAGCGAAAAAAAACGACAAAAACGACTAAAAATCGGTAAAACAGCAAAAAAAAAAAACTAAAAAACGACAAAAAATCGCTTAAAACGACAAAAATTGACAAAAAAGCGAAAACGACAAAAAATAATCAAAAAGTGACAAAAAAGGGTAAAAAACGACAAAAAATGGGTAAAAACGACAAAAAATGACAAAAAAACGATAAAAACGAAAAAAAATATCAAAAAGTGACAAAAAAAGATAAAAATGAGTAAAAACGACAAAAAATTGCTTAAAATGGTAAAAACGACAAAAAATTGATAAAAACGACCAAAAATTGGTAAAAACGAAAAAAATGACAAAAAAAGCGATAAAAACGACAAAAAATAATCAAAAAGTGAAAAAAAGACAAAAATGGGTAAAATCGACAAAAAAATCGCATAAAACGACAAAAAAAATGGATAAAAACGACAAAAAATGACAAAAAAGCGATAAAAACGACAAAAAATAATCAAAAAGTGACAAAAAAGATTAAAAAAGGGTAAAAAAACGACAAAAAATTGCTTAAAACGACAAAAAATTGGTAAAAACGGAAAAAAAAAAATGACAAAAAACCTGATAAAAATGACAAAAAATAATCAAAAAGTGACAAAAAGACAAAAAATGGGTTAAAACGAAAAAAATTGCTTAAAACGACAAAAAAAAATGGTAAAAACGACAAAAAATGACAGAAAAGCGATAAAAACGACAAAAAAATAATTAAAAAGTGACAAAAAAGACAAAAAATGGGTAAAAAACGACAAAAAATTGCTTAAAACGACAAAAAATTGGTAAAAAGACAAAAAATGACAAAAAAAAACGATAAAAACGACAAAAAAAAGAAAAAAAATGTTCAAAACTAATCAAAATTGATCAAAAAAGAAGAAAAAAATTTAAACAATTTTTTTTTTTTGCCCGGGCAAAAAAAAAATACCCACCTATTCTAAGGGATAGAATTCCCATATTTTGTGGGTAAACTATTTACCCGGGTATTTATAATTCCCGGGAATAAATTTTTTATAAGCCAAACAAACGTGGTAATAGATTTCCATCTTAAATTTTTTCGGGAATAAAAAAAATACCGCGTACCAAACGCCCCCTAAATCTCCTAAAAGCCCAATGCCAAGTAGGATAATAACTCAATTTTAGAAATCACCATTGGAGATGGTCTAAGGAGAACAAAACCCTCTCTCCTCCTCCTAGAAAACCCCGAGTCTCTCTCTCCTCCATCTTCATTTATTTATCCCTCTCCATTTCTCCTCCTCTTTCTTTCAAATCCCACAAACCCTAATCTATCACCATGGCAGAGAAGGTTATGGCCTAGATCGTCTTCTCGTGTTCTTCTCGGTGAGGGAATCGTGAAGTAGGTGAGCGCGTTTCTCAATACAAGTAAGAGAGGCGAAGGAGGCTAGGGTCAGGGTTTCATATGCAGAGAGGTTGGGATTGGTGATGAATTCGGCGGGGAGGAGCCTATTCGAGGTGGTGGAGACCAAGCAGACCAATGTGTGCCTTGCGACATACATCGATATCGCCTAGGAGCTGCTCCAGCTAGCCAAAGAGTCCCTACTCGGCCAACGCCATGCCCTCTCGGAGGCCTACCGCCGCCTCCACAAGGAGTCCCTCCTCGACCGCCTCTACTTCGAACTCCGACAATTTTGGGGTACATTTTTTTTTTTCTTTAGTATGTTGTTGAGGTTTCCCTTGTTATCATTAAAGAAGGGATTCTGGAAAATTGTTCGTCATATTATTTTCTAAAGGGGTAAAGACTACTAGATGCTAATCTCTCTACTCTTATACTGACAATACAACACTTGGGACACCAACTATTTGTGTATATGCCTGACTAACATTTTTATTTGGCTTAAAAGTATATTTGAATCCGTGCATATATAAACCACTGATTAGTTAGTACTTGTCGTGCCACAACTCGAAGATGTAATGCCCCACTCCGTACGAGGCATTTGGTTGGCTTGTTGGATACGATCAGAAAGTTGGACCGTGACTTGGATTGCAAATCAGGAGAATTAAGACTAATGCAGTCTCTCTTAGCTGGCTAGACGGAATGGGTATTGGAACGGGCTCACTGGTAGAGCTACGCTTAGTGGGAACGTGTGCGATCGGAATAAGAAGACCCTTTTTATGCAAGTGAGTGGAACTGTCCTTCCTCTTCCTTACTCCTTCATGCCTAATAAATAGAGTAATGTGATGCTATAAATTGTCCCTAAATGTCCCATGTTTTAGTTGCTGGATAATAAAGATGCTTATGTTGCCTAATATTGAAATGAACACATGATCATTGAACTGCTGAATGAATCACACTTGAACTGCTAATGTGGCTTGATGCCTGAGAATGAATTGATAATGCCCCTTATGTTAATGTTGCTGAAACAAGTGAAACATTGAATAATGAGATGCCTTGTGAATGATACATGAGAAATGAACTGGCTCTGCTATTGACTCAATGAACTGAATGAAACACTAGAAGCATGTACACCTTGTGTAATGTTGCTAATAGATATAGATTGTTGCCTATCTTCTTATAAGCAATGAATGAAATGCTATATGTCCTAATGACATGAATGAAATACTGTCTGTTCCTTGTTGAAAGAATGCTATAAGAACTGTTGCAATGAATCAATGCAATAAGAAATGATAAGGCTTGGGATCGTCGAGATCACAAAGTAGAAAGGATGGAAATGATAAGTCACCGAATACGACATGATGAGGTGAGATAATACAATATTGCCTTTACTTATTTTAATATTTTACCATGCAATTTCGAAACACGATCGAGTCGGACACGCATTCGCATGGTCATAGGACAACTTGTATACAAGGTATTGTTTCCTCGAACGGTACCTGCGGCGGTGGGACCGATTCGGCCTAGGAGAAAATGTTAACGTTCTTTGGTAGCACGTGGTATTGGGACATTCATTCAGACTCGCAACCCGGTGAATGGCGCGTCGCATACCCTACGAAGTCCTATATGGCAACGTCCGAAATGGTTATATAATAATAACACCAATGATCATGTAGTCAGGATGCACATTAATAAATGTTTTATGCAGGCAGAGTAAGTATATATGCTAATCTGTATTTGATGCAGGTACGAGGAGTCAGCTATCGGTAAGAAATCACTTAATGTGATATGTTCAACATATGTTGGTTTAAATTGACTGCTTAATATGCTAAATAAAATGATGCCAAAATGATGCCCTTTCATAAGAATTTCAATAACATGTTAAGGATGATAATGCCAATGTTGTCTCAATGATGCTTAACATGAGAACACCAAGCGTGCTAGAATGATGCCTTATTATGAATGCTGTTCAATCATGACTTACATATAAAACTGTTGCTATATAAGAGAAAAGTGAGAACACATGTTGTCCCTCAATTACTGTTGCTTCCACAAGAACAATACTACTACAAGTTTATATGTCTTTTCAATGAATACTGCTTGAATTGTAAACTGATGCTAGGCCCCAACTAGAAAGATCACTAATGAATGCTTGCTAAAATTGACCACTTAGTGTCGGTTTAGGCGAGTGGGTTGGATTCTGGTTGCCAGTACATAGATGATGTACTGACCCACGTTGTGGGCACTCTTTTAGGTGCTTGTACTTGGGAAGTTCTGTACACGAAGATTGGCTTGATCGGTCCCGCGGCATCGAAGATTTGTTGGGCATGCAGAAGCTCTCCTTCCAAAAGATGATGTCTTCTGTCTATAAAGGACATAATGTATGGAACATGGTAATTAGTTGTACCAGTGAGTTGTAAGCCAAGTCGGTATATCAAGTTGTAATCTAATGTATCAAAGTATCCAATGTAAGCTTTATGGCAGATGTTCAGTTGGCTATCCATGTAAAGTGAGATGTGTTGCAAGTATTGTAGTTCATTACAAATCTTGTACTCTTCTTCAATTATCAATAGAGAGAATGCATTTTAATATATCTATTGTGACTTCAAGTTATCTGCTTATCTCCACTGCTATAAATCAGTAATGTATTCCTATTCGATAAAGAAATACATGTCCTTATTGACTTCAATTTGTCTGCTTCTGCCGCTGCGATATGTTCCTATTTGGAGATAATCAATTATATACCGTCTTTGCCTTGTACAAGTACGATACTAGACTTGTACGACATCATGCACAAGCGAGGACGATCGATTCCAAGAGATAAATACGAGGATGAATGACTCTACGGAATCGGGGCATGACAGAAAAGAGGAGTACTTACATTTTAAGCCAACACTTGATAATATCAAAGGATCCTCTCATCGTGGGCGATGTCGTCGGCGACATCCTCGACTCGTTAGCAAAGGCAGGTTCATTGAGGATCATCTACAACAACAACAGGGTAGTTACCAATAGGTTTGAGGTTAAGCCTTCAATGGTCGCACATGAGCCGGGGGTGGAGATTCGAGGGCGCGACATGAGGACACTTTACACACTTGTAAGTAGAAATTAGTCTGCAGGTCATAATTAAATGTTCTTTTTGTTGAAATAATATATATTGGTCTCTCAATAGATTCCTTCATATATAACTACCAAATAGAGTAGTAGTACAAAAAAAAAAATACAATGGGCACCTATATACTATACAATCTTAGTTTATAAAGGTCATGGCATTTTCCTGCAGGTGCTAAATTGGTCATGTTCAAAGTTTAAAATGCTTTAGTCTTACTTTCTACTGGTTTATGCAGTCCATCAGTTCGATATATTACTTCTAATCTGATGGACCACACAATAAACTTCATCACTTAACTTGTACATTTTATCAATCGTACATCTACTTGCATATTTGATGGATATTTATTGGAGTTACCATGTTCTGGTTAAGAATCAAAGAGATTAGTTCATTTTATACGTTATTTAGTGGAGTTACCATGTTCTGGTCAACATAATGGAGTATCCCAAGTCTAGGTTGAAGTTTTACTAAAGTTCTTACAAAGTCAATTATATAGAGAAGGCTATCTTTGGTGAAGTTTTTGTATTGTAGGAATGTCTCATCTTGATGAATTTTTTGTTGATTTGATTAAAGATGGCATTGAATTTTCTTTCTGATTTTGTTTAGGCGATAACTTGGTTGAAATTTTGATGGCTTTGCTTGGTGTTTTGATTATACATGTGTGTTCTCCTTGTTTAAACATGACATATCATATGGTTTGGGCATTAAATTAAGCGACGAAAAGTTAGGAGTTGGAATGACTAATAGGCTCAAGAATATACCATCAATATCTACTTGAAGGACAACACTTAAAGGGATATGCATCACATAATGTTTTGTTAGTTTAAGTTTTTAACTCTTGACATTTGCTATCAAGACCACAACCTTTGTTTATACAATTTTATTATCATAGTTGGTCCATAATTTTATCTGATTGGTCATGCCATCCTACCTAATCTAATCTTTACATTTTTCAGATAGTTGGTTTGTGTTCTATCACTTTGGAATTTTTGTTTCTCTCTGAAGTCTGAACTATAACCTAATGTGCATGAAACTGTACTATAACCTTATGGGTTTATAGTCTAAGGAATACTACAATGCACAAAACAATCCCAAAATTTTAGGTATTTCTTATATATTATTTGTTAGTTTTCCTTGTAGGAGCTACTGCTGGAGGAAGAAACTATATCCAAGATCAATTGGTATCGAATTATAAGGTGAGGTAGTGAAACAAAAGTTCTTGCATCATAATCTATATATTAAGGAAAGTTGGCTTCATCTTGAATTTTTTCTTCCAAATATATTGTTACCTAATTTAATAAGGGCAGCTAGGTAACTACGTACAAAAAAATTTAGAAAAAAATAGTTTGCTATTATGATACCTTTTGCTTTTTCCAAGTACAAAAAAATTAAGCACGTGCGTATATGCTAGTTATATATAATGAAGCAACTACAAAACATCCAGTGTAGTTTCTAAGAAATGGATAGAAGCAATGTGTAGTATTGTTTTATATTCTTTCATGATTTCTCCAAGAAAGTTTAAGTTGTATACCACAAGGTATATGCATATAGGAAGGACATCATTGCACTTGACAATTTCTGCTGATACGAACCGCTTAATTATGTGTCCATATATTAGTGAAAATTCTTTTAGGTACTGATTGAGTTTAGTTTTTGGTTTTCTTAGTAAGTTTGATTGATGACTTCGTAATTCTGTTTTTATTAACATTTTTATTAGGCAGTAGAAGGGTTCAGGTATGGAATAATTAAACATCCTGTTAGAATTGAATACATCGGTTAATTGTGTTTTTTGGCTCAATTCTTTTTTCGCTCAACTCTCAAAATTGAATCATCTTTTATAACTTTTTGCAGCAACATCATTTCTCCCGTTAATTAATATGACATTATCAATACCATAGTACCTTCTGGGGACTCGATCATTAAGTATATTTTATAGGTTGTAATACTCAGTTTCTTATGTAGCAGCTTTCTTGTCATCATTATGCATAAATCTGAGGTGGGGGGAAGGGGATTTTGACCCAAACTGGGCCATGATGATCTTATTATGTGTTGATTGTTGCTGCAGTTGACAACCCAAGATTTCTTCACTGTGTGACAAGGTAGCCATCACTCTTCGGTTGCTAATTAACTCGTCAATTTCTACTTAAATCTCCTTAATAAATACTTGCAATGTTATATAATGCATGTGCTTTGGTTGCGGCTGAGACTTCATATTTAGTTAGAAATAGTTGTACCCAAATAAATTATGCTTTGGAGACTTTTTATTGCTTTCTTCACCACCAGTATTGGATGGCAATCCTCCTTTTTGTTAACACAGAGTTTTTGGTGTGAATGACACTCCAGGAATTCCGAGATACTTGAAACCCTCAACAGATACTTTATACCGGAAGGTTGATGTTAGCATCCAATGTTACAAGATGGTGAAGTAATCAACTTTCACACAGACTACTGACTTTTGCCTACTAGTTTTCTATCCCTTGTCCCTAAACTTAGTAGAATTTTTAGGAAGCGGGTGTCATGTTCAACTATAAGTTGAAGAGAATATTATTCTCTTCTATACTCTATTAGTAGTGGGCTTTGCAAAACGTGCATGGTAAGACTTGTTAATTACTTGCATCCTGGAGGATATAAGTTCAAGTTACGGAAACATCTTCTTCATATATAGTATATCTCGTCCTTTAAACTATGCGTAAACAAGAGTATCGTGGCACCTAGATGCCTTTTTAGTCTGTGAGTCAGTGACTTGTTTAAAGAATATGCAGAACACCATTGTAACTTTTGTTGTGAGAAGGAAATGTTGGTGTCAGGGAAGGGAACATACTTTCAACTAGATTCTTGATCCCAACCCACCCATGTCTCATGGCATGCCCTTTAAAACAATCTTCCTAGGCTATGGTTTAAGCTAAATGCTTCTGTTGGTCACTTGTATCAAATACATTTTTCTTATCTACATTCAAATCGTAGCATGTATAGTTGTTGGCATTGGCAATATGTTACAGAAGGAGTCTATTAAAGCATCAATTTTGAGCAGCTGAAAATTTAGCATTCTTGTAATTTTCCACTGTCTTAGGGCACTGTTCCTTGCATCATTTTTTTTCTTCATCTTTTTCCTCATTTGAAATAAAAAATGGCAAGAAATTGTAGATTATTGGTTCCTCTTCTACCTTTTCTAGTAGAATCAGTTTAGATTTTTTTGTTCTTTTTCCAAGTGTTCTTTTTGTCTGATGATGCTAAGCTGTTAGATATCAAAATGGAGCACATTCGTTAATTTGGTTTCAGAGAAGAAATAAGCTGTAGATGCACATAGTATGAGGTACATTCCATGTTTATCTAAATTATTAGTATTTTGTATGTAAGATTAGACGGTAGGTGATTTATTGTGAGAGTTCATGTAGTACTGAGAATTTTGCAAGAAACCATTATAAATCTTCTCGCTCGGTTGTGTCAATTATGCAGACATTATATTATATTTTCTTAGCTTTTTCGTAGATGTTAATAGCTTCCATGTTGATTCAATCTACTTAGTTTAATTATCTAAAACTAGCACAAACACCCTCTTATTCTATGTTATGGATGCCCTAAAGCAGCCCTTGCTTTTATTTTGTGCTAGGCTTATTTAGAATGTGTCGTAGAAGAATCTGACAATGTTATTTTTCTCTTTCAACTGTTGATCATTTTCCTCTGTAAATCAGACAATATGGAAAATGTTTTCTATAGGTTATGCAGGTTTTTTGACTCATGTTGGTCATTTGAGCCTAATAGTTTGGTATTGTTCCTTTATTTTTTTGGGCATTGTTTACGGGTATTTTTTGCATGACATGCTATGGTTTAGGCTTCATAATTTGTTGATTCTTTTTAGTCACGCAATATTCTCTACATGTATGGAATCTAGAAAACTTTGGCTATATAATGTCATACTCTACCCATTTCTTTTGGTCTCTCAGGAACTACATGGAAATGAAGACTGTACGTACCGTGGTGGGATGCGCTTTGGGTTCAGATATTTTCTTATATAATTAGGCAAGGTGCCTTGTATTTTAGTTTACTAGTATATATAGATTTTGGATGTTTACTTATATAATTAGGCAAGGGTTGTTTTGTGTGGTTAAGCCTTTACTAAATTTTACTCTTATCCAATAATAGGTATATGATTTTTTTTCCCGTACATTCGGTCTTGACACATTTCTAATAAATGTTGTTTCAGAAACTTATTTACTTTAGAATTGGGTTGTATAGTAACCTATATCAATTGTGTACATGTGAAACTCATATTTTTGTGTCATTTCAGTGCAATTGAGTGAGCTTCAATAATTTATACACGACATGACCTTCACTATTTCATGATTTAGTAAGTTTAAAAGTTTGAGGAAGTTGCTTTATACTTGGAACCTGCATGCTATGTAATTTACTTATTTCACTATTTCCATCTTTATTTTATTAAACTGTTCCATTTTTCTTTCTATAAAATATGTCTACTGCCTTATTGGTAAGGCTACAGAGAACAAAATAACACCTTCAGCCCTATACACCACTATGCGTACCTTTAGTAATATTTACTTTGCAAGTGGTTTTCTTATGGCCAAAGCAATGGAAATCCATTGAAGGTTGTAGTTCATGAGCTCCTCCAGGTGGTAAATGATTGTTCTGAAGAATTTCTCCTTAAGAATACAAAGGATAATAATTAATGAATATTTTGTATTGACCATTAGATAATTTTCTAACCATGGACTGTTATTTTGAATAATAGCAGTATGAAATATTCAACTTTGATTCAAACTGATGTTGCAATTTGTAAACACCAAGGAATAGGTGAATCTCTCATCACTTACTAAAAGTCTAAAAGAACACTTTTTTCTTTTTCTTTTTTATTGCAGGGGCCTCAAGCGAATTATGTGCATGATTTAGGAAAAGGAAAAGAAAAAGCTAGAGGCATGAAAAAGTTGGTTGTAGTTTGACAAAGCTGCTCCCGCTTGAAAACTATTCAGCTTATAGACGGATAATACTTATTTGTTCCGTATTGAATATTTTGGTATATTTTCTTGGAATTGTAGTCGTATAGTATATTTTCCTTGAATTTTAGACCTCATGGGCAGGGGCGGCTCTGGCCTAGGAAAGGCCGGGCGATGGCCCAGGGCCCCCTGACGAAAGGGGACACCAATATGAAACTATCTACGATAGAACTAGTATATATTATGTGTTTTTTTTAACAAAAAGTATTGTGGTGTAGTGGTCGTAAAGTTATATTTAAGAGGTTTTGGTTCAAATCTTGACTATAACAATTTTTTTGTTTTATTTATACTTTTTTTTCTTCTACATTATGTATGAGAGTACATTTTGGAAGTTTTGTCTCGGGCCCATCAGCTCAGGGCCGACCCTGCTCATGGGCAACATTATGTGGTACAAGCAGAAGATGCTCTGAAATAGATTAAATACCATAATGAGAAAACTGATGCATGAGCTTTAGTGCTTTACTACTTGCTTGGTTGCAGGAACAAAATAACACAAACAAACTATGAGAAACTCCCTTCAAAGATGTCTTGTATGAATTTGCACGTGATGCATGGTATGGTGTCAAGAGGATGATGAGAGAAGGATTTTGATGAGAAAGAAGGATTTTGATATTGTACAAACCATATATTTTGCTCTATTTGTATATATGATTCATGGATCTTTGCGATGTACAAACTACATATTATTAATATAAAGATTGTGTATTAAAGTTCTTCTATGTTTGCGATGTTCTTGGTTTATGTTAACGTTAATATTACATATGATTTTTTTAGTAAATAATATATAATTAAAAATAATTTTGCTAAAAAACTAATAGAATAACTTTTTTTGACGGTTTTTTTCCCGTCAAGAATGGATTTTCTTGACGGGTTTTCATCGACATATAGGCCAAGCCAAGAAAAGTCTATTTTTCTTGATGGTTTATGGTTAATTTTTTTTTTTTTGACGGTTTTAAACCGCCAAGATATTCATTTTACTTGACGGTTAAAACCGTCAAGAAAAACAAAACCAGAAATCGTCAAGAAAAATAGAAATTTTTCTTGACTCTGGCCTAGTTGACGGATCCAGAACTGTCAAGAAAATCTTTTTTCCCGATGGAGAAAAACTGTCAAGAAATGCCATTTTTCTTGTAGTGATTCTGGATAACATGATTATAGGTAGATATGTATGATTATCAGATTATATTTTAATTTTTATATATCATATGATAATTTTTCGTTTATGATATCTTCTAAGTTTATTGTATCTAATGTAGATATCCTTGATTTTTTAACACATGGTTACACGGATTGGTATTTCTGGATCACGTCATGAGATGTTGTTCCTTATATATCTTGGTGTACCTTGTACAAGCCTTATTGTTGTTCTTATACTTGTATGGACACTGATTCATGAGAGGATTAGCTACCTTCTCATAGAATCCCATGTCCTAGCGTACCATGGTTGGATCTACTATACCAGTCGGGACGGAAAGTATTAACATAGATATGTGATCATACCCTCCTTGTATCATGTCTTGATCCTTGAATATTATTAATCATACACCGCACGTATGATTAACCAGGCCATAATCCTTATGCAAATTTCCAAGCCGATCACATGTTGAAACTAGTGCTCACTCACTTAGATAGCTATTTCTTGATTCTTGTACATGATATTTCTTGCTCTTGTATTTACTTACAACATTACTCATATCTTGTTATATCCATGTATATGTTCTATTATCTTGTATATTCTCTCTATTTACCGTTACATAGTTTATATTATTTACTGGAATTGTTATTAAAGGTGTGCTTCGCTCCAATCTTGACTGGATGTATTTTTAAATAATTTAGAGGAGTGGTTCCCTACCCACTGCGGACCACATGATGTAGTAGGCATAGACCAGGAGACTTTGGCTCGGGATAGGGGTGAGCATTATTCAGTTTTAGATCGAAAACCGAACCGAATAAGAGATTCGGCTCAGTTTAAAAATAATTCGGTTCGATTTGGTTTTCAAAATACAAAAAATCCTTATTAGGTTTTGGTCCAAAACTGAAAACCAAATAAGAATTATATAATTATTAAATACCCTCAATTTAAAAATGTGTATACTTTGAAAACAATAATTATATGTATGTGTTTTGAAATACAACTTTGATAATTTAACAACTAGTTCAATTTTGTGTATAACTTAGAAATTCAACAAATGCATGTATATAATTTTTAATATAATTTAACCATGATCCAAACTTTGGGTCCGACTATTAATTTCAAACGAACAACCGAATAAATCGAATTCATTATTCGGTCCGGTTCAGTTTCGGTTTTGGGTAATTCGGTTCGATTCCGATTTTGAACTTTTAGAATTTCGGTTTATTTGGTTTTGGCCAATTCGGTTCAGTTGAAACCAAATAAACCGAACGCTCACCCCTAGCTCAAGAGGAATTAGTTCCAGCAGAGGAGAAACTAGTAGCAACTTAGCTAGATTAACTATTAGTACTGGATATGTCTCCAGCTTTCTGACACATTGAGATGTTATATTTCTGAGATTTATGTTTATGTTGAGATAGTTAGACTCATAGACTTTGGATGTGGCTTTGGATTATGTTATGCTTCTAGACTTCTCTGTATTATCATTTCATATCTTTTATGTCATTATTGTACCATTTATTTTTCTTATAGTTTATTGTGATTGAGCATGAGTATTATCATTATATTGTCCTCCTTTGGAGTTGACATATCATTGACAGGTTGTGATATATATATATTCATGAGGTGTATGTGATAGTATAGTAGACCTAGACAGCGTCTACTGCCAATGCTGTGACATAGGCTAGACGTACCCATGTCCTCGTGCCCTTACATTGGGTGCGGGTCGTGACAATTTTGGCATGGAAGAAGATGTAGAACAAATTCTTCACGGAGGCCCGTGGACTTTCGAGGAAAGACTGATCATACTTAAAAAATGGTTAGCATGCAAGCAATACGAGCGAGATATCCTCCACTTAGTTCCCATCTAGAATATTCCTCGATCTCATGATAAAGTATTGGAGCATCCCTATGATCATGATATTAGCTAGTCTTATCGGAACCCCTATCAAAACGGATGAAACAACTATACAGAAGTTGATAATTTTGTATGCTCCTTCATAGAAATCAAAGCTCACAAGAAACTGCCACGATTAGTTGAGTATATTATCCCTTTTGGCTAATACTTTTCCCTACAGGTGGAATATGAGTTGGTTCCTCCTGCATGTGATACGTGCCAATGCTTTGGACACTTACTCTAGGCATGCCTGAGGATAGGCAAGGTCAAAAAGCAATGAAGATACTCTAACCAAGAGCAATGTTATCCAAGAAGCTCATATTGATGATGATGCTTATATGATGGAGAATAAACACACTGATATTCTGAATGTGGAGAGAGCTGATAAAGCAATTGGGAGAATAATGACTCCCTTAGTCTCAATATGAATATCCTAGGCGTCCGAAAACCTATATCCCAGAATATAGAAATGTTGCTTCCCCGTAGTGGTCTAGGTAAGAGACAGGGGAAGAAGGACAGTGTAATACCACGTTCCTTGTTCGTAGGGAGCATAGTTATGGAACACTGTCAGTATCGATCGATTGACCGAACATATTGAATTAAGATATGTTCCTCATTATGGATTGGTTTCTTCGGAATGAAGTTCCATATTCAACGAATTATGTGTCGAGGATGGACTCTGCGGCAGAATCGCGATGGATCTTTATGTTGCTTGGTTTCGTTGTTATTTTCGTTGCCGCTTTGGTGCTTTCACACTGATTTATGGATGCATTTTCGCGAATGTTTTTAATGGATTTTATTGCTTGCGTTCTTCGAGCTTTGCATTCATATTGAATTACAGAAGAAAGAAAAAAATATTGATCCTCTGTTGGTGTGATTATAGGTGATTACCTAGGCACAACATAATGTCAAAGACCTATTTCTCTTCGCAATTCACCAACTAAATGAGTGGCTTGACCATTCTCTCATTAACCCTCTTGCTCTCCAATCAATCAATGATACCGATCATATATAAATGCTAAATAAGGAATAAAAACACAATGTTACATGTTTATTAAGAACTATAAACCTTGAGAATGTTACATGCTTTTTTCGTAGAACTATAAATCGTGAAGATGTTGCATGCTTACTTATGATATGCCTGCTATAGAATTGTGCCAAGTAGAGATTGAATCAATGAATAAATTTTAGGAACGAATCGTAAAGCGTAATACTCTAGGGGGGTGAATAGAGTAGACAGCAGAATTTAGCTAATTTTAAATGTTAGCAACAAGATCACATAAAATATATCATAAGTAATTAAATGAAAAGAAGAGATCAAAAAGTAAACGCAAACACGACAATGTATACTGGTTTTCCTTTTGTGAGGACTATTCCAGTCGGAAGAACTCTAGTTTCCACTTGAATCCACTATTGGAAAATACAGCAAATTTTCATACGAAGTCCTTGCAACTTCTACAACGCAAGATTTGATACGAAGTACTCGACCAACTTCAATTATGAAGTTTTTTTCTTCAATCAAGCCTCTGATTACAATCTCTCTGAAAAACTTCTAGACCGCACCACACTGACAAATCGACTAGAGGATTGTAACTGGCTTGGAATTTGAAAATGAAAGCTTTTAGAAACTTTAGAAGACGTTTAAGCTTAGAGAGAAGAGACAAGAAAGTGAATGAGTGAATTGAAATGATTGAAATCATTCTCTACTTATAGGTTTTCCAAAGACAAAATTCTGACAGAATTCGGACAGAACTCTTTGAGAGAATCTCAGCAAATAGCCGTTGCATCCGTAACTGCAGGAGGACCAAGTTCAAAAACCAAACGACACTAAACGAATTCTGGCTGAAATCGGGCCGAATTATCCTAGGGCCAATTCTGATTTTTTGGGACATTTTGTCAAACTGGTTTTTTGAGTTATAGCTTATTGAAAAGTTTAAGCAGTTAGGAGCTTTTGTAAAATGGGCTATTTTCAAAACAAAGGATATTTTTGAAAACGTTTTGGGTAGCCTATTTGCCAGTACGACTTGGTGTACAAAGTATTTCTAGACTCAATAAATATGGAAATTATATTGAATATGAAATACAGACTCATATGACAAAAATAGCTTCAGTCTTGAACAAAATGGTATCAGTTCTTTAGCAGTTGTCCAAGTAGCCCTTATATCGAGACACGGTTAGATCAATAATTTAAATCAGGTTCGACAATGACCAATGGGCTAACAATCTCCCATATTTTGATAATTGACAAACCTTGACCGATATAATATCTCGATCGTTTGATTTGAAAAGAATCAAAATATGTAGTGTGCTTGTTAATGCAGTGGTGTTGTACTGTATCCTGAAAAAGATTATGTATCCTGCAATAGATGTTATATCCATTTTCTCGCCCGTTGTCACTTAGCAAAATAATTGTAAAGAGAGAAGCTCTCCCGCAAATTATGCGTAAGAAACAAGCGTTGAAGAAATAAAAAAAGGAATAAACATGGATGTTACAGGGAGTTTATATATTGAAGCAAAAACTAAAAGAGATAATGCTATACGTAAACAGAATATGAAGAAAAAAGTAGAGATTAGTACTAGGCTAAAAAAAGATGTTTAGAATACATCATCTCAGTAATAAAGTCTCAGTGCGAAAAAAATGATAACGTTCTATCTTGGAATGTCGGAGCATTTCCAAGTAAACATAGACAAATATAAAGTCTAACTAGATAATATCTAGACAAAATACATCACGTCTAGATCAAAAGTCCTCTGAGTCATCATCATCATCAGCGCCAGCTGTGCCACCATGTCCAGATGGACCAGCTCCAGAAGGGTGTAGAGTAGCACCAGAACCACGATAGAAATCATATGCGTTACCGAACTGAAAGATATGACGTACCACCTCATCCTCATAGCAGTAGCCATATATAGCTGGATCTCTGGGAAGAGAACAGGCAGAATGATCAGTCTGAGCAAAACGAAGATTGACAAAGGAATTGGCGAGAGCCTGAAACCGACTGGCATCACAGAACTCGCGTTCCCTAGATGTGTTAGTAATAACGCTCGCAAATTCGAGAGATGCTAATGGACACCCTCATAAGACATAGGGTAGTCCTGAGGAGGTGGAGGAGTAGGAGGAGCAGGAGGGACAACTGCGCTGCAATAAGACAGCTAAAGATACTTGGGCTCAGACTCAAGAGCGCAAGTGGATAAGTTAATATCGAAATGCTGAAAGATGATTGGGAGAATATCGTGTAATCAAGGTTTTTGTGCCTTTTGCGACAACGTCCCATCATCTGGATGATAGTCTTGGGGACAGAAAAATGAATACTCTTAAGAATGTGATAAAGGACAGACAATTCAAGGGTGGTAACATCGTCTTTCGAAGTAGATTTGGGTAAGAGAGTGGAGTAGACGATGCGATGCAATTCATAGTTAAATAAGTTCAAGTTAGCAGCTTTGAACTTACCAGAATGAACACGGGCAAGAGAACAGAGTTTGTTCTTGCAACTGCTTAAAGTTATGCATACGGGAAAGTCAAATTCCGTGATATCATCTAGCGGAGCACCTTCATTATGGACATTAATTATTTTCGCTAAGAGGACATCATTGAACTCGATAGTAATTCCACCGACACGATTTTTAATAGTAAAAGTATTCAAAGTGAAATTGCAGTAACATAGACGAATAGCATTAGTTGCGATAGGATATTGGTGGGTGACAAGTTCGTGCAACCCTAATGCTTCAAAATATGGTCGATGCTCAGGAAATATGGTCCATTTAATCGGTGCGCCGGTATATAATTTACGAACAGAGAAATTCGCATACCATAAAAGAGATTGGTCATGAGTTAAAAAGTAAAACTCATTGTATGCTCCGTCGGCCGATTGAACCGAAGAAAAGAGTGATCCTTGGATAGGATCAGAAGACGATGCCTCTTCACTAGGTGTCGGCTTCTTCCTCTTAAAGGGGTTCAAAATCCTAGGCATGGTTTCTATGAAAAGATTAAAAACCTATGAATTAAAAAAAGAGGAAAAGAGGAGGTTATACCTTCCAAGATTTGAGTATGTTGTAGAGGACGAGAAACTCCGCATGAATCCAAAAATTGGATTGAAATCTCCAGGGGATTGGAAGCAATGGCTTGGAGAAAAAACTAGGGTTTGGAGAGCTCGGGCGCTGCTGCTGCTGCTGTGATTTGAGGATTTGGAAAAGAAGAATAGGAGGGGCCACTCATTTCTGACTTAAAAGCACATACCACCAACAGAACTCGGGCTGAACTCGGCCAAATTAGGTGCGAGTTCGCCTGGGGTTCTGTTGAGGTATTTTTCAACAAAAATAAATGCAGCCCACTTTCTATTCATCAATCCCTTTTCAATTATTTAATTCCAAGTTTAGTTATTTTAAATTTCAATTAATATAATTAATATTATTTTATGAATTAACTTTTGTTACACAGCGACTGTCTCAGATTTGCTGTAGGGGAACTGTTGCAGCTAACAGAGGTTCACCGGGGAACACTTAAGTACCGTTTCGTTTTAGCCGTAGTCGTAGTGACAGACATACCCTTTGTAGGCTTGTATCAAAAAATAGTGTTTGCATATTTAAGGATAATCAATAAAACAAAATTAATTAATATTATTGACATCTAAAATTCCTAATTTTTGACGTAAATAATTGAAACGATCTTCCGCTAATAGTTTTGTGAAGATATTAGCCAGTTGGTTCTCTGTGTCTACATATACAAGGTCGATATCTCCATTTATTTGATAATCTCTAAGAAAATGATGTCGAATCTGAATATGCTTAGTGCCAGAGTGACATAATGGATTCTTAGTAAGATTAATAGTACTAGTGTTATCACAGAAAATGGGTATGTGTGTATACTGTAAACCAAAGTCTTCTAAGGTTTGCTTCATCCATAAAATTTGTGTACAACAACGTCCTGCAACGATATACTCAGCCTCAGTAGTTGATAATGCAACATAATTTTTTCTTGCTAAACCAAGAGACTAAAGCTTTACCTAGGAAATGACACGTATCGCTAGTACTTTTTCTATCCACTTTTTATCCAGCAAAATCAGCATCTGAGTAACCGGTTAGGTCAAAGGATGTGGTTTTGGGATACCACAAGCCAACAGAAGAAGTGCCTTAAAGGTATCGGAAGATACGCTTAACTGTGCACAGATGTGATTCCTTAGGGTTAGCTTGAAAACGTGCACACAAGCAAACGCTAAACATTATATCTGGACAACTAGAAGTTAAATAAAGTAAACTACCAATCATGCCTCAATACTTACGTATGTCGACCGATTTGCCTTATTCATCAATATCAAGCTTGGTTGAAGTCGCCATCAAAGTGCCAAGTGGTTTGATAGTTTCTAGGTCGAACTTCTTTAATAAATCTTTTGTGTACATGGCTTGATTAATGAATGTCCCATTATTGGTTTATTTGATTTGCAGTCTAAGGAATTTTTTTAGTTCTTCCATCATGCTTATCTCAAACTCGTTCTGCATACACTTTAAAAATTCTTGACAGAAAGATTCATCAGTAGATCCAAAGATAATATTAGCTATATAAATTTTATCAGTAGATCCAAAGATAATATTATCTACATAAATTTGAAGTAAAAGAAGATTTCCATTAAAAGACTTTATAAACAGTGTAGTATCAACTTTGCCTTTTGTAAAACCGTTATCAACTAGAAAAGAGCTTAAACGATCATACCAAGCACGATGGGCTTATTTTAAACAGTATAAAGCTTTCTTCTTGAAAACATAATCAGGGTTTTTAAAATCAGTAAAACCTGGAGGTTGAGCTACATAAACTTCTTCTTTTATAAAATTGTTCAAAAATGCACTCTCAACATCCATTTGAAATAGTTTAAAATTATGAAAACATGCAAATGCATATAACATGCGAATGGATTCTAATCTCGCAACTGGAGCATAGGTCTCATCATAGTCGATACCTTCCTCTTGGTTGTATCCTTGAGCTATGAGTCGAGCCTTGTTACGAGTAACTAAACCATTTTTATTAAGTTTATTTCGGAATACCCAGCGGGTGCCAATGACCGGATGATCAATGGGCTTGGGAACATGTTCCCAAGCTTGATTCCATTCAAATTGGTTTAATTCTCTTGCATAGCATCTAACCAAAAAGTATCACTACATGCTTCTTCAATAGTTCTAGGTTCAAGCTGTGAAATAAATGCAACACAGAAAACTATATCTTTGTTAGAGGAACGAGTACTTACACCCCTGATAATCTCACATATTACCAAGTCCTTGGGATGGTTAACCAAAAACTTCATTCTTTTTGGCAAACTTTTAAGGTAGATGGTTCCGACTTCTGGTTCTGTACGTGATCTGCCTAGAGGATCAGCTGGTGTTGTCCTTGAAGGTTCTCCAGGTGCCGTACTTGGTGTATTAATGTCATCATCATCATCATAGATTGTCTGTTGATTCAGTTCGTCAAAAGTGACATTTATTGACTCTTCAATGATCATGGTTCTTTTGTTGAAGACTCAGTAACCTTTGCTTTTGGCCGCATAACCTAAAAATATACCTTCATCGACCTTTTCGTCAAACTTTCCCAAATTGTCTTTAGCATTATGAATGAAGCATTTGCAACCAAATATTTTGAAATATGAAACTGATGGTGCCCTATCAAACCATAACTCATAGGGAGTCTTCTTCGATTTCGGTCGAATTAGAACACTATTGAGAAAATAGTAAGTTGTATTGACAGATTCAGCCCAAAAGTATTTAGGTAGACTAAACTGGTTTAACACTACTCTAGCCATTTCGGATAGAGTCATGCTCTTGCGTTCCACAACTCCATTATGTTGTGGAGTCCTAGGGCAAGAGAACTCATACAGATAACCGTGTGTGTCACAAAATTGCTTAAACTCTGCATTCTCAAATTCGTCACCATGATCGCTTCGAATATGAGTAATCATGAATCCTTTCTTATTTTGAACTTTCTTACAAAAGGAGACGAATTCTGACAATGCATCATTTTTGTGTGCAAAAAATATACCCATGTGTATCCAGAGAAATTATCTACTATTACAAAAGCATATAACTTACCACCTAGGCTAGCAATTCTACTAGGCCCAAATAAA
This sequence comes from Iris pallida, assembly GCA_029216955.1. Taxonomy (NCBI): domain Eukaryota; kingdom Viridiplantae; phylum Streptophyta; class Magnoliopsida; order Asparagales; family Iridaceae; genus Iris; species Iris pallida. The sequence goes on along the minus strand of JANAVB010011199.1, from coordinate 6,314,533 downwards.
TCCATATACAGTAATTGTAGAGGTCTAATAGTACTTACAACATTCTTGTACTTGAAAGTGGATTGGGTAGCTTTGTTCTTTTCACAACCACTACATATCAAATCCTTCTTGAAAGTAATATCTGGTAAGCCTCGTACCAACATCTTTATGGATAGTCTTGAAATTGTGTCCTTGTTTGCATGACCGAGTCTCATATGCCATAGTTGACTCTCATCACTCTTGGCCATTAAGTATCTACCTGCGTTGTTAGCATTGTCACGACCCGCACCCGCTTTTCGGATACGAAGCATGTCCAAGCCCAGCCTACGTCGCAGTGTCGGCGGTAGTACGCTGGCTATACACAAGTCACGGCAATGGAAATCTATATCTCATCCACAGAATAATCAAGTCATAACCAAGATCAATAAAATACCAAAGGAACTGAATAACATAACTGAATATATCCACGATTCATTGTCACGTCCGGTGGACACAAATCCACTACCAATAGACGGAAAGAGAAATAAATATATGAAATATACTAACTGAATACAACCTGCTAATCAAGGCAACCTCAACTGCAAAGCTCCGCGGTCTGGTGCTGACTCAACCTACTCAACTGTTCCTGACTCAAACTCGTCTAACCTGAAGAGATCATCAGGTCCTCAGAGGACTAGCAAGATACATAAAAACGAGCCTTTCTAACAGTTTATTATGCATGGAGAAAAATACAGAATAAATAAGTAAAACTAAGCAATGAATAAACACAAATCTGTACACTGTCTACACATAAATGAACTGCTGAACGAGGACGAGAGAACTCATGTAAAGATGTCAACGTATAACCAAATTGAATACTCAAACCCTCGCCCCTAGTGTGGACTCGCAGGTATGAACAACTACTAGCCCTCGTCCCTAGTGTGGACTCGCAGGCTAGCATCACCCTCGTTCCTAGTGTGGACTCGCAGGTGTGAACCATATACTACTAACCCTCGTCCCTAGTGTGGACTCGCAGGTTAGCATCACCCTCGCCCTTAGTGTGGGCTCGCAGGTGTAGACCAATACCTACTAACCCTCGTTCCTAATGTGGACTCACAGGTTAGCTTAAGACACAGATAACTACTAACCCTCGTCCCTATTGTGGACTCGCAGGTTAGCTTAAAGATTTCAAGACAAGGAGGAATATCAGTTCAGTTCATGACTTCTCGACCCACGGCACGACTCAATCAAGGCTCAATGAATACACCCAATAAGGCACAGCTAACTGTGAACACGGTCTATATAGCAATGATAAAAATATACAAGCAGGATATGAAAGATACATGTCAAAAATATGAGAAAAACTGGATAATAATAAAAGACAATGCATGTAAATAAAGCTGTGTAGAAAGGCAAGGTATACTTGCCTTAGGTCCTGAACTGCTGGTACGAATCAAAAGCTGAGTCAAAAGTCCAATGAACCTGTTTTATGAATTAATAGAATCAAAATACAATTTAAGAGTGTAAATAAGCCTATCTAGTGCTTTGTTAGGTTACTAGGTCGTTTCCCCCTTTTGCACAGTTCTACTAGTACTCAGAGGTAAGTATGCCCTGTTACAACTCATGGGCTGATTCCTAAGTTCAGGTATCCCCACTCGATCCTGCTACCCTTAATCTGAGGTGTAAGGACACTCTCTCCTGCTACCAACTTTCCTGTATACCTATTTGTCCCTGAAACTGTGATTGGCCTAACCATACCTATCAACCCCTATTACATATACCCAGGTATCCCAAGTCTCCTATTTTGGTTGTTCCCTGTTGCATATAGACTTCCCTTTGACTGATTACTAAGTTCATAGAGACTGAACTAAGGTGTAGGAAGTTGCAACATTAGATGGGGCTGAGCTAGGTACCTGTGTGGACTGATACTTGATGCTAAGATGGGACTGGACCCTCATAAGATATGCAGGACAAAACTCAACCAAGGGCTAGACATTTGAGTTCAGAAAACCTGAGTAGGACTGAACCTAAACTCAAGGACTGAACTAACAATAGATGGGGACTGGTTTAAATAAGGGAAATGGACTGAACTTAAGTTAAGGACTGAAGTCAAACAGTAAGCCCTTCACTCTCCATATCTTAAACCAATATAGGCAAACTGAACGATATTTAAAGCCAAACCTGCATATCAACTGAAAATAGATGATCGAACAAAGGTTGCACTGGACCATTACACTATATGATCTCTCTACATGTAACAAAACCTATATACATACACAGAGGAGTATTCCTGTATCCAGGTTTTCACAAATTCTGTACACCATGTTTGCAGTAATCTACACAAATTAGAAACGCCCCAGATTTGCCTCATTCTTACTGTTCTAATATGCAAGAAAGCATACAATAATAGGCACAGGACTGTTATCCCACATCTGCTACTGGATTACACCCAAGGCACTAGACACACATAGGCTAGATGGTCAAGCTCCATCTGCTGCTTACAGCAGGGACACCCACTGGACACTTGAACACACACCCTCACATAAACTAAGACACTAGTTCGAGGACTCTCGACTGGACATCATGGCTATAGTTGTACACATGTAGCTAATCCCCTGTGGTGTCATAGGCCAACTGATACTAATACACTTGTTAATTGTCACAGGTAAGGTAGATTCGCACACCAGGCTCTCCTAAGAATATGCCCGGACATAAGGGTTGGCATACAGTAATCATCTCATGCATCATATACTTGATAAAGCCCAAAGTAGAAAATATACAAGTATTGATCATAGCTGTTAACTTGCATTCTGCACTTGTTGTCTGCCAAGTTACTGAGACTCTCTTGTTACAAGTAAGGTACAATCAGGGAAGATACATTGGGTGCACTCCTACCACTAGAGTCAGGGTAATATCGGGTTCTTTCATTAGATTTAGACCACTTGGTCATTATGCTAATTTCCTAAGGAAGCCAAACCCTCCTACAGTCATCACATGTAAGAAAGTCGGATTTTCAGGAGGACCAAAACAGAACCAATTGAAAACTCAGCTTTCAGTAGCAGGATATTAGTAACAACAATACACACTGCTGAGTAGACTAAGGCGCCAGGTATTAGGAAAATTGGCCCACGACAGTAATATCAAACTGACATATAAGGGAGGACACCCATATGTCAGTTTCAGCAGGATACAGGACATTTCTCAAGTGATGCATGACAGATAATGGCTTGCAGTAAACTAAGATATAGGGAGCAATATGTAGGATACATTTGCATAGGGATGCAATGAGCTAACTCTGCAGGACAAATGAACGATTCCTGTGTTCTAATGCAGGGCAGATTTTGGTGTAGGTTGCAAGGACTGATACTCAAATCTGAAGGCCTGAATACTTATAAAGGTGAGCTAAACAAAAGGATGGACTGAAATGGGACTGAAACACTCATGCAGTGAACTGAACTAAGAAGTAAGTATGATCAATCAGAATGACTTGAACCTAAAAATATAAAGGACTGATACTCTTGTCAGTGAGGGACTAAACTAAGTAATACAGAACAGATATCGACTGTACAAGGAAATGGACATATGTAAAGATGAAGACTGAACCAAAACATAGGCTAATCATATATATGTATGTGGACAGATCCATAATAGCAGATAATATAAACTGAACATGTATTGATATACAGGACACTCCACTTGTACTGATACATTCAGGGACGGATCATAAGGCAACTGAGAGAGAGATATGGAATGCCCAGGTAACATTCTAAAGTGGACTAAAATATAGTCAAAGATTGAACAATTGAATGAGGAGACTGAAATAGGATATAAGTAGAATAGGAATACTCACTGGTAATGGTAGGTATCTCCCCCACCACAAGCCTCTGACTGGTACTAAGAAAGTACCAATCTGATACTTACCTAGGTACAAGACTCGAACAGAATAAAACATGGCAGTTAACATCAAAGCCAAACCTTCTGAGAGTTGATACATAACCCACCTGTAGGTATTCTAGGATTGAGATGGAAGTTATGGAATGTTCAAAATAATGACATGAACTATACAATTGAGTCCCTAACCTGAGACTAAGGTTTTGGGTATTGGACAGAAATGAATCTGAGGGTGGACCTGAATGTTTCCAGAACTGAGAATTAAAATAAGGAGGGGACTGAATATATGGTAGATGCAAAGACTGATACATCATGCCTGGCTCATGGACTGCATACTCAACGTGAGTTGACTGACATCAAAATGAGGAAGGTGGACAAGCAAGCATGGGAATTGAACCATCTCCGATGTGGACTGGTCCATCTACTGATACTCGATTAAGAGGGTCTGAACATGAATGGATATGCAGTAGAAAGAAATCTACAGAGGAGGTGGACTAATAAGAGGAAAAATGCACGTAATGAATAATTGGTAATGTAATGAATGGCAAAATAAGCTATGAGTGATCTGCTAATGAATGGGCTGAAGTAATGTAATGTAGGGGGCAAGACAGCCAATAGTCTGTTCGAATTTGAACTGGACTTAATGTCTCCAGGTAATACTATTCTTACAAAGAAGGATTTGACAGGGTGTCGACCTCTGAGACTCACCTACCCCTCTGAACTGGGTACTTGAGTGCTCCCTGTGCTCTGGTGCACAAGTCACCCAGGAAGCTATGGGCAGATCCTTATGGTTTGCTTAATTCCTTGATGGTTGACACTTGATCCTAGTATCAACCATTCCTTGTGATCTATAATCCATGATACCCAATCTGTGATACTCTGTTTTGTTCCTGTGCACCTATACAGATGCATCTAGACTGTGCCTTAGTGTCTCTGGGATGTTGGATACTGGCATACTCGAGTACCCAACTTTACTAGGTCTATAGGTTAAACCCTATTAGAGCCATACTTGGCTGTCCACTACCTCTCCCAAGAACAACACCAAGGGTTATTTCCTATTCTCAGACATAACTACACCTTTGTTCTTTGTTTTCCTGTGATACTCTATTTGTTTTGACACAAAACTCTATTAGCCAATTCATCGAACAGTTACTTGGTATAATATAGCAATGGTTGAATACTAATGACAGGATTACCTGACAGGGCTCGGCAGTGCTTGCTGTGGTGGTCGATACAAGTGCTGGTGTCGAACACAGGAAGGTGTCCTCCCAAGTTCCTGCGATGATGCTACACTTCTTCAATATGACGGACGTCGGCTGTCATCTCCTCCCCATAAATAGGTAGGGTTTGGATTTGATCCAAGGGAAAACGGATAGGGAGGACCTACTTCGAATCAATCTTGGTTTGATTCTCCTGGATTCGAATCTATCTCTTATTCAGAGATTTGAATACAGGAAGGAATCGGCTTTAGAACATGATTTGAAAATTTGGGGTTTTTGTACAAAGCCCCCTGCTCATAACCTTTATTACTTATTGAACCTTCTATTAATATTTCCAATAAAACCAATAACAAATGTAAGTGACTAATAAATATTAAAAAAAATATACATATATATGTGAGAGGATAAAATTGGTCAAGGGGTTGACAAGCATCTTCTAACAAATAGAAACATATATATTGTCTTCCCTAATGCCTTCAAAGATAGTACTACTAGTTGAGCTATCAACTATAGTACATTTTTCTTTGACAAAGTTAATACCATAACCATGGTCAGCTAAATGGAAGCCCCCTGCTCATAACCTTTATTACTCATTGAACCTTCTATTAATATTTCCAATAAAACCAATAACAAATATAAGTGACTAATAAATATTATATATATATATATATATATATATATATATATATATATATATATATATATATATATATATATTATATAATATATATATCTATATATATATATATATAAATATTTTATATATAATATATATATATATATATATTATATATATATAATTATATAAGGATAAATATATATATATATATATATATATATATATATATATATATATATATATATATATATATATATATATATATATATATATTATATATATATATGAGAGGATAATATAGATATATATATATATATATATATATAATATATTATATATATTATATTATAATATATATATATATATAATATATATTTATTATATATATAATATATATATATATATATATATATATATATATATATCTATATATATATATATATATATATATATATATAATATATATATTTATCCTCTCATATATTATATATTATATATATATATATATATTATATATATAGATATATATATATATATATATATATATTATATATATATAAATAATTATATATATATATATATATATATATATATATATATATATATATATATATATATATATATATATATATATATGAGAGGATAAAATTGGTCAAGGGGTTGACAAGCATCTTCTAACAAATAAAAATATGTATATTGTCTTCCCTAATGCCTTCAAAGATAGTACTACTAGTTGAGCTATCAACTATAGTACATTTTTCTTTGACAAAGTTAATACCATAACCATGGTCAGCAAAATGGCTTATGCTGAGTAGGTTATGTTTTAACTTGGTTAATAGACATACATCTTTAATCACATAATAGGGAGCCTTACTAATATTGTCGATACGTACTATATACCCTTTAAGATTATTATCGAAGGAAATGTATCATTCTTTCTTCTTCGACAGTGTTGCGAATAATGAAGCGTCACCGGTTATGTGCCGTGAGCAACCGCTGTCGAGGATCCATTTGCTTCTAGTATGTGAAGGGTGTTCCACCTACAAAATAATTTGCAAATGAAACTTTTGCTACTGTCACGACCCGCACCCTGTTTAGGGGCACGAGCACGTGGGTACGTCCAGCCTACGTCGCAGTATCGACGGTAGAACGCTGTAAGGGTCATCTAGAACATATAGAATCTAAGACACAATAATATAACCTGTCATCTCCGTACGGAGGAATAACCACAACTCAATCACATAATTCTAAGGAAGATAAACACGATGATAAAGATAAAGATAAAAATGAGATAAATAGTCTGAAACAACGCTGAGTCACAATCACAAGTTCAGAAACCAAGACATAAAATAATATGCCAAAATAAATACTATAAGTCTCAAAGTATCAAATTGGAATGTAATCAAGACAAAATCTAAGTAAACTAGGTCACTACTAGCGGTACGTCCTCTACGAGCACTAGGTCCACAGGCTGGTCCTGGTCGTAGGCTCCATCTATGCCAAACCCGTAGTAGGTCAGGCAATCTGCATCTAAATTCTCTGAAAAACAACAGAGGTTATCCTGTCAGGATATGAGCAAGTACAAACACCAACAATAGTTCCATGTGAATTGACAAATACTATAAGAGACAATCATAATACAATACAAGATGAAATGTCAAGACTAAAAGTAAAACAGTACAAGAGAACTGGATATCATGTCATGTGTGAGATATAAGATAAAACTGGAGTATAAACAATGAAAAGTAATCTGAGGGGTTTTATATAAAAAATAGTAAAAATTTAGGGGTTTTACATCCTACCCAACTTAAAAGAATTTCGTCCTCGAAATTAAGAATTTGTATGGGGGTAAGAAGGTGCAAGGGTATATCAATAAGGAAGCACATTCAAATCATTGGACGAGACAAGGAAACGACGTTTAATGAAAACAAGCATTAGAGTCATGATTTCAATAAAGGCGAAGATAATCATGGATTAACGCAAGAAGAAAAATGTTTAAGATGACGCGCAATAAAGAATAGTATGGGACCAAATAAAATAAATTAGAGACCTTAAAGTTATGGTCTCTTGAGAGTAGGTTGAGGGCACGATTTAGAGAACGAATTAGATTTCACTCCTATATTTAAGCGATTAGAAGGTTATGATAGGGCCGAGAAAAGGATGAGTAGTTTAGGATGAAGATATAGCAATATCGAGTGATAATAATCATAATCGATATGATGGCTAGAGGAAGATTTAGTACAACGCATTCGTCCTTATAAAATAGGTGAAGACGAAAACAATAAGGGGTTCAAAGACGATATTATCGAGTACGAATACGTGATTCAAAGACGACCGAATTTTTTTAAAGAAATTGTCAAGGCAGTCGTTGATGGGATTCTAAAGGCCAAGTTTAATTATGTTCCATCCACGTAGAATAATAGAAAAAAAATAAACCAAATTGCACTTGGTTGATCAGACCATCATGCACCGGTTCTGAGTAGACAACACGTTAGTGGAGGCCTCCAATAACATACATCATGAATAAGCTTGATAAAGAATTGAGCTTGCAAAAACTAGGCTACATTAGCATCATTAGTCTAGATAGTAAAAATATAGGCACGTGAGATTAAGATTGAAATAAAGTAGAATTAGTTCAAACGATTCTAAGTCATATCCTGTGTTGGTCTCTATACAGTCGTCCTACACTCTGCTTGTCCAAATCCTTGGTTGACTAGATGGGTTAGGGCCCTCTAAATTCTAGAATCTAAGTAAACTTGTGAATATAGGTCATAAGTACAAGGGATTGTTAGGTCACAAGGCATTCTACCCAACTTAAAAGAATTAAACTAATGGTGTTTGGGACAACTAACTAGTAGGGTCAATCTCTAGCAAGCACGAAGGGAAGATAAGGATAATGATAGAAAAAATCAAGCAAGATGCAATCGATGAGTCAAACAGTAGATCGAAGAAAGTGGTCAAGTATGTGGATGAGATCCTAGACTCTAATCCTATACGCAGGCTTGCTTGGTACAGTAAAGTAACTAAACAATTTATCTAGACCTGCATGGGCCACCACAAAAACATGTAACGCCCAAGTCCTAAAATATGTAGGACTAGGAACGTAGACATGCCAGCTGTATTCATACGAAGTACATAGGCCTCGTATGGATACATAAGCGGTAAAATGCAGTAGAACCATAACTAATCTCATCCACACAAATTAAATGAATAAAATATATCATATAATGATAATGAACTGTCTTAATACAATATGTTGGGCGGAGACAAATCCACTACCAACAAGTAAAGGAAATATACATGAGAAAAGAAATGATTTGGCGAGCGAAGCGAAAATGATCCAAGCGCAATCATCCTCGAAGAAAATAGCGATGATCACGGCTAGAGTTAGAACACCTGTGAAAGACAAGAGCACACACCTGGAGAGATAACAAGGTCCTCAGAGGGATGTAACAAGACACATAATATCATGCCATATAAACTGAATAAATATTGCACAAATAAATAAGTAAATTGAATTATAACATGGTTCAATACACACCTATTGAACTAGCTTACCATCCCCCAACCAAACAAGGACAGGAGATGGTAAACTAATTCACGGTGACATATCTTTCCATGCTATGAATCTAATATGGTATCCGGACACCAACAAGGTTCAATACCTTCTTATCGAAGTAGTAAGTCACACCTACAACCAAACAAGGACAAGATGTGACGAACTAATCACGACAAGTTATTGTTCTAAGCCACGGTCGGATATAAATACCCAAACCAAGAGTACTCGTACCTAACGGATAAGGGCGCCTAACCAAATTTAAGTGAATGCAGTTTTAAGAACAGTTCATGGTCGCATGACTACCGGGTCAAGTCAAGAAAATATCAATACAGTACCTCAGTAGCGAGTCATAACACCATATACTATTCCTCAGTATCGAGCGAGTCTATAGCATATAGTCTACATATCGTTCCTCAGTAACGAGCGAGTCTACGATAGATAGGGTGGTAGTCAACTTCCAATCATGTTCTCCCCGCCCAATGCCAACTCATAACTGCTAAGTCTTCTAGCATACAATTCTATTAGCAGTTATTTTCTAACGCACGGCTTATACGTACTGGTGGCCAGCCAATCATGCATGTCCGAGTCCTATATATGACTCACAATAACGTGGTATAAATATGTCAAGGCCTATGAATGCAACATACAAAGGTGGTCCCTTAAATCTAGGTTTAATGTGTAAGAAAACTAATACATAACAGGAAATATAAATGAACAGTAAGTTCTAACAGGTTATGCCATGTATCACAGTTTATTTTGTATAAAGAAAAAAATAATACATGAAATATGAGCTAAAATAAATAAACAGCAAATGGCAAGGTGTCTTACCTGGTAGGACGCCTGGTGTACTGCAATGATCAAGGTGGCACGAACAGCGACTTCGGTATAACAATTATGTAAGGTGACCTCTGATGGTGACACGGATAGTTCCATTGGGTCCAGAAGGGTCAAATTAGCTAGGTTCGACATAAGGTAGTCTTGAATTGGCAAGGGATTGAGTATATGACTAATCGCAGAAGAGGAAGATAATCGAAGAGGAATTTAGAGTAACAAAAATTCTACCATTTTTAGAAAATATTTGTAATACTTGAAAATATAGTTTATTACCAAAAATATTTTTTTAATAAAGATATACTTGAAAATAGAAATAAAATTTTATTTTCCATTAAAACTCTAAGTTGTCAAATATGACCTATTAGGTGAAACCATATATATATATATATATTTAATAAATAATTTTTGGAGAAAAAAATACTTAGAAGAATCAATAATTGTTTTTGGGCTAGACTTTAGGTTTGTCCACAAAACGTTTATAGATAGAAAACTATATCTTGTTAGTAAAATACTTTAGATAAATATTAATAATCTGAAAAGTTATTTAGGATTTAAAACCAATTTTGAAATATAGACCAAGCCAAATATAATATTGACATAAAACTGTGTATAGATAGTTTACAAGAAAATTTTGAAAAGCTTATGATACCTAAATACATAAACCAATTAATAATAACAACTCATAATAAACATCAATCTTAGTCAAAAAATATAATAATAATAAGAATAGTAATAATAATAATAGTAAGATAATTATGATAAAAATACCACAATGTGGTAACAACAACAATCAGTTTAATAATGGTACTAATAAAAGTAGTACTAATAATAATAACAATAGAAATAATAAAAATAATAAGTATGATGTTAGCAATAATAAGACAATATAACAGAAACAAAAATAGTAATAATAATCAATAATAATAATAATAATCCTAATACTGTTAATATATAATACTATATCAGTTATAAAAAAACAAAAAAATGAAACACTCACACTTTCCATACACCAGTAGAATAATATAAAAATAAGATAGAATAAAATAAATAATAAAAAACCTAAACACTTAATTGAGAGGAGCAGAGAGAGAGAGAGAGAGAGAGAGAGAGAGAGAGAGAGATCGGGTGGGCTGAGAAGAAAAGGGGATCGGAGCTTGGGGATCAGCGGGCAGAGGAGGAGGGAGAAGCGGCGGTGCTGCTCGGCGCAGTACGACGATACCGGATACGGGGGCGACGCGGTGCGGTTGGCCCAGGATTCGAAGGCGGTCGCGCGCCGAAGTGGTAGCTCGGGCGCGGTGGTCAGACGCGTGGGTGCGGCTGGAGGCTGCCGCCACGCGCAGCGGAGCGCCCAAGCTCGCGGACGGTGGCGGCCGGGCTGGATGGAGGTGCGATTGTGGCGACGGGAGGTCGACAGTCCACGGGAGGCGGAGAAGATCGAGGGACAGAGGAGACGAGGGTTTTTTGAAGGGGGTTTCAGCGGAGGAGGCGGGTCCGTGAGGCTCCCAGTGGCATCGAGTGGAGGCGGTGACCGGCGGCTCGCCTAGCACGGTAGCGGACGCCGGCCGGAGATGGATGTAGGCCTCAAAAATGAAGTCACGCTGAGTTGATCAGAACAAGTCACGCAGAGTGATCCGAGAAGCAGCACAAAAGATACGCTAAGTTCTGCCTGTCCATCTCCTTTAGAAATCACGCAGAGACAGCTCAGCCATACGTCAGAATCATAATAACTGACAATACAGCAGTCGAGAAACGTCTTCTCGTATGCCACGTATGCACAGAACTCGAGAGATCATCGCCGTCTTTTGCGTGATTTTCAAAATCTTTCTTAGCAAGACTCACTCTTCACCAAGTTGGCGTGACTTTGGGTCTTATCTTCATTTAATGCGGCTGACAATATAATCAATGTCAGAGATTTTGTGTCAGATGAAACGTGCCAAATCAAGACAGCTGGCGGTTTGCGTGGATTCTGAACCTTCTCCTTCCTCAAGTTTGCGTAGATTTTTGAGTTATTCTTCTCAAAGCCTGCGTGAATTCTGAAGTATTCTTCTTCAAAGCTTGCGTGGATTTCGCCTTCAACGAGTCTGCGTTAACGAAACTGCGTAGATTTTTGCCTTCAGCAAGACAGCGTGGATTTCATTTCAACTAGAGTACGTGGCAGCCATGCCACCGATCTCTCTCTCGCGTGCCCAGTAACTTGCACACGACCCATGCACTAATGCCAAGTGTCCAACAGTTACGGGCCACGTCCAGTAACTACTCACTAATCCTGCGTGTATTTAGAGTCTGCGTGACTTTTCAAATGCACCAGTGGTGAGGTAGTTATCTTTTCAGTTACTGTTTTGACTCTATAAATAGAGTTCTTTTTCTTATTCATTGTACAGATACATTGATATCTACTGTCAAAATTTTGAGAGCTTTTCTTCTTCGCATAGTCCAAGGGATAAATCGATCGTCTTCTAGATCGGATTCCTACAGTTGTAATTTTCCCAGAAACACAACAAATAAAGAGAATTTCTTTATGGAAAACAAATTGGTGACTCTGCTGGGGAAAACCATCTCCTCTTCTGAGATGGTAACAACTCAATGCGACACTTCGTCAATCGGCTCGACGAAGAAGGTGATGACGATCAAATTCGATCAACTCGTCTATGAAGAAATGCAGCGGGCTAAGGGTGGCAAGCCCATTCCAGCCTCCATCATCACTGCCAAGTCGAAGGGACACTCTGTCTATGTCCCTAAGAATCAGTTGGCAGTCAATGGTGAAGTCTCTGCCACAATGTCTACTCCTAACACTGGCAAGAACTCCACTGCAAGCACGCACACTCTTGTGCGCTCGAAGATGACAGTAACTAAAAGTCACGTTGACAGTACTGGCTCCTTAGCCGAATCTGTTCCAGCGTGCAAATTCAATTCTAAAAGTCACGCTGACAGTACTGGCTCCTTAGCCGAATCTGTTCCAGTGTGCAAATTCAATTCTAAAAGTCACGCTGACAGTACTGGCTCCTTAGTCGAATCTGTTCCAGTGTGCAAATTCAACTCTAAAAGTCACGTTGACAGTACTGGCTCCTTAGCCAAATCTGTTCCAATGTGCAAATTCAACTCTAAAAGTCACGCTGATAGTACTGGCTCCTTAGCCAAATCTATTCCAGTGTGCAATCCCATATTCAAAAGTCACGCTGACAGTACTGGCTCCTTAGCCAAATCTGTTCCAGCGTGTAATTCTAAAATCAAAAGTCACGCTAACAGCTCTGGTTCTTTAACCAAGTCTGTTTCAGCGTGTATTTCATCAGAGAAGAATAACTCCTTAGTTATCTCTTCTTCTTCACCGAGTTCTACTAGAACTGGGGGTGGTCTTCCACACAAAGTCCCTTCGAAAAGGAATAACTCTTTAGTTGTTTCTTCTGCTCCTGTAGTTTTTACTCCAGGAACAGCTTTGACTGATACTTTTGTTAGTCAAAGGAAAGGAGATGGTCTTTTGACTACTCTTTCTTCTGGACATTCTATGTCTCAACATCTGAATGAGTCTAAGAAGAAACATTCCTTAATGTCTTCTTCTTTGATTTCTTCAAATTGGGCACAAAATCTGTCCATTAAAGAGGGTCTGTTACCAACTCCTAATCAAGGGAGTGGTTTAACTCTTCCTTCTCTGCAAATATCCAGATCAATGGAAGGAAAACTCCATGTTTCCAAAATTAATATGTTACCTTCCACTGATTTAAGAACAAAACTCAGCACTTCTGGTGTTAAGAAACCATACCAATTGGATATGAAGATAAAAGATCCAGATGCAGAGTATGCAAGAAATTATGTGGCTCACATTAATCACTCTTTGTATAATCAAGAGCCATCAAGACCCAAGAACAGGAAGTATATTCCTCAATCTTCACAAACAGATTTACGGGAATATCTTCAACAGAAGAGAAGAAGTAATTCTATATCAAAGGAACATGCTGAATGTGACTTCTATCCAAGAGTCATAATTCAGTACAGATGTGAATCAACAGTTCAAGACCATAGTGATCATGAATGTGACTTCCAGCCAAGAGTCACAATGCAATACAGATGTCAAAATAAACGACAGTCTGTCTTTAATAGGATTCAGTATGAACCTATGCCTGATGAAGATGAGCCTTTGTTTGCCTCTGTCAACATGACTTCTCGGGACACCGGGGGTAGAGTTGATAGTCCAGATGGAGTATATAGAAACACCAGAGAAAGAGTCCTGGCTTCTAGTCAAAGAAATTTGATCCCTGAAATTGATTCTGAATTTCTTGGAGAATCTAACTTCCCACCTCTTTCTACTGGGGGTAATTCTCCTATAGTTGACTTTGATACACGAAGCAATGATTCAGAGCATACAACATCTACTAGTTCATCAATAATCCCTCATACAGTCACGACTTACATGGTTGATGGGAATACTGATGAACCTTCTTCTTTCCTGACTCCTCAAGATCAAAGAATTGCTTCTTTGGAACAGCAAATGAAGTCTATGACTGACACAATGAAGTCAATGTATGAACTCATGACAGCTCAGTTGTAAAATCGACAGACTGTATCAGATGCCATACCAGTTGATACTGATATAAGTCCAGTACAAGTTCCTCCAGCAGTACAATCCAATACTCCTGGACCTGCTCAACCAAATCCTAGTCTCTCTGGAGCTGGGGGTAGTGCTTACAATGCTGTTCCTCCTTCCAACTATTCTCTACAAGCCACAACTCCACAATCTTCGGGAGTTGTCTCTGAAGAATTGAAAAATCTCAAAACTCAATTCGAGGCATTCAAACAGAAGGATGGTTTACAAAGGTTAGGCATCAAGCAGCCTTATCCGATAGAATGGAAGCAAGTATCATATCCTCCTAAATACAAGCCTCCTACTATCTCGTTCTATGATGGAACCACTTCTCCAAGTCAGTTTATCAATCATTTTGAAGTGATGACTGATCAACTACAACCAAGTGATGCCCTCCTTACTCGGGTATTTATTGGATGTCTCAAGGGAACGGCTTATGAATGGTATAGAAGTCTCCCAGATAGGAGTATTACCTCATTTGCTGGTTTCAAACAGATGTTTCTTGAAAGGTTCTATGAAGGGCTTAATGACATGACTATGTCTGCTCTTATTAGAATCAAGCAGAAAAATAATGAATCTACAGAGGAATACATTGAACGGTTTCGAAGAGAAGCTCTGAAGATGCCTCTTGGAACTCCTGATGCTGTCACCATTGACACGTGCAAATCAAACTTGTTGCCAATCATCAGTATGAGGACAGGGTCCACTCAATTTCAAGATTGGCCTTCCTTCATAGTCAGTGCTAAAGCTGCAGAAATCAGTGCTGAAACCTTCAAAGGTTTAGGAGTGTAGATGACTCCTAAAGAAACAGGACAAGGTGCTAACAATAAAAATAATGCTCGCAAAGGAAAAGAAACTCTTGAAGTTAATCTTCAGAGCAAAGATGCATCAAATGTTCAAACTTCTGCCTCTACAACTCAACAATCAAGAACACCTCGCCCCAGAGAAGAATATTCTTTTGATGACGACGATGTCCTTGGTATCTTTGAATGTCTGCTGAAAGGTAATAAAATACAATTACCAGAGATCAAGAAACCTGATGAAGCTGGTAAGACAGATCATCCTAAATACTGTCCATATCACAGAATGCTGGGTCATACAATTCGTACATGTTATGTATTGAAAGGAAAGATCCAAGAAATGATTAAATCTGGAGCTATCTCTCTTACTCCAAAAGAGAAGACCGTCACCTCCAACGTCGTCTCTATGCAATTTGGAAATTTCTCTCCTCAACTCCTTGAAAGTGGGATTGTTCATATTCCCAAGGCAACTCTTGACATAGTGAATCTTCCTCCTCCACAGTCTGAAGGATTAGTGCCAATCACTTTGGAAACAGGGGAAATTATGTGGATCCATCCTGATCTAGTGGCAGATTTTGAATCGCCTTCTCCTCAAAAGATTTCTTCTCAAAAATCCAAGAAGGATGGAAAGATCAAGTCATGTCATATGACTTCTCTTGGGTCTACCTCTGACACAGAGCCAAAAGACAAAGAAGAAGCACTTGTTAGTGCTACTCGAACGGGAAAACCTTACCTAAAGGATTATTCTTAAAATCCTGAAGATCCTACTGATATCCCTTCAGATGCTAAAGATGCTCCTAATGTTCCTCCCGAAGAAGAACCATCTACTGAACCTGTTCCTCCCAAGCCTATGGCTCTGGAGAAAGGCAAACAACAGGCTCGGTTTGATAAGCCAATCAAGAAGTCTTCTCCTCTTGGACTTCAGAAGCCTTACAACTTCGACATTTTGGCTCAGCTTGCTAATACTCCCGCTAGAATGTCCCTTTTTGAACTTCTACGTCTTTCCAAAGAGACTCGGGAGACGTTAAGTGAAGCACTTCTACAAGCTGACTCTTGTCTTGCACAATTGAAGAAGCCGGATGCGGAACCTGCCACTTGCTTACATTGCAACAGTGTACTGGAGATTATCCCAAATATCACCTTTACACAAGACGACATGTTACTGGAGGATAATCGACATGATCGACCTCTCTACTACACTGGTTATATTGATACGATGAAGATAGATCGTATCCTCATTGACCCAGGGTCTGCTATAAGCATAATACCAAAGAGTTTATTGGATGAACTAAAAATCCCTCTTCACAAGCTCTCCAAGACGGTTACTACTATCTTGGGATTCAATCAAAGCCGAAGTGAGCCTTTGGAAAAGATTCATCTGAAGCTTCAGATAGGCGATTTCAGATCTAAAGTCACTTTCTATGTGATCGAGATCGCGGGATCTTATAATCTTCTTCTGGGGAGGTCCTTTCTTCATGAAAATAATATGGTGCCCTCTACTCTTCATCAATGTTTTAAATACATTGATAGCAATGGAAGAGTACAAAAAGAAGTTGCTGATATAAATCCCTTCCATGGGGTTGAAGCTTATTTTAATGATTCCCGAATGTACAAAGAAGAGTATACAAGGATCATACAAGCTATGGAGAAAGAAGATGCACAAAGTGAGACTTTAATAATCCCTGTTAAATGTCGAACTACTCAGCAACAATCTCCTAAACTCTCTGGAGAAGATTCTTTCATCATTCCAGTGAGTGGACGGATCTCTCCGTTACCTCGGTCATCTACTCAGATACACTGATCATTCCTGTCAGTGGGCGTACTACAGTTCCTGTACCTTCACAAGATACTCTGCTAATTCCAGTTGGAGGGCGGACTATTCTTCCTACTCAAACTTCAAGGGAGCTCACCTCTTCTGAGCCATTTGTTATCGATCTTAATCGAAACAAAGCTTCTTCTTCTTCTCCCCCTTTAGTCATTGACTTGGCTAAAATTTCTAAGGCTCAGTCTTCTCCCAATGTAAATATTGCTGCTTTTACATTTAATGAAAAGTCTCCACCTTTGCAGTACGTTGATGTGTGTAATTATGTTCATAGTTATTTACATCTGTTAGATGACTTGAACACAATAACCATAGGAGTTGTACAGACTGTTCATACAGATGTATCTCTAGAACCTGTACAATCTTCATACTTTCTAGTTCCCAGCAGAAAGCCAGGAGACATTCCAATATTCTTCTACAAAGGGCCTCAAAATCCTTCTGATCTTGAAGATGATGACAAAAATGATGATACTGGAAGATTACAACTACGTCGTTATAGTCAGCAATCTAGAGACATCATCAAAAATATGGGCTATGACTTCAGGACTGGCCTTAATAATGGAAAAGGAAGAAAAATGCCTGTCCGGATCCCTCCTTTGAAATATGGAAGGACGAAATGCGGATTGGGTTATACTGCTCCTACTCCTTTCATCAACATTATCCATGAAGATCTTGAGTCTGACGAAGATAAGAGATCTGATTCTTCTAGTACCACTTTTTGGGATTTCGATACGAGTATCGGTGACTTCTATTGCAACCTTCTGTCTTCTAACATGGTTTCCATTGACCATTCTGAAGAAAGTGATGAAGACGAAGAAGAGTTTAAAATCTCACCTGAATCAGAACAGTGGGCCCAAAGATTATATGATCAATGGGAGTTTCGTTTCGAGCAAAAAGAACCCCCGACTGAAGATAAACTTGTTCAAATAGATGTTGGCGAAGAGGGATCTCCCAAACCAATATTCATCAGTGAAAGTCTTTCAGAAACTGATAAGAAAGATATGATCAAACTCATTCGTGATTATATCGATGTCTTTGCTTGGAGTTATGAAGATATGCCAGGGCTTGATCCTCAAATTGCAACTCACAAGCTCAATATCTTGCCGAATGCTAAACCGGTCAAACAACAACAGCGACGATTTCGTCCAGACATCATGGATGCAATTGAAGCTGAAGTCAATAAACTCATTACCTCTGGGTTTATTAGAGAGGAACAACATCCCGATTGGGTGGCTAATATTGTTCCTGTTCTTAAAAAGACTGGCAAGATCAGAGTATGCATAGACTTCCGCGATCTCAATGCGGCGTGTCCTAAAGACGAATTCCCTCTACCAATCACTGATGTCATGGTTGATAATACTTGTGGATTTGAACGAATGTCATTCATGGACGGGTATTCTGGGTACAATCAGATCAAAATGTTCCCAGAAGACGAGAAGCACACTTCTTTCAGAACGCCGATTGGTACATACTGTTATACAGTTATGCCATTCGGTCTCAAGAATGCAGGAGCAACTTATCAACGAGCTATGAGCACTATATTCCGTGAACATTTACGGAAAATAGTCGAATGCTATGTTGATGATATTGCAGTCAAAAGTCGACAAAAGGAGGATCATATCCAAGATTTGAAAACTATATTTGATCTAATGCATAAGCATCAATTAAAGATGAACCCTACTAAGTCCTTCTTAGGCGTCTCTAGTGGTAAATTTCTCGGCTTCGTCATTACCTCTAAAGGTATACACGTGGATCCCGAGAAGATCAAAGCCATCCAAGAGATGCGTCCTCCACGCACCTTAAAAGAGCTACGAGAATTTCAAGGAAGAATCGCTTATATCAGAAGATTTATCTCTAATTTATCAGGACGCTGCAGACCATTCAACAAACTTATGAAGAAAGGTGTCTCTTTTGTCTGGAATGATGAATGTCAGAAAGCATTCGATGATATAAAACAATATCTAATGAGCCCTCCAGTATTGGTACCTCCCGTCTCAGGAATACCGTTCCTCCTCTATACTCGAGCAATAAGTCATTCATTGGGTGCATTACTCGCTCAAAAGAATCAAAATGGCCATGAACAAGCCATTTATTATCTCAGCCGCACTATGACCGGAGCTGAACCTCGATATTCACCGGTTGAAAAAGAATGTCTAGCCTTGATGTTTGCTGTCCAAAAGACACGTCATTATATCATTGGCCAGATTATTCATGTCATCTCCAGGATCAATCCTATACGGATCATGATGAAGAAACCCAGTGTTTTGAATTCTCGATTGGCTAACTGGGGAATCCTACTTGCTCAGTATGACATGCACTATATTCCTCAGAAATCAGTCAAAGGATAAGCTTTAGCTGATTTTCTGGCTGCTCACTCAATTCCAGAAAATTCAAAACTCTATGATAAAATCCCAGATGAAGTCCTAGATTCAAATCAAATTGCTGAAGAAGATCCTACTTGGCGTCTATTCTTTGATGGAGCATCAAGAATTGGTCCTAATGGCGATATTGTTGTTGGAGTTGGAATTGTTCTTGTATCGCCAGAAGGTCTTGCCATCCAAAGAGCTTATTCTCTCGATCAGCCGTGTTCAAACAATGTAGCTGAGTACAACGCATTTCTTATTGGTCTTCAACTCGCTAAACATCTGAATATTCAACATTTGGAGGCGTATGGAGACTCTAAACTTATTGTCAATCAGATCAGGGGTACTTATGAAGTTCGCCATCAAGATCTGGTTCCTTATCATAGAGTGGCCATATCTATGGCCTCATCATTTAAGGAATTCTTCATTGAATATGTTAGGCGAGCATGTAACACAGAAGCTGATGCCCTTGCTAATCTTGCAGCGGTGCTGGCTATCCCAATCAGACGGCAACAAATGATTGTTGTTCGTAGTCGAGAATTATTTCATCTTGAAAATAACCTGACTCTAGGACTTCCAGTTAACATTGAAGAATCAACATCTCATGACGTCAACACAACAAGAGGATTTAGATTTAGTCGTAAATCGATATCATCTTCATCCGATTCCAGCATGGAATTCATCTTCAGTAACTCGACTGAGAATCAGAATACGGATAAAGATTGGAGACTTCCTTTCTTAGATCTTGTATTGTATGATATTCTTCCGGATGATCTGAGTGAGGCAGCATCTATCAGACGACGATCACTCAGATTCTATTACAATCATACAACAAAGACCTTATATCGTCGAGCTTATGATGGTTTACTCCTTAGGTGCATTGCTGGTGATGAAGCCCAACAAGTTATTCGTGAAGCACATGATGGAATTTGTGGAGCGCATCAACCTGGGCCAAAACTTCAAGACCGTATTCGACGGATGGGTTATTATTGGCCAACTATGGTATCAGATGCCATTGAATATGCAAGGAAATGCAAAGCTTGCCAAATCCATGCGGATTTTATACATCAACCTTCGGAATTTCTACATCCGACGGCAGCATCATGGCCCTTCGAAGCTTGGGGCATGGACATTGTCGGCCCGATCAATCCACCGTCATCTAAAGGTCATCGGTTCATTCTCGCAATAACCGATTACTTCTCCAAATGGGCCGAAGCTATTCCTTTATCTGAAGTTAAGACGTCTAATGTCATTAGCTTTATTAAGCACCATGTTATTTACAGATTTGGTGTTCCTCGACGCATTGTTCATGATAACGGACCACAGTTCGTCAGCCAGAAATTTACTCGATTCTGTGACGATCACCAGATCAATAATGTTGCTTCTACCGCATATAATCCAGCAGCTAACGGATTGGCAGAAGCTTTCAACAAGACTATCATCAAACTCCTAAAGAAGTTTGTCTCCACTAACAAACGTAATTGGAGTGACAAGCTCGGGGAATACTTGTGGGCTTATCGCACTACAGCCCGTAATGCTACTAAGTGTACACCTTTCTCTTTGGTGTACGGATCTGAGGCTGTTCTCCCATTAGAGATTCAAATTCCTTCTTTAAGGATAGCAATCGCTAATGAACTCACTGCTGAAAATAATGATCGTCTTCGACTTCAAGAATTGGAGGCTCTGGATGAAAAACGGTTATCTGCTCAACAGAATATTGAATTCTATCAAGCTAGAATTTCAAGGGCTTTTAACAAGAAAGTCAGAATTCGAACATTTCAGAAAGGAGAACTTGTGCTTACTGTCAGACGCCCGATGACTATGACACACATGAGTAAGGGCAAGTTTGATGCAAAATGGGAAGGTCCATTCATTGTCAATAAGATCTTTTCTAATGGGGCTTATCAACTCACTACTCTAGATGGTAAAGCCACTATGATGCCCATCAACGGCAAATTCTTGAAGAAGTACTACGTCTGATATTTCTATCAAGATTGTCCTCCCATCACTCTCCAGTTGTTTCATTGTTCTTTCCGAAGAATCATTCTGATATCTATTATCCCCAGTGGAGATAGGTATTCTACTTTGTATCGTTTTCTCAACAAATTTGATATCCAAAAAATTATGTCCACATTACCTCTGAATTTTCTATCTCAATATCATATTTATGAAAGTGATATTTAGTCTTTCTGATTTCTGAGTCAAAAGATCAATGAATAGAGGCAAAAATATAAAGTGGGAAGGATATATCGTAAACAAAGTTTCCTTAAATGGAGTTTATTTGAGACCAATCCCTCAAGAAAAAAAAAGTACATCATCATGGAAGATCACTGTGATCCCTTTCATATTTGGGACGAGGACCACATACATAATCAGCAAAAGAATTGAATACATCTTTTCTGACCGCACCAAGAATTGACAGGCAGCCAGCCTCATTGCTTCTTCTTCTTCGGTTTCTCCTGGTTCGACCAGGAAGTCCAGGATATCTTTTGGCGGCTTGGGAGTAGACGAGCTTTCGCCCATTTCCTTCTTCTGCGGAGGTGGATGTTCTTTAACACCTTCAGTAGCTTCAAGGGCGACTTCAGCCTTCTTTATGTTCTTTTCAAAAGACATTGTGGATAAAATACGATCCTTCTATTCAAATATATGCTCTATTTATAGGCATATGGTTACAAAGATCGAAGGGACGTATTCTTTCCCGATATTCAGTTCATCCATTCATTTCTCACATTCATCCGACGTTTCACATGTTCATTAATACTTGACGGTTCGTCCGTTCATTTATTACATTCACTCGACAGTTTATCTGTTCATCGTTTCTTAACGGTTCATCCGTTCATAATCTTCTATCAGTTCATTAAGTGAGGATTCGTTATTTATCATATTTTCATAACCTCTGAATCAATTCCGAATCTACTTACTCATTTGTCATGTTTTGACCTCTGCATAGAAATCAATCTATTTTCTTTCGAGTTCCTATATATTATCATGTCCATAATACCTCTGATAATATCATATACTCTAAAACAGAAAAGATGATTATATTATCTATCATGTCCACAATTCATCCACAAATACAAATCATTGAGCATAGAAGAATTGTCATTTCCATTCCCATTTCACCACAAAAAGTCTATTACATTTTCTTAGACTTTCTTACAAATCATAATGGAAATCTATTACAAGTCTTAGATTTTCATTCTACACCACAACGATAACCTAATAGAGATCTATCTTCTTCTTTGGATCTTCTCCGTCGGACCTTCTCCGTCAGGTTCGTTGTTGGTGGCAATTCCTGACTATCTGGGTCTCAGTCACGAACAGATCAGCAGGAATCAAACTCTGGTCTTCTCTCTCAGACGAGAGAAGAACCACAGAGTATGGCAGCCCGACGGCATGTTGCTGCCAATACAGCTCGTGGAGGAACGGCGGCACCTCAAGCAGGTAGGAATGTATCCAGCATTGGGATACGATTCCTAGTTCTGCCGTCAGAGGAACTCTACTACCCAATCTCTCGGGTTAGAGTTCACTCCACCATCCAACTCTCGTATATAAAGGCTCTTCCTACCATCTAAGGAAGACCCTTCTATCTCACGAAGAGTTCTGAGTTGTCTGATTTACGCGTCAAAAGCGTATGAGCTCCCTGATGTGGGTGTCAGAAGAACATTGTCCACAGCATCCACATCACCAATGCCAGTTCTGAAGAAGGTTTTCAGCCAAAATTCTGCAAGAAACAGTAAAGAAAAATCAGTCAACAGAAACTGGCCAAGCAAAGACAGATGCATTCTGTTCATTTCAGGAAGATGAATTTGTCCTTAGCAAAAAAAAAAATTCGATGCGTGTATATTGAACTTACCGCTGAGTTTGCTGCTAAGGATTGACAGATCCATGTCTGGTAGCGTGCACAGAGATTTAACATCAGACAACATGGCTTTCCTATTTTCTTCTCATAGAAAATTCATTCTCAGAAGAGAGGAAGAAGAATGGGAAGATGAGTTTGCGTGGAGTTCATCCATCTATTTAAAGGGTCAAGTGCAGGTCTATTCTTGGAAAAGATCCGCATAAAGAGCGCTCGTAAATTGTTGAATGAGTGTCACGTGTACTTCGGGAGACCGTACAACATTGGAAACAGTCAAAGAGTGCTAATTAATATTCTTCATTAAAAGGCACGCAGATCAAACACAAAAGTTGTACTTCATTCTTTAAACAGGCACTGATGGCCTTACAAAAAGATAAAAAAGTACAACAAAAGCGTAGAAAGTTATGCCCTATTTTCCAGAGCAGCTAAGTTTGATGCCTAACTCCTCTACGCTCTTAACTCCCAGGCGATGCAATAGAGTCTCGAGCATTTCACGCTTCTCCATAAGGCTCCGCCCATCAGAAGAAGACGAGCCATCCAATCCAAAGTAGCTCAAGAGATTCTTAGCTAACTGCGTGGAGTCGTCCTTGAGCTCGATGACGACAGGTTCGGGTTCTTTGCCCCCAAAAGTGGGGTCACCATGGGAACAAAAGCCCAACTTTCGTGCTTCCTCTTCGGCTGCTTCCTTTGGGGTCATATTTTCGAGATATGAATGTCAAACCTGAGAATCTCTTCCTGTTTATATAACAGATCTTGTCGACAGTTCATATTCCACCATAAATTAGACACAATCAGTCTCGAAGAACGAAGAGTCATTATGACATTTAATAAGTTCATTTGGATGTTTTCAAAGAACTTCGAAGTCTTTTTGACTTCCGAAAAATTTTGGAGCCATCTCAGCGTGACTTTAACTCATTTTCATCATCTTTATTTTCAAAGTATTTCAAAAATATTTTATCATTTTTTCGAAAACTTTGAAGGGGGTTTTGTAGGCCTCAAAAATGAAGTCACGCTGAGTTGATCAGAACAAGTCACGCAGAGTGATCCGAGAAGCAGCACAAAAGATACGCTAAGTTCTGTCTGTCCATCTCCTTTAGAAATCACGCAGAGACAGCTCAGCCATACGTCAGAATCATAATAATTGACAACACAGCAGTCGAGAAACGTCTCCTCGTATGCCACGTATGCACAGAACTCGAGAGATCATCGCCGTCTTTTGCGTGATTTTCGAAATCTTCCTTAGAAAGACTCACTCTTCACCAAGTTGGCGTGACTTTGGGTATTATCTTCATTTAATGCGGCTGACAATATAATCAATGTCAGAGATTTTGTGTCAGATAAAGCGTGCCAAATCAAGACAGCTGGCGGTTTGCGTGAATTCTGAACCTTCTCCTTCCTCAAGTTTGCCTGGATTTTTGAGTTATTCTTCTCAAAGCCTGCGTGAATTCTGAAGTATTCTTTTTCAAAGCTTGCGTGGATTTTGCCTTCAACGAGTCTGCGTCAACGAAACTGCGTAGATTTTTGCCTTCAGCAAGACAGCGTGGATTTATTTCAACTGGAGTACGTGGCAGCCATGCCACCGATCTCTCTCTTGCGTGCCCAGTAACTTGCACACGACCCATGCACTAATGCCATGTGTCCAACAGTTACGGGCCACGTCCAGTAACTACTCACTAACCCTGCGTGTATTTAGAGTCTGTGTGACTTTTCAAATGCACCAGTGGTGAGGTAGTTATCTTTTCAGTTACTGTTTTGACTCTATAAATAGAGTTCTTTTTCTTATTCATTGTACAGATACATTGATATCTACTGTCAAAATTTTGAGAGCTTTTCTTCTTCGCATAGTCCAAGGGATAAAGCGATCGTCTTCTAGATCGGATTCCTACAGTTGTAATTTTCCCAGAAACACAACAAATAAAGAGAATTTCTTTATGAAAAACAATGGAGGTTAGGGTTTCGAATTATTCCTTTTTATTCCTTTGGTGGTGGCGACGGTGATGTTGATGATGGTGGTAACGGTGGTCCGGTGGTGGCGATAAGGGTTGTAGCAATGTCGGTGGGTTGGTCGAAATGGTGTCTGATGGTTGGCGGGTTTTGTCGTTGATGGCCGAAAGTGATGGCGATGATGATGGATATGGTGTTCGGCGGCACAGGTCTGTGGGATCAATGGTGGACGGGAAGCCGGGAGTCAAGGATGCTATAAGAGGGGTTGGTAATGCGTCAGGGTATCGGGGAGACGAGGATGGTGTTGGTGGTCGAGATGCTGATGGTGGCCAGGGGCAGGGCCGATGCTGGAGGTGGTGATGGCGGCATTGGTGTTGTCAAAGGCGAGGCCGAGGTGGACCGTAGGTTAGGATTCTAGATTTGTAGTGTCGGTTTGGGTTGCATTGTGTCGGAGGTTGTGTCCCAACACGGCTGGGTGGACGTCTGTGATTGTCGGACGGAACGAGATTATTGTATGTGTAAAAATTATAGTGGATGGGAGGATGAACATGGACACGGACACGATGTACGATTTAGGTTGTTGAATTTGTGGAAGATGAATTATGGAGAAAATAATATGGAGGAGTACCTGCCTATTTATAAGATGTGGGAATTCCCAGTTGGATATGGATTAGAATTGATTTAAAACCTAATAGATAATTATTAAATTTAAATCAATAAAATCAAATCAAAATTGAAATTCAATTTCAATTTAAATATATAAATTCTACCTTTATACTATTTAAATTAAATCCATAAAATTAAATCGAGATTTAAAATGGCCACATAATTTCCAAATATATTTTCCAAAATACCAATAATAATAATTTTAAAAATAATAAATATTTTTAAATATCTTTTTGAAAAATAAAATATTAATATTAATAAATTTCAAAAATTACATTTTATTTAAAAGTAAACTAATAAAATATTTTTCTAAAAATATGTACGCTCGCACATATTCACACTCGTCGAGCAATTATGAAAAATAAAATTTTACGCACGACGTATAATACAACTATGCGACGTGTGAGCCCTTGACCCAAAATCTCCAATTATTTTTATTTTTAAATATTGCTGCATATTTGTAATTAAATAATAAGGTATATATGTAATACATATATACTAGTACTTATTTGTAAATAAAAGGGGAAGGGAAGGGGTTTTACCAAATATCACAGTTTAGAAGGGCTTTATTGCAAAGTCTTCTAGTTTGAATTTAAAACCAAACGGCCACGCATGGATTCAAGTCCTTCTATCAAACGAATTTGAATTCAGCTCTGGATAGGAGAGGAGGATTCGACCTTATCCCCTCGACCCCTCCCAAAACCCTAGTATAAGTAGAGGGATCACCAAGGCCTGTTGTTGAACCCTAATTTTTTGCCTAGAACCATCTCTGCTCTGCATCGAAGAACCGTTCAGGGAGTCGAAGCAAATCGAATCATTGATAGGTAACATCTCTCTACCGTAGTCTCTATTCGTTGAATTGATATATTGATAGGCTTGCATTTGCTGTTATTAATTAATAGAAGATGGGAAGGGTAGGTGTTCGACTGATTGTTATATAGAAACCTGGGGATAAAACAATATAGATGGTATCGGGAATACTTTGTACACCACACCGAGTCGTATCGACGTATGTTATCTTTAGATCGGGCGCGTCCTATGGCGTTATGGTATAGAGACTCCTTATAGACTTATTATTCCATCTCTAGGACTGGGAGCGTCTTATGGCATTACGGTGTTAGAGACTTGTTATCGACCTGTCGTCCCCCGTCTCTAGGACCAGGAGTATCCTATGGCATTACGGAAGTAGAGATTTATCTTTTGTCTCGAGATCGGGAGTGTTCCATGGCATTACGATATTAAGACATCTTTATTGGTTTGTTTATGTTTTACTTTCCTTTCTTTTCATGCAAGTTATTTACTGTTACATTTGGCATGTTTTTATGTATCTTGCTACGTCTCTCTAAGGACCTGGTGATCTCTCCAGGTTATTGGTGGTTTTCTTCCAAGTAATTGTTGAGACTGCTAGAATAGAAGGATACATTGGAGGACGGTTGTATCTCCAGGATTCAGGTCGATAGTGGTACTTTTATCATTCTTTCATCTTTTATATTTCAAGATGACATCTTCTGCTGTATAGCCAAGTTTTACAAGCTTACTTTCTATTATTAGCTCGTTCAGATGATTGTATTAAGGTATGGCCAACCTTACTACAAATTATCTATTCTTGTATTTATATTCAAGTAACATCAATGTATTATTGTTTGATCAGCATTAATGCACTGATTCCTGCTTGAGATTATTATCTGTGGAATAAAATATAGTTAACTTGCTATTTTATACCCAATATAGATAGCTTACACGTATTCGAGCTGGGCTGGAGTACACTTGATACGTAGCTAACATGTATATGTATCATGGTCCTACGTATTTTGGGATTGGGGAGTTATAGTTCCATACAATTAGTCTAATATTTTTAAAAGCTCGTGCAAGTATTTAGTTGAACGGGATTGATATGCGAAGGCCTTTGTGTTGAACTGTGTCGGACTTGAGTTTAAAGGAACCCATGCTAAAGTTAGCAAGTGGTGTGCATACCTAAATTACCTTACGCTGACACTAGAAAATAATTGTGCGAGTCCAGAGTATAGTTCGAATGGGATGGCTATGCACACAGCCTTTTGGCTAAGTTTTACCGAGTATCGCGTATCTAGACCTTCTAATGCGAGCGAGTTTGCGAGCGAGATTGAATATCGATTTGTGAGACTCGTCTCACTGTATCGATATTTATATACAGATACGTATTTTTGTACTGTGTTTTGTATTTTCTTGATTTTTGGAACACTTTAAAATTTTCCCAACTTATAGATTTTCTTTTTGACCGACATACCGCCGGTATACTAGTGTATATCGACGACATACATGTCACTTCCATTTTTCGTTATACGTATTTTCAGTGTATGTATACGGATTTTTGACATTTGTCAAGTGATCCGTGTTTTGACTTATCTTTCTTAGCCTTGCCTTGGTTTAATCTTGTACTTGGTTTATTTTGGTTTGGTTCAACTTGGCATGAGTTGGTTTGGGTTGGGTGAGAAGGGTTTTGTATATAAAAAAACCCAACTTCTTTCTCTCTCCTCCATTTTCATTTACTCTTCATCTTCTTCATTTACACTTCTTCCAACCCAAGGCAAGTACATCTTGCAAATCTTGAACAATGTTATTTTTTTGTTCTATTATCTTCCTTTCATGATTCTAAGCCTCTTTAGAACTTAGAGTTTTTGGGTTTGATGGTTACATTTTTGTAGATCTAAGTTTTAAGATTTTCTTTTTTTTTCTTGGTTTTGATCTCTTAAAGTTTGATATTTTCATAATCTAATGGTTCCATGTTGTGGGGAATTTTATTCTACCCAATTTTGGCTTTTGAACCGCTGGATTTTGACTTCATATGAGAAAGTTATGTCATTTTCGTGTTCATGGGTTTCCCACACCTTTTGGTGTTGTCGGGACGATGAACAGTGCCATGTGCAGCGTTTTCGCTGCCGCGCGTCATGCATCATGCTTGTGCACAACGTACGCCGTCGGCACTTTTGCCCTCGCTTGTAGCGTAACTTGTGCACGCCCGAGCATTTTCGTTGCCGCGCAACGTGCGCCGTGCTTGCGCGCAACGTACGTCGTGGGCACTTTTGCCCTCGCACGCAGCGCAACTTACGTGTCGCGCACGATTTTCTGTCGTGCAACATGCGCCGTGCTTGTGTGCAACGTGCGCCGTGGCACTTTTTCCCTCGCGCACAGCGTAACTTGCGCGCCACGCGCAATTTTCTGCCGCGCAACGTGCCCCATGCTTGCGCGCAACGTGCGTTGTGGGCACTTTTGCCCTCTCGTGCAGCACAACTTGTGCGCCGTGCACCGTATGCAATTTTATGTCCTGCAACGGGCGCCGTGCTTACGCGCAACGTGCACCGTGGGCAGTTTTTCTCGCATGCGCAGCGCAACTTGCGCGTCGTGCGCCGTACTTGCGCGTAACGTGACTCCAAATAAATATTTTTGCCCATTTGAGCTATTTTGTAGCTAAAATCTTGAAAACTCAAAACATAAAAGTTGTAGATCTTTGTCTTGGCTTCAAGAATCTTCTTGTTTCACTTTAATTGGAGTTCATTTGCGATTGATAATTTCAATCATAGTTTTGATCTTTTTGGCATATTTTCTGTACTTGACATTTTTGAGGTTTTCTTCGACTGTAATAAATTTTTTATCATGATTTGATGATCTGGTACAGTTAGAGAGTGATTGTACACCCTTTATACACCTTGCACTAGCACTGATTCAATTATTATTTTTTGCCAAGTAGTTACTTTTATCTATTCCTTCTCACATGTTATAATGCGCCTTTTATCAAGATCATTCTTACACAATTTTCTTAAGTCTACGATTGGCTTATCTAGATAGTGGCCCGTTGTGGTGCACTCATGCTACACGTCCCTTTTTTTTCTTATCTAGATAGTGATCTGTCATGGTGCACTCTTGAACATGTCTTGCTTTACTTACGTGATAGTGGTCCGTAGAGGCGTACTCTTGACAAGTATTCTTTACATGACAAGTAAACCTTAACATGATAATTCTTGATAGTGGCCCATCGAGGCGCACTCCTGACAATTACTCTTTACATGCCAAGTAAACCTAACATGACATGTGTAAGTGTGATGGTGTTGCGACGGCCATTTTCCTTTGCTAATATAACTATTTTGGACACCGTGGTTGAATTTATTGTGTATACATGAATAAGCTACATGTCTCGTCTGCATCATGTCTAGGACATGAATTCCTGGTTACCACGGTCAGGGATTCATACTGAATCTGACTATGTTAATGACTAGATTGATCAAGTAGTTCATATAGAAAGATTTTCCAGTTACAGGCGATCCTGTTATCTGGGCGCCTCAAGTGGACTTGTAGCCTGCCGACGAGTAGGACATATTTCCAGCACACTGTCATGTGATGCACCAATCAAGCTACCTAATAACTCTCTTAGGGTACATTTGTCGCCTGGGCGACGTACCCACTATTATATGTATACGGGATACATTTGTCTTCCAGACGATGTATCCACTATAATTCATGTAACTTGCGTCTGGATAACCTGGATAGTCTGCAGGGCTTGTGACTGCTGGAATATCTCAACTGCATCTTGTTAGTAACTAGGCTTGTGATAACCCTAGTTAGCTAATGTATAAAGTCGTACTCATTGCTTGGCCGTGATTGATGGATGAAGTCCAGTTCAGTCTCGTTTTGTCTAGGCAGTGTTCGGATTTGTTTATTTAAGTACTTTATTGTTTATACTTTACTTTTGTCAATAAATGATCGAAGGCTAAGTTCTGTTCAGGGGAAGGGTTACAACCGTGGTCCTTGTTTGGTTTACGGGCTGTTACTTGGCTTTCGGAATGGCTCCCAAGTCATCTTATCATTTGTCGTCCTATTTCGGTACTCATACGTTATCCATGATCTTATAAGATACAATGATTAGAGACTAAGTTCTGTTCAAGAGAAGGGTTAAAACCACGGTCCTTGTTTGGTTTAAGGGTTGTAATTTGGATTTCAAAATAGTTCCTAAGTCATCTTATCATTTGTCGTTCTTTATAGTTCTTACATACTCACATGTCCCAGTTATATAACATGCTCACAGGTTCGAGTTATCGTACATGTTCATATGTACCATTTCTCTTACATGGTTTAGTTATGTCACAAGTTCTTCGTTAATTAACAAGTCCACAGTTTATATTATGTCACACATGATTTACTTTATGCTCCAAGTTGCCTTGCTTATTGCCTTTTCTATTCTCGAGATAAGTGTATTGGTAGTGCACGAGTCTTGAGCCGCATTCACTTATTTCTGTCTCTATCTGTTGCTATGTTAGTTATTGCTGATTTTAGTTCATAAATTTGGCTTCCTTTGTGGTACTTGCTATTGGGGTTCTGACCCCACAGGTTTTGTTTGGCCATATCTGATAGAGGAGCCCGAAGGATCTTCAGTACCATCTACTCAACGGTGACTACCCGGAACACCAGAGTACCTAAGTAGGTTTCTTATCATTCTCCCACTAGCTATGTACATTATTCTTTTGTGGCGTTTTGCCTCCGAGCACGTGTTTAGCTCGTGTGTTGGTTCTTGACATTTAGCCTACGGGCCAAAATATGATGTGCGTATTCTAGACTATAGCTAGAGCTTATCATGTATGACTATTACTCTTGCTAGTTCTCTATTTTGTATTACTAGCTTCATGATCAACCATGTATATATAGTTTGTGACGCTTTACAATTGTATGTCTGATGATCATACTTCTTGTACTTTGTATAATTTCTTGTGATTGAGATACCTAGGAATGCTTGACCTAGGATCGACTGTTGGCTTGTAGAAGTAACCCCCATGCCTGTAGGAGCATAAAAAGTGCTTCAGGGACTAAGTCAAAGAAGTTGAGAACTGTACACAAATCAAACAGAATAAAACTCTACGCGAGCTACTCTCTACGCGAGCTATTCTCTCCGCGAGCTACTCTCTGCGCGAGCTACTCTCTACGCGAGCTATTTTACGCGAGAGTTATCCGCTGAACTTTTCGCGGAGGACAGGCTGTCAGGCTGTATTTAATGTGTGTGATTCTTGTTCTAACACAATAATTTTCTGACAGCAGGATTGCACAGAAGCCGAGAGGATTTGATTTACACTAAACCCAATACTGTCATTTAGTGTGCAGATGGACTACTTTATGCCCAATAAACTGCTTCTTTTACGCACGATAGCTATTCGAGCTTTTACGCTCAAGGCTATTGTGTGCGTAAAGTTTATTTGAGCTAATTTTTACGCTGAAGGCTATTTTTAGCCACTTTACGCGAAAAGTTTATTTTGGGCTATTTTACGCCAGTCTGCTACTTTACGCAGGAAGTATATTTTGGGTTATTTTTACGCCCGAGCTTTCCTGACTACATGAGAACGTGGTTTGCTTACGTGGCTTTCCTGCCACACTTATCGAGGAACGTGTGTACGTGCTCTCCCCATTTTGTTGAAGTAGTGGGACACGTGTCACCATGCGTAGAGATCAAAACTCTACATGGGACACGTGTCAACGTGCGTAGAGGATGATTTACATCGTGGGTGACATTTACTCGCGTAGAGACCCAATTTTGTTGCTTTTTACACAAAAGGGTCAAGTCTATAAATAGACTTATTTTCACATAGACAACATCAAAAGATCAATAGAAAGACATGAGAGGATATTCTGAGAAAACTTATACTTTCAGAGTGATATTCCCAGAAGCATTTCTTCAACTTTTTATCAAGAACAGGGTGAAGCAAAGCAAGAAAGCATTCGACTGTGCTATCAGTGCCGTTGCTCGATACCTTTCCGGTGACTTAGTTCTTCCGATTGTTCGTCTTCTTCAAGCAGTTTTCTTCATCATCATCATATGGTCCAAGGAACAAAGTGATCGCTCTCAGATCAGACTTCCATAGCAATACTTTCCAGAAAAATTTGTACTTTTGTACTTTTTCTCGTTTTCTTTCAAAAGTCAATTTTAGGCATTTTGTTAAGTGAAACAAAATGGCGACTCTGCTGGGGACGACCTTCTCCTCTGATGAGAAGGCAATTGCTCAATATGACAATGTGTCGGTCGGATCAACAAAGAAGATTCTGGTTGTGCACTTCGACCAGACTGCCTACGAAGAAATGCTCCGAACTAGGGGTAGTACTCGCTACTCCAATGTTCAAAAATTGCGAAAGGCGCGAAAAGTTTGGATTCCTAAGTCCAAACCATCCTCGGATCTTCCTGTTGTCTCTGAAGGCAAAGGAATCCTTCCTACTCCTGTTGTGAAGACTTCCGTCGGTGACGAGGCAGTCTCTACTTCAGTGATGCGCCCTAGGAGTAAACATCTGTCTCCTGTCGGTGACGTGGTAGACTCTCAAGTTTTACGCTCTGCGTATGAAAATCAAGTTTTATGCTCTGTGCGTAAAAATTAAACTTTACGCTCTGTACGTAAAAACCAGTCTCCCGTCTGTGACGTGGTAGACACCCAAACTTTACACTCTGTGCGTAAAAACCAGTCTCCCGTCTGTGACATGGTAGACACCCAAACTTTACGCTCCACGCATAAAAATTAGTCTCCCGTCTGTGACGTGGTAGATACCCAAGCTTTACGCTCCATGCGTAAAGGAAAATCTCCCGTCTGTGACGTGGCAGATACTCATGTTTTGCGCTCTATGCGTAAAGGTAAATCTCATATCGGTGACATAGTAGATAAAATTCATAATGATGCTTCTGCATCTAAAATGAATTTACCTACATGCATACAGTATAAAAACATGAATTCTATTGTTGGTAAAACTTCGGTTTTCTACCAACAACCTTCTTACACCGCTTTATGCAAGGTACCAAACCCTCAAATTACGCGTAATGCTGATGGAGTCCTTTGTGCACAAAAATCTCAGGATTTATGCATGCAACTCTAGGCGCGTAAAAATGCTCAGTTTGGTTCTGCTAATGCAGCCAGTAATCTTCTTTATAAACAAGGGCTAAACGATTTTCTGTCCCAAATATAATAAAGAAGACTATTTCTTCCACTCCATCTGATTTACGTGAGCTGCTTGTACAAAAGCGTAAAGACAGAAAATCTCCTGTGACACTCTCCAAAGAAAAATACTATTGTGTGTGTCACCAGATTGTAATCAAGTATTGCTGTTCGGCTTCTAAACGGTCAATTTTTGATCGGTTAGGCTACAATGTGCCTCAGCAATCAGTTGATGACCAAGAACAAGAGCTGTCATATGCATCAGTCAACATGGCATCTCATACCAATGGAGGATGACGTCCAAGACGCAACTCATCCCAAACTCCTGGTCCACAACAGTTCAACCGACTTCTTGATTCCTTTGAAGGAGTATATCAGCATACCCGTTTGAGACGTAAATACAGTTGCAAACTTCAGATTCAGAGGCTGGGGGTACTCTTTGGAGTCTGAACCTGATAGTGTTGATTCATACCTCTATACTAATCCCTCTGTATGTTCAAGGGAGGTTGAATCTTATGCTATCGGAGATGAACCGGAGATGTCAACTGCTAATACAAACAACGACTCTCTGCAGTTGAGCAGTCGCTGAAAGACATGCTTGCCATGATGCAAAGTATGCATCAAATTATAATAACTCAGCAAACTGTTTAACCAGCAGTAGTAACACCGGTTCAGGTAGCAGCACAAACTCAAGATAGTCAAGGGGTTGATATACCTTTGAATAATCTTAGTCAAGAGCCTGCTATCAATCAAAATTCTACATCTCCAGATCCTATCATTCCAAAAGATGTACTACCTCCGGTGGGGGTCACGGTACATCCAGCAACTATTCAATCGAATGTGCTTCCTCAAACTAGCGAACCTATTCAAGCCGTGCGAGAGCTAAAAGCACAGTTTGAAGTTTTGAAGCACAAGGATCAACTCCAGACGTTAGGGATTAAGCAACCTTATCCTTCTCATTGGAATGATGTACCCTTTTCTCCAAAATTCAAGCCACAATCCATGGTGTTATTTGATAGAAAGGCTTCTTCCAGTCAATATATCAATTATTTTGATATTATGACTGTACATTTGCAGAAGAATGACGCTCTTCTTACCCGTGTTTTTATTGAGTGCTTAACGGGTTCAGCTTATGACTGGTATCGCAGTCTACCCGACAATTGCATATCGTCTTTTGACAAATTTAAAGCAATATTTCTCTCCCGTTTCTATGAGGGAGGAATGGACATGAATATGTCCTCCCTAATAGAAAGCAAGCAAAAGGAGAAAGAAGATACTCGGACGTTTATAGAACGCTTCCGACAGGCTACCTTGAAAATGACTCCAGGCATGCCAGATTCAGCTCTGATCGATACGTGCAAGATAAATCTGCGACTATCTGTTGCTATCTTTACGGGTTTCCAATTCACAGATTGGGCCTCGTTTATCATTGCAGCAGTTTCAGCCAAGACCAATGGTAGGTTGGCTCATGAACACGGGATGATCTTTTCCTCAGAGGACAAAGGGAAGAAAAACTCTTCAGGTAATAATTTTGGCAATCGTAATGGAAAAGGGAAGAAAACCTTAGTGGTTAATCTTTCAGAACCCAAAACGACACTGAATAATCAAGAGTCTTCCAAGCCAAAAGAAGAATACTCTTTCAATGACAGTGATATCCCAGGGATATTCTAATGTCTGGTAAAGAATGGCAAACTCTAGATTCTAGAGCCGAAAAACCTAATGAGGTGAATCCGACCGACAATCCCAAGTATTGTATCTATCACAGATACATAAATCATCCTACCAAGGCTTGCTATGTCTTGAAGAAGAAAATCCAAGAGCTGATAAATGCCAATGCCATCGCTTTAACCAACGATGAGCATACGGTCACAACCAATATGATTTCTCTTCAATTTGGAGGTTTTCCTCCACAACAAGTCCCAGATGGAATTGTCCCAATTCCAAAGGCGATGATGAAGAGTGTGAATATTCCGCCTGCCAGAGAGCAAAATAAAGGACTTTTGCCTCTTACACTAAAAAATGGTGAAATCATGTAGGTACACCCTGATTTAGTGCCTAAAATGGAGAATGAAGGTAAAACTTCAAAATCCAAGAAAGGTAAAAAAGTCAAAACCTGTAACATGATTTTTATGTTTTAACCCCAGACCATGATGATTTGGATCATTTATGGGGTGGCATTCCTTTGGAGGATAGACTGAGGAGTTTGAATATATGCCCTCCAAGTTTGGCTCCTTCTATCAAACTCAAGCTTACTCATCGACAATGGTTAGCAATGATAGTGTCCCCTTATACAGGTCACAACAGGTCTTTGCTGCTTATGAGAAAGCTCCTACACGGATTTTTTTTCTTCTATCCCGAGTATTCCTCCTTCTCCTATGGCTACAGAGGATTCTATTCCTCCTTCTACAGAAGTCTCTATGCCTCCTTCTCCTATGGTTACAGAGGTTTCTGTCTCTTCTTCCTCTGTTAAACCATCTATTGAAAGTCCGCTACCCACTCATTTGTATATTCGGCAATCAGTCCATCTCATAAAAAAGATGGGCTATGACTTTCAAAAGACGGAAGGCTTGAATTATGATAAAGGAATTCTACTTCCTTTACAACTTCAAAGTCAAAAATCCACTCTCTGATTGGGTTTTGAGGTCCCTCATAAAAATTCTCACAAAAAGAAGACTAAGGGAAAGAAGAATAAAACCTGTAATATGGTACTTCATTCTCCAGAGTCTGAAGAAGAAACCTATGCTGGTATGAGATCTAGTAAAGAGTACCACAAAGATTATGAGGGGACTTCACAAGAAGCAGAGGGCGTGACTGAAACACTTCCAGCTCAATCATCTCATGTTCCTGCTAAACCATCTGTGGTTGAGAAAGGAAAACAGAAAGCAGTTCGCTTCGACGTTCCATTGAAATCTGCTTTAAATCAAGGGATAGTGATAAAGCCCTATAAATTTGATATTCTAGCCCAGTTAGCTAATACTCCGGCTAGACTTTCTATCTTTGAGTTGCTTCGCCTTTCTAAAGAAAGCCGCGAAACTTTGGGTGAAGCATTGCTACAAGCAGATTCATGCTTAGCTCAACTCAAGACTCCTGATAATATACCGGTGTCGTGTCCACAATGTCATAGTATGATGGTAGCAATTCCTAATATTACCTTTACACAAGAAGATGTGCTGCTGAAGCATAAGAAGCATGACAGACCTCTGTGCTACACCGGGTATATTGAATCTACTGAAATTGACAGGATTTAATCGATCTTGGGTCTTCAATTAGTATAATTCTTCAAAGTATGCTACGACCTTTGAGGATCCCGACTAGTGATTTAACTTACACTAGTACTACAATAGTTGGTTTCAACTCTGGAAAGAGTAAACCACTGGAAAAGATTCGTCTGAAGATTTAAATTGGTGATCTTCGAACTATGGCGACCTTTTATGTTATCAACTCAGATGTATCTTACAACATCCTCCTAGGAAGACCGTGGATACATGAGCATAACATTATGCCTTCAACTCTCCACCAATGCTTCAAGTACGTGAATTCTCAAGGAATTGTGAAGACTGAATTTACAGATATCAATCCCTTTAAGGGCGTTGAAGCTTATTTCTCTGATTTAATACTCTACAAGCAGGAGCACGTGAAGAAGATATCAGATATAGCCGAAGATTGATCACCAGCCGAAGATCAATTTGTCAATGAAGATCCTCCACAAGAGCAACCTTTGAAGATTAAAGTCAAAGGCCGAATCCAACCCCAACCTGTCAATGACCAACCTTTGGTGATCAAGGTTAAAGGAAGAACTCGGGCTTCATCTGAGGAATCAGTGAGTATTGTAGCCAAGAGCCAAGTTCAACCTCTTATAATCAAGGTCAAGGGACGTACTTCTCGTACGAATGATCCAGAACCACCACTGATCATCAACCTTGGCAAGTCTACGCAGAAGACGGATGACGGTCCGTTAATGATCAATCTGAACGTAGTAGTCAACTTGTAAATGATGTAAATATTGATCATTCTGTACTTTCTATTATCAATGAAGATTTCTTTTTGGAGTATATGGCTGTCAAATTCATTAAAAGAATGATTTTATCTTCTGATGATCAAAGTCATCATAAAAATACAGAGAAAACCTTATACATTAACCATAAGGAAAATTCCTTTCCTCCTCATGTCGATGTCGGACCTTATGCTCAAAGGTTCCTAACATCCTCCCCTATCTTCTTCTTGTAGCCTCATCATCACAAGCTTGTGTAACTTATAGACGTCACGAAGAATCTTATTTCGTGATTCCGTCTGATAAGAAAAACAAGTGCCAAATTGTGTTTGGTCTGGCTAGAAATATCCCTGTTATTCAGACAGATGATCTTAGAGATAAAGATAAAGGAAGAATCCGAATTGACAAATACAGTCAACAATCTCTCAAGATTATCCAGAATATGGGATATGATTTAAAGACTATGCAGGGTCTCAATCAAGGCAAAGGTAGACGGTTACCATTATGTGGTGATCTATTTTACCAGAAAACTTGGCATGGGTTGGGATATGATCTATCCCACATATTTAATGAGGATATACAAGAAGAATTTTCTTTCAGTTCTTCACCATCCTCAGATCATGAAGTCATCCAATTCATCGAATCGGATACATCCCACATGTGCAAGAAAAATATGGAAGAAGAATGTTCTTCCAATTTTTTACAATCCTCATATTCTGAAGGAGACTATTATGATGAATCTGAGTGTATATTCTCAGTTAACATGGTTCAAACCGATGGTGAATCGGAATCATTTGAGAATGACCCTTAGGCACAACAAATGGACACTCAATGGGAGCTTCATTTTGAACAACGACAGCCACCTACAGAGGATGAAATTGTCCAAATTGACGTCGGAGATGGAACTACGTCCAAGTCGATATTCATCAGTAAAAATCTTTCTGAAGATAAAAGGAAGAGTTGATACAACTGATTAAAGAATATATTGATATCTTTGCATGGAGTTATGAGGATATGCCGGGGCTAGATCCTAAAGTAGCTACTCATAAACTCGATATTCTTCCTAATGCCAAGCCTGTAAAACAACAACATCGGCATTTTCGACCAGATATGGTGGACGCAATTGAAACAGAAGTCAAAAAGCTGATCACATGTGGCTTTATTTGTGAAGAACAACACCCAGATTGGGTTGCCAACATTGTTCATGTTATGAAGAATAATGGAAAAGTCCGAGTTTGCATAGATTTTTGAGATATTAATGCAGCTTGTCCAAAAGATGAATTTCCACTTCCGATTACCGACGTCACGATAGACAATACATGTGGTTTTGAACGCATGTCTTTCATAGATGGATTTTTAGGATACAATTAAATTAAAATGCACCCAGGAGATGAAAAGCATACTGCTTTTCATACACCACTTGGGGTTTATTGCTATACGGTTATGCCGTTTGGACTGAAAAATGTCGGTGCTACGTATCAACGGGCCATGAGCAGTATCTTTCAAAAATATCTACGAAAAATAGTTGAATGTTATGTAGATGATATTGCTGTCAAAAGTCAATCAAAAGATGATCATGTTCAAGACTTAAAGACAGGTATTTGAGTTGATGTGTCAACATCAACTAAAGATGAATCCTACTAAGTCTTTTTTAGGGGTTTCCAGTGGCAAATTTTTGGGATTTGTCATCACGTCTCATAGGCATCCATGTTGATCCTGACAAAATCAAAGCAATTCTTGAAATGCGTCCTCCACGCAATCTAAAAGAACTTCGTGGTTTCCAAGGTCGTATTGCTTATATCAGGAGATTTATATCCAATCTTTCTGGAAGATGTCAACCTTTCTCCCGTCTATTAAAGAAAGGTGTATCGTTTGTCTGGGATGAAGCATGTCAGAAAGCTTTCAATGATATCAAGCAATACCTTACAAATCCACCTGTTCTGGTACCTCCAGTGGTAGGAAGACCATTTTTGTTATATGTTCGAGCCTTAGATCATTCACTTGGTGCTCTTCTTACACAGAAAAGTGACAAAGGTCATGAATAGGCAATTTATTATCTTAGCCGAATGATGGTCGGAGCTGAACACAGGTATACTCCTGTGGAGAAAGAATGTCTGGCCTTGGTTTTTGTTGTTCAAAAGATACGACATTATGTGTCAGGACAGACTATCCATGTCATCTCTAAAATAAATCCTATTCGGATATTGATGAGAAAATCGAGTATTCTTAACTCCAGGTTAGCAACCTGGGCGATGTTGCTTACTCCTTATGATATGGTCTATGTTCCTCAAAAATTAGTGAAGGGCTAAGCATTAGCTGATTTCTTAGCAGCTCACCCTATACCTGAAACATCGAAGCTATATGAGGACATTCCAGATGAAGTCGTGGATTGCAACATGACTTTGAAAGATGACATTTGGCAACTTTATTTTGATGGCATCGCGAGTTGGACCTAAAGGCAATATTGTCTCCAGAGTAGGCATCGTCTTGGTCTTCATGATAAAATGGTCATGTAATCGTGCTTACTCTCTTAATGATCCATGCTCCAACAATGTGGCAGAATACAATGCTCTGTTAATTGGTCTCCAAGTAGCAAAAGAATTGGACATTGAGTTCCTGGAAGCTTATGGAGACTCTCAACTGATTGTTAATCAAGTTAGAGGGACATATGAAGTCAGAAATCCCGATCTTATCCCTTATTATCAAGTGGTAATCGAATTGGTCCTTTCATTCAAAGGATTCTTTATCGAATTCGTACCACGTTCTCAAAATTTGGAAGCTGATGCTCTTGCTAGTTTAGCTGCAGACTTAGCTGTTCCAATTAGAAGACAAAATACTATCACTTTGTTGGATCGGGACTTATTCTGTGTAAAGAATAACTTGTATATTGAACATAGTTATACTACAGAATCAAGTTCTTAATAAAGGGATTGGAGAAGTCCATTCATTGATTATGCGGTTCATGAGATTTTACCTGAAGATCTAAAAGAAGCTGCATCAATCAAGAGACAATCATCTTGATTCTATTATGATTCTTCTTTACATATGTTATATCGTCATTCTTATGATGGACTTTTGCTGCGTTGTCTCTATGAGAGTGAAGCTAAGCAAACACTCCGTGAAGCTCATGATGGTGTCTGTGGTGCCTATCAACCGGGTCCGAAATTACAGGACCGTATTCGAAGAATAGGATATTATTGGCCATCCATGATAGCAGACGCTGTGGATTATGCTAGACGGTGTAAAGCTTGTCAGATTCATACTGATTTTATTCATCAACCATCTGAATTCTTACATCCTGCGGTAGCTTCTTGGCCCTTCGAAGCTTGGGGCATGGATATTATTGGTCTGATTAACCCTCCTTCTGTCAAGGGACATCCGTTTATACTGGATATAACCGATTGTTTTTCTAAATGGGCGGAAGCAGTTCCCCTTGTTGAAGTGAAAACATCTAATGTGGTTAGCTTCATTAAATATTATGTCATTTATCATTTCGGGATTTCCCGACGGATAATTCATGACAATGGACCACAATTTGCCAGTCAAGCATTTTATCGGTTCTATGATAAGAATTAGATCCAAAATCTGGCTTCTACGGCTTATAATCCAACTGCTAATGGTTTGGCCGAAGTTTTTCAACAAGACAATCATTAAACTTCTCAAAAAGTTCTTCTAAAAAACGTGATTGGAATGAAAAACTTGGAGAATATTTATGGGCTTACCGAACGACAGTCCGAACTCCTACTGGTTTTAGACCATTTTTACTGGTTTACGAATGTGAGGATGTTCTTCCACTGGAAATCCAGATTCCATCTCTTAGAATAGCCATTGCTAATGAGCTAACTACAGAGAACAATGATCGCTTACGCCTCCAAGAACTTAAGGGATTGGACGAGAAGCGTCTTCAAGCGCAATAGCACATTGAGCTATATCAAGCCCGCATATCTCGAACTTTCAATCGTAAAGTTAAAGAGAGGGTATTTAAAATTGGTGAGCTAGATCTATCTGTTCGAAGACCGATGGTGATGACTCATAAGAGCAAAGGAAAATTCCAAGCAAAATGGGAAGGTCCTTATGTAATTGAGTCGGTATTCTCCAATGGTGCTTGTAGGTTGTCTATGTAGGAACGAAATAGTAAAGCGTAATACTCTAGAGGAGGGGTGAATAGAGTTGGCAGCGGAATAATGCTAATTAAAAATGTTAGCAGCACAATCACAGAATGTTAATCACAACTAAAATAATGTAAAGGCAAAGTTAAGAGAGCAAACGCAAAGACTAGCGATGTATACTGGTATCTCCTCTATTGAGGACTAATCCATTCGGTAGAACTCTTGCTACCAGTTGAATCCACTATTGGAAAAATTACAAGTTTTCTTACGAAGTCCTTGCAACTTCTACAACTGCGAGCTTTGATACGAAGAACTCGTCCAACTTCAAATGTGAAGAGGTATTCTTCGATCAAGCCTTCTGATTACAATCTCTCAGAAACTTCTAGACCGTACCGTACTGGCAAATTGACTGGAGGGTTGTAACTGGCTTGGGATCTGAAATTGAAAGCTCTAGAAAACTCTTTGGAAGACTGAAAGCTTTAGCTAGAGAGAAGATTGAAAGTGAATGAGTGTATTGAAATGATCGAAATCCTTCTCTATTTATAGGAGCTCCAAAGGCAGACTTCTGTCAGAATTCGGGCAGAATTCGGGCAGAACTCTTTGAGCAAATCTCGGTCAAATCCGCAACTGCAGGAGGACCAAGTTCCAAAGATTCAAAATCACAACGGACCACCAACCGAACTCTGGCCGAACTCGGTCCGAGTTCTGTCAGGGTTAAGTCAGGATTTAGTTAGGGTTTTTTTTTAAAAAAGCTTTTGGTGATTTTTGAAAACCTTTTTGAAAACCTTTTTGTAAACCGTTTTGAGAGGTCATTTTAAAAAACATTTTGAACTCATTTAGGGATAGCCTATTTGCCAGTACGACTCGGTGTACAACATATTCTAGACTCAAATAAAATAAAAAATACATTGCATAAGAAATTACAGACTCGAGTAGGCAAACAGATCTTCGGTCTTGAATGGAGTGGATAGCCAATCTTGATCATGTCCAAGAATCCGAGATGTCCCGACTAGCTTCGTATATCCAGACAGAGTTTGATCAATTATTAAAATCAGGTTGACCATATGACCAATGGGCCAACAGTCTAAACCTAATGGAGATTTACTCATGATGCCGATCAATGGCAAATTCTTGAAGAAATATTATGTTTGAATTTCTTCTTTATTCTCCAGCTACCAATATTTGGTTAAGCTGATTACTTGTCTCCTTGAAGAGAATTTTGATCTTCTGTCTTACCATCTTATTAAAAAGAGAGATTTATCATGTTCTTATGACCTCTGAATAAATATTGAATCTACTTCTTTTCCTATCTATCAAGTCCATTTTGCCTCTGAATAGATATTAATCTATTTTTCTTTGAGTTGTTATGATCTGTCACGTTCATATTACCTCTGATAGTATCGTATACTCTAAACAGAAAATGAGATTCATTATCTATCATGTCCATATTACCTCTGGATAGATATAATTTATTGAGTTTAGAAGACTTGTCATGTCCATATTACCTCTGATAAGTGTTTTCTATCTCATACCTATTGTTTAATTACAAAATAAATGATATGGTCACAAAACAAATATTTTATTCATTTTTGTAAACATTACAGAATGAAAAAAGATAGAAGGTTACAAAAATTCTTTATTTTGCCTAAGACGGA
Organism: Iris pallida; assembly: GCA_029216955.1. Classification (NCBI taxonomy): domain Eukaryota; kingdom Viridiplantae; phylum Streptophyta; class Magnoliopsida; order Asparagales; family Iridaceae; genus Iris; species Iris pallida. The sequence goes on along the minus strand of JANAVB010011199.1, from coordinate 6,270,733 downwards.
GCAGAGACATCCTCAAGAAATTTTTGTAGCTCTGCTAGACGTTTTTTACGAGAGCTCAATACAGTCTTGGTAGCTACGGCAAGTCGAGCTTCAGGAGTGCAGATATGAGAAAGTCCAGCAAATGTGACTATCATCTTATCTTTAGCTTCGTCAAGGGTTTTGATGGTAGCCTCAGCTCCGAAGACTTGTTCCTCTAAATTTGAGCTCTGAGTTAGCTGTTGGTCCCGAGCTGTGATCATCTGCTCCTCCTCCGCCTTTAAGCGAGCCAGCTCAGCCTCGAATTTACAAATTCTATCATTCTGTTGATGAATTCTTATATTCAAAGCTTCATAGGCTTCTCTCTGAATCTCCAGCCGAGGCTTAGCTTCAGCCAGAAAAGCTTTTTCTTTAGCTACCTTGATGCTGTACTCATGGAGGGCCTCATTAAAAGTATTTCCCGAGCGAGGTATTCAGCTGATAAAGCGTCATACTCCTCTTGGATGAGACTTTCAGTGGTTTCACTTGACAGCTTCAAATATTCTTTGATCGGCTGTTCAAGTTCCTCCATGACTTTTACCAATATCGCTGCTCTCGCTGCATCATTGAACATGGCAACATTCCTGATAGTAAGAGCAATAGCCGCCTTCAGACTTTCATAACTGAGGCCCTTATTCAGGACCTATTTTGATCAGAGCCGCCAGAGTCTTGTAAAAAGTATCAGTATGAATCTCAACTAAGAGATTCATTTCTGCACTTGAGCTCGGCGTTGTGGCGATGTCTACCAGATCTCTTCTCTGAAGACTAGAAGCAGATGTTGTTGCCTTAGTATCAGACTGAGATGAAGCCATTGTTGTCGTTGCTACTATGGCCAACTGATTCCCAGGAGCTTCAGGGACAGTGTCTTCAACATTTGTTACTCCAACCGGTTCTGAAGTCGAAACTACTTGAGTTTCGGTGGCTGTAATTGGTGCGGATGGAATGGTAGTTATGGCAGCTGACTCTGGTTTCGGGCATTGTCTCTTCAAGATCTTTTTCTGAAGTAGTAGCAATAGCAGAGGATGCTATTTCAACGTCCCCATCCTCAGTTGATGATTTGACTATGCCTTATCACCATTTTCGGCAATCGGCTCTGTAAGCTCTTCAAGTATTTCAGTTGTAATGAGTCCTTTTACAACTGGTTCTTCATTGAAATCTACTTCTTCCTCAGTAGCCTCTTCATTATCTACAGTAGGTTCTACTGCAGTTTGTTCTTTATCTCCACCCTCAGTAGAAGGGGACAATTCTGGCTGAGCCTGCACCTCTGGCTCTTATTGTACCTCCATAAATGGAGGACATTCTTCTTGAGCATCTTCTTCTTCTGAAGAAGAATCCTCTTCCTCAGACTCCGCATTTTCCTCATAAATATCTTTTGAGGAGGAGGAGCTACAAGCTTTGATGTGATGATAACACCTATAAAAATTAAACAAAATAAATTAGTATACAAAATATCATAATTTTGTATAAATTATATTTACCTGGGGTAGGTGCAGAATGTGCCAGGTACGAATCATAATCCCCATCCCAGTCATCATCATCGAAAGCTAGAGCTGGTTCATCAGATGGGATGAACTCTCGATCGACAATATGTGTAGGGACAGCCCCTTCAGTAACTTGTGCCTTTGGTGGCAAAGACAGGTGAAGCGACGAGCTGAGGCGGCCTGGAGATAGAACCTCCATACCTTCTGTGGATGTTGCCGGTTGAGACGCAGAGGATCCTTCTCCAGGAGGAGCTGAAGAAGATGCAACATGTTGTGGCTCATCGACCAGAGCGTCACTCTCTGGAGTAGCGGCTCTTGATCTAGAAGGTCCTTTGGTGGTAACCTTCTTCTTCTTTTCTGGGGTCTTCTCTAGAAGAGTAGCAGCTGCACCTTGTTTTTATTTCCGAGTCTTGCCAATAATTATAGGTTCCGCAGCTTTTTTTCCCCATTTTCGTTGGGATTACTTCCAGATACGCATCTGGAACAGCAGCGTCGTTGGGTATGTCTGATGGTACCCAAATTGGTTCTTCGACATTCCCTTCTTTGGGCCATCTTAGACTACCTCTCAGGTTGTAGCCATTGGCGAAGGAGCAGATAGAATCATAAAAGCGAGCATACGTATGAAGTATATATAGCTCGGTGGTGCTTGTAGCAGTCGATATTCAAAATTTGGTACCGGTACAAGCAGTGCTAAAATATCTCCAGCCTCTTGCACCATCAATCAGCTTTCCATAATGACGAAAACTGGTGGAGGGATTACCAACATGAAGTTGGTCATATCCAAACTGGCGAGCGAACCGACTTGGTAGATATGGCTCGAACGCACATCTGTCTTCATTTCTGTATATCAGATAGGAGGGTCTGATGTACTGTAGCCATCTGAAAATTGGCGCTGACAATAAAGTTCTTCCTTCAACTTCATCTTCAAATTGTACGCCGAAGCAGTCGGCTGGAACGGTTGGCCGGGTACAGAAAAAGTTCCAACCATAATAATAATTCAGTACTGCTCTGGTATCTGCCACTGTCGTGACAGTCCATGTGGCTTTGCTGAACTTCTGGAGGAAGACCTCCGCATCATCTCCAGGGCCTGGTGGCAACAAATTGCAGTTGTGATGCAATAGCCAGCCCATCCGGTGAGGAGCATTATTGATTAGTTCCTCACCAAAAGTCCTCAAACCTGCATTTATTCGACACACCATTGCCGATAGCAGGTTGATTATGACTTTGAACACCAAACGTACCGCTGGCCATAGCACGTTTCAGTGGTAACTATCAACTGTACCGGTCCCCGGTACAACCCATCTCCTCAACCACAAAGAAAGAAAGCCTGCCAGCAAGACTTTCTTGGAGATCTTCTGGCTGCCATATCTGAGGAAACTCAAGGCTTCGGTTCCTGCAGAGAACTCCCCAGTCTTGGTGGACAAATATTTGTTCGAGAATTTGTAGCCAACCATCATATCCCATATTTTATCAGCAGGTATTGTTGAACCAGTATTGATGATTGGAGCCTTGTTCTCCTGAAATCTTTCTTTATCATCTTTGGATATCTTATCCTTATGGTATAGATATGTTGTCCATTTGTTGATGTACGCCAGATGAGATCCACTTTCATGCATAGTAGTGCAAATCATGTAATGGCACATCAACTCTTCATATACCTCAACCAATTGAGGATTTTTCTCTCTGATTTCTGCTAGTTCTCGGTTGGAGGGAACATACTCTTCATATGGGGCTTCCTCCATTGGCAGCTTAGAGATGAATTGCATCTCGTGGAGTGCGAGACCCATTTCACCTTTTGGGGTCGCAAAAGTTCCTATTGAACTAATATATATCTCCATCAGATCCATTAACAAGTTACTGTTCGGTGGTATACCCTGACTAGTGAGGCCACTGCTTCATACAGGCTGATGTCTTTTAGCTCCATCTGGAAGTTCTTCATGATCTAAACACTAATTTGGATCCAGTTCTGGTTAAAAGGAGTTAGCCACCCTGGTAGCCTGGGGTTGGCCTGAGGATATAATACTGTAGCCCTTATGAACTAATTAATGAACATTTGGGTTTGCACTGGCTGAATCACAGCCGAATCTTCACTTGGAGTGAATCCAGGCAAAAAATCGGAGAAGGGGACAACACTACCACTGGGTGTACTGGTATGGTAGCCCATGTCATTTGCTCTCTCCCTCTTGAAAATGATCCTTCCTGGCCTACCATGACTACTGGGAGTCAGGTTCCACAGCATCTGTCGGGGATGGGTGGCATGGATAAATGCAGACAGGGGATAATCTCTATCCATATCGGGGAGATACATTGCTCTATCTCCAAATTTGAACACCCAAGCCTCCTTCTTGGGGTGTGTTTGTGATTTGAAGTCTATCGCATCCCCGAATAAGAAAGCTGGCTTTGCAAATTGTTGGCCATCCAGTGATGTCAACAGTTCTCCATTTATCATGGACAATAGCATTATGTCCCCTTGAGCAGATATCAGCTGTCGTCTCTCTGCAGGATATTCTGAATTCGACTGGGAAACTCCACATAGGACAGGTTCTCTAAATAATTTGAGCCCACCATACCAGCTGATGAGCCAAATACTTCTGCAAGTGGGTGAATTTGCAAATCCACTGCCAAAAGAAAAAAAAATCAAGTTAGTGAAAATCTAATTTGAAATTTTTATGCAGATAATTTGGTCTGAGTTTTACGCATAAAGATAAAAGACTCTGACTATAAAAACTTTACGCTTATTAAAGTTGATAAAAAATTTTAAAGTGTAAAAGTTCTTTGTTTTACATAAAGTCTTTCACTTATGAATTTTACGCTAGCACATATTGATGTGAGCGTATTGAGAACTTTACGCTAGTATGTGTTGACATGAGCATATTTTAATTTTTATGCTGGCACATGTTGACGTGAGCGTATTTTAATTTTTATGCTGGCATGTGTTGACATGAGCGTATTTTAATTTTATGCTAGCATGTGTTGACATGAGCGTATTTTAATTTTTACGCTAGCACATGTTGATGTGAGCGTATTGTGAATTTTACGCTGGCATGTGTTGACATGAGCGTATTTTAATTTTTACGCTGGCACGTGTTGACGTGAACGTATTCTAATTTTTATGCTGGATCATGTTGATGTGAGCGTATTTTAAAATTTACGCTGGCACGTATAAACGTGGACGTATGTTCTTAATTTTACGCTGACACGTATAACATGGGCGTATTTAGTTATCTTAGTTTCTACGCTAACACGCATAACGTGGGCGTGAAGTGAAAAGCTCGGGTCTTCTTCTCCGATGAACTCGCGGCCGAAGTTCAGTGCTTTACCCTTTATTGTCGGAGCCACGGCAGGGTTGCTCTGTTGGGGCATCGTTGATGACGGGACGGGGGTTTTCGCGCGGTAGGCCGACGATGAATCGGCGGCGGGCTTCTTGCCCTTGCTGTCGGCGGCGGTCTTCTTGGGGGCCATCGATTTAAAGTGAGAGAGAAAGAAGAGAAAGAGAGCAAAGAGGTTTGGAGATTGCAAAGAACAAGTAAAGGTCTTTCTGAACTCATAAAGCTCTATTTATAGAGAAATTTTGAATCGGTTCAAATTCTCGAAATTTACGCTGACGGTTGGATATCTCGACTTTTATGCGGATTGTTGACGTTGAGTATCCCGAATTTTACGCTGACTGTTGAATATCCCAGATTTTACGCTTCTGTTCAAAGTATTTCAAATTTTGAAAATATTTAAAAACTTTGAAGGGGGTCTTGTAGGAGCGTAAAAAGTGCTTCATGGACTAAGTCAAAGAAGTTGAGAACTGTACACAAATCAAACAGAATAAAACTTTACGCGAGCTACTCTCTACGCGAGCTACTCTCTACGCGAGCTATTCTCTACGCGAGCTACTCTCTACGCGAGCTACTCTCTACGCGAGCTACTTTACGCGAGAGTTATCCGTTGAACTTTACGCGGAGGACAGGCTGTCATGCTGCATTTAATGTGTATGATTCATGTTCTGACACAATAATTTTCTGACAGCAGGATTGCACAAAAGCCGAGAGGATTTGATTTACACTAAACCTAATACTGTCGTTTAGTGTGCAGATGGGCTACTTTACGCCCAATAAACTACTTCTTTTACGCAAGATAGCTATTCGAGCTTTTACGCTCAAGGCTATTGTGTACGTAAAGTTTATTTGATCTAATTTTTACGCTTAAGACTATTTTTAGCCACTTTACGCGGAAAGTTTATTTTGGGCTATTTTACGCCAGTCTGCTACTTTATGCAGGAAGTATATTTTGGGTCATTTTTACGCCCGAGCATTCCTGACTGCATGAGAACATGGTTTGCTTATGTGGCTTTCATGCCACACTTATCGAGGAATGTGTGTACGTGCTCTCCCCAATTTGTTGAAGTAGTGGGACATGTGTTACCATGCGTAGAGATCAAAACTCTATATGGGACACGTGTCAACGTGCGTAGAGGATGATTTACATCGTGGGTGACAGTTACTCGCGTAGAGACCCGATTTTGTTGCTTTTTACGCACAAAGGGTCAAGATAAATAGACTTATTTTCACATAGACAACGTCAATAGATTAATAGAGAGACAGGAGACACTACAAGAAAATATAGTATTTACGGCGCGCAATTTACGGCGTGCAGTTGCTGCGCGTTGTAAATGATACTCATTTACGGCGTGCAAATATGCATGCCGTAAAAGAGTTGTTTTTTTGTCTTTTTTACGACGTGTTTGACATGCACGCCATAAATGAAGACTCAATTACGGCATGCATTTTTGCGTGTTGTAATTGAACACTCATTTACGGCATGCATTTTTGCGTGTTGTAATTGAACACTCTTTCACGGCATGCAATGCTGCGTATTGTAATTGAACACTCATTTACGGCATGCATTTTTGTGCGTTGTGTTTGACCACTCATTTACGGCCCATATCTATGCATGTTGTAATTGTCCCCTTAAAAATTAGGATGGGCTAGCTGGTTCCCCTTTAAGTTTTATTTTCCCCCTTAAGTTTATTTTCCCCCTTAATGTTTTAATTCCCCCCTTAAGTTTATTTTACTTCCCCCCTTAATTTTATTCCCTCCTTAAGTTTATTTCTCCCTAAAAAGTTGGGTTATAGGCAGGGATCGGCGCCTGTGCTTCTCTCCCATATTTCATTTCCCTGCCCCTTAATGTTTTAGGGGTTTGGCAGGGATCGGCGCCTGTGCTTCTCTCCCATATTTCTTTTTCCCCGCCCCTTAATGTTTTAGGGGTTGGCAGGGATCAGCCCCATATTTCGTCTTCCCTGGAAGAATTGGGAGACACCGTAAGAATCGGCCCCCATTTTGCTCGATCTAGGGTTTGTCTAATTGCTCTCCTTAATTTGATTTGATTTTGTAGCTAAATCTAGGGTTTGTCCAAATGTTCCACATGGTAGAAGCTAAATTTAGGGTTTGTTCTCTTCTTCTTCTTCTTCTTATATCACTAGATTCGACTGTGCTTGTTGGGGATCGGCTGTGCATGTTTGTGGGAGATCTCCGGGTTGTTATCTTGTTTTGTTTCCTTTCATTTCTTAGCTACCATTATCTTCTTATTTTCTCTTGTTGCTTTTGTTTTTCTATATTTGTACCAACTTCCTTGCATCGGCAGAAATTTTGTCACAGGATTTTTCTATATTTTTTCTGTTGCTTTTGTTTTTATATATTTATAGGAATTTAAGTACAAAAAGGCAAGGCAGATCAAAATCACAACATGTAATTATTTTTAAGAACCTTAGGTAATTGAGGTAATTGAGGCAGTAATTATTTTTAAGAACCTTAGGTAATTGAGGTCTGATCAAAATCGCAACAGGTATCTTATGATAGTATGCCATAATCTCTCATCAATATCTTATTTTGATCACATTAAGGTTCAATTAATTTGCTGAAGAACAAACTAATGTTTGATAGGAAATCACATGCCAAGATGAGTATATCAGTAATATTTCATACACAGTTATTTTTAAGAACCTTAGGTAACTGAAGTTTGATCAAAATCACAAACATGCATATTATGACAGTATATGTAGTAATCTTTCATACACAGTTATTTTTTGTCAATTTTCTGTTGCACCATCGACCTCTGGTGGATGCTAGTGCACACGGCCAAACACGATGGCGATGCACAAGAGAACTTGCCTCCCTTCATGCCTTTAAAGAATAAGGAGCGACAGCCTTCTAGTCTCTAGTAAGCATTTCTTAGAGAGAAAAAACAACTTGTTGGAAGAGTTTAGCTTTGGTGAGCTTATAAAGCTTGGAGAATGGGAGTACAATGCGACAAGGTGAAACTAAGGGAGTCGTAACCATAGAGTCCAATATGAAAGAGTGCAAAAGAAGGATACATGAGGTCAGAGCTTGTCTCGAAAAAGGGAAGCTTCATCTGAACTAGGGTTGGATAAAGGGCAATGATGGAAGGGATAGATAGTATTGTGGTCAATTAGTACCAAACAGGTCTGACCCTCTTTTTTCCAACCATCGACAAGGTATAATGATCTTCATAAATCCCTCACTATTGCCATATCATGAACTTTCTTTCTTTCCTCTTCTTGCCTTCTCCCTTTGTTAATTGAATATTGAAATGGTAGGTGCAAAAAAGCACATAAACATAAATCAAACAAGATCCAGTATATACTATCCATCACTTATAACTAACTATAAGCCACCACATTTTGATTGCAGAGTTTAAGAGAAATTCATAGATTTAAATCTTCATTTGTGTCGGTGGGACTATATGGAAAGAGTTTAAAGATATTTAAGTAGACGAGGAAGATAACATATCTTTTAGATTGTATACATGTATATCTGTGCTTTGTTAGTTACCAAATAATCAAAACACAAACATTTCTTGAAAAATATGTTTAGTTGCAAATGTCATGAAAAGAATTTGTAGGAACTTAGAACTGTAACTACGATACCACACTTTGCATACTATTCCTACTAGACCAGCCACCTAGTATAAGCTTGACATATATTACCATGTTAAAATAGCTGTCGAGAGTAGTTTGTGAGGATCTGAACACAAACTAGTCCGAATGAAGCTAGTGGACAGTAAGTAATCTAGATTTATGTTACTTCAAGACTAGGTTGATACTCTTTCTAGTGGGTTAGTCTGTTTAGTTCAGGCCTGTGTATGTCCCACGCGTACTGCAGGCTTGCACTTTACATCTCTCTGATGTTTGGACTTGGATCTTCTTGTTGTCTTGTTGGGTTTGTTCCCCTTTCTTTCCTTCTTACTCTTTTGGGGAAGGTCTCATCATGTTCATTCCACTCGATTTTCAAAAAGGAGTATGTTATTAATTACCAAATAATGGTAAGTTTAGTATCTGCTTCTCTGCATCAGATTTAGATGCTACACAAAAACAGGCATATATTTAAATTTTGAAATGTTTTATTTATTTCTGAAGGAACCTTTCAGATGAACACAACAGTAACTCCTTAACAACAATAACAACGCCTTTGTGGCAGTAATTTCTTAAGTTACATTACCGGTTATTTTAAAAGCCAATTATAAACTTCTCATTTACAGTTTTGCCATGTGAAACTAAACATGTTTTAACAAGGTGGAACATTCCAAGAAGGTTTTCTAGAGCCAAAAGGAGAAGGAAAAAAGAAAATTCCACATAAAACTAGAATTGGCTGTAATTTACGTAAATTGAATAATTATTATTAAATGCTATAATCTATTTTGAGCCTTCAAATTTGACTGCAATTTAGATAAAACTTGGCTGTTAGCCCGCTGACATGAAATCGGAGGTGTTTGTTTTTCTCTGAATCAAACATAAAACTTGGCTGTTAGCCCGCTGACCTGAAATCAGACATGATACTTCTCATCATGGAATGTTTATGATCCCGTAAAGAACACAAGTGCATACTCAGATGGACACATGAATTGTGTTGAACACAGGTGGACATGATGAATTGTAGGGTGAAGTGCCCTAAATATCATAGCTTTTATGTGATCCTAAGTTTGTATGAAGGAGTGCCCTAAATATAATAGCTTTTATCTAATCGTAAGATTCTTACATTTTGGAGGCTTATAACGGTAATTTTCTGATATATCGCAGGCATAAATCAGTTACTGTTTGTTAGGGATCGGTTGTACGTGTTTGTTGGAGATCTCCAGGTTGCTTTCTTGTTTTGTTTCCTTTCATTTCTTAGCTACCATTATTATTATTATTATTATTATTATTATTATTATCATTTTTCATTATCTTGAAAAATATATTTGTAGAACTCTCTATTAAAGATAAGGAGGATTCCCAAGGAAAATAGAACATCATGGATAAAAGTTGGATACATCTTTCAAGGTTATTTTAAAAACCTCTAAACTATATAATCGTATGAATATACATACTGTTTCGTTTCGTTTCTTTGTAAAAAAAAGATTGATTTTTTTTCTTCTCCTTCTCATGTTTTTTCTTGATCTTTAGAACTTGTAAAGCCTATCATGATGGTGCAAGAAGATTTTTGGATATGGTTCAAGCAAGTAAGGTGGATCTACAAAAGACTCAATGCCCTTGCAGTCGTTGTATGAACCTACAATACCATAGTTTTGATACCGTATATGATCACTTGATTATAAATGGTATGCATCCTCGTTACACTATATGGATCTTTCATGGAGAAAAGCTGAATACATTAGAAGATGAAAATTTAGAGTTTCAAGAGACCTATAACATGTATAAAGATGCACTTTATGCTGATGATGATATTATGGAACCTACAGATGAACGAATAGAGCCTGATTTGAAAGATTTAGTGGAGGAGGCGGAACTTCCTTTATATTCGGGTTGTACCATCACAAAGATGTCTGCTACGGTTATTTTATACAAGTATAAAGCTAGGTATAGCCTATCTGATACTGGTTTTGATGAACTTCTTGACATCATTCGAGATTTGCTGCCAAATGATAACATACTTTCAAATTCATTATACTCTATGAAGAAGTTTCTCAAGGCATTTGATTTAGGGTATGAGAAGATACATGCCTGTGTGAATGACTGTTGTTTATTTAGAAAGAATTTAGAACATATGGAGATGTGTCCAAAATGTGGTGAATCACGATGGAAGGTTAATAAGCATACTCAAAAGATTTATAAAGGAATTCCTGCAAAGGTCTTGCGGTACTTTCCAATCATACCTCGGTTTAGGAGAATATTTAAGTCATCTGAAAAGGCAGAACAATTAACATGGCATTACAATAACACAAGCCAGGACGGCATGATGCGCCATCCAGTTGACTCGTTTGCATGGAAGAAGATTGATAGTAAATTTCCAACTTTTGCATCAGATCCTCGTAATCTTCGGCTTGGTCTTTCTTCCGATGGATTTAACCCCTTTGGTGATCTTAGTTCAAGATATAGTTGTTGACCTGTGATTTTGGTTACCTATAATCTCCCTCCTTCTTTATGCATGTCTAAAAAAATTTAATGTTGTCATTACTTATCCCAGGTCCGAAACAACCAGGAAATGATATAGATGTATATTTGGAACCACTTATAGAAGATTTAAAAAAAATATTTGTCAACGGAGTTAGTGTGTATGATGCATTCACTAAGACCACATTTACTTTTAGAGCTATCTTGATGTGGACAATAAATGATTTTCCAGCGTATGGAAATTTATCAGGATATTCTACAAAGGGTAAGAAGGCATGTCCCGTTTGTGGTGTTCAGACATGCTCAAAATGGCTGAAAAATGGAAAGAAATTTGCTTACATGTGCCATAGGATTTTTCTTCCACCTAATCATCCTTTGCGGTTGAAAGCATCATGGTTTGATGGAACTGAAGAACATCGATTGAGGCCTAAAAAATTAACCAGTTCAGAGGTTCTTCAAGTGGTCAACAATATTGTAAATGTTTGGAGAAAGTCAAAGAGTCAACAACATGAAAATAGAAAGAAGAGAAATAAAGAAATCGATTATAATGATGGTGATGATCCTACACAGCTTACAAAGCGATGGAAAAAGAAATCTATTTTCTTTGAGTTACCATATTGGGAGGTATTTTTTTCCTTTTTTTTCCTTTATTTATATTAGTTGTTAAATTTAATATGTATTGTCTTCATAATGCAGATTTTGATATTACGACACAATTTAGACGTGATGCACGTTGAAAAGAATATTTGTGAGAGTATTATTGGCACTCTATTGAATATAAAAGGGAAAACGAAAGACAATTTGAATTCTCGAAAAGATTTGAAGGTGATGGGCATCAGAAAAAAATTACATCTCAAAGATGATAAGTTTAGTAGTTCAAAAGGTACTATACCTCCGTACGTACTTTCAAAGAAAGAGAAGCATATATTTGTGAGAGATTAGCAAATTTGAGATTGCCAGATGGCTATAGTTCAAACATTGCAAATCGAGTGTCATTACAAGACTACAAGATTTACGGCCTCAAGTCCCATGATTGTCATGTCTTAGTACAACAAGTGTTGTCGGTGGCATTGAGAGGACTTTTACCTCAGGGACCGAGGATTGCTATTTTTCGCCTTTGTGCATTTTTTAATCAATTATGTCAAAGGGTACTTGATAAAAATAAACTAGAGCTTCTTGAAGATGAGATTGCTGAAACTTTGTGCATGTTGGAAAGGTTCTTTTCTCCGTCTTTTTTTAATATTATGGTCCATTTAACTATTCATCTTGGACAAGAAGCGCTGATTGCTGGACCGGTACCTTTCCGATGGATGTACCCTTTTGAAAGGTGAGGATCAATTTTATGGTATATCTCTATATTAATTGTAGCCTAATCTGATTACTTATGAAGCTTAAATTATTATGTAATCATGATTAGGTATATGAAGGTCCTAAAAGGATATGTTAAGAATCGTTCTAATCCCGAAGGATGCATAGCTGAGAAGTATTTAGCTGATGAGTTGACACATTTTTGTTCTGGGTACACAAAACAAGCATCTGATATAGGGCGTCAACATAGGCGCAATGAAGATTTTGAAGATAGAACAATAGTAGAAGGACGGCCACTTGGTCAAGGTAGGACAAAAAAGTCAATGACTTCTTCTATGTTAGAGATTGCCTATCGTTATGTGTTGAAGAATACCGAGGAAGTTGATCCATGGAGAGAGTAAGTTATAATTCTATAGTAATTTTTTTAAATTTTTAATCCTCATTATTTACACTCTAACTTATCTTTTTTATTGTTCCAAAATGCACAAAGAGCAGCTTATACGTTTAGATAAACGTTTGGCCAAGAATGAATCCCTTTTAGAAAAGCGACATATAAACACGTTTAGTGAATGGCTGGGAAATGAAGTAAGAAGTGGCATTAGTACTCCAATATCAGATATTGTTAGATGGCTTGCATGTAGGCCTAAGAGAGAAGTAAAATTTTATTCTGGTTATGTTATCAATGGAAATCGATTTCACACGAAGGATGCCGAGAAAAGCACACAAAATTGTGGGACTTCTATTGAAGCAGAAACAATATGTCGAGCAAGTGCGAAAGATTCTTCACAAGTAGTAGGAAAAGTAACTTACTATGGTATCATAAAAGATATCATGTTACTGGACTACTACAAATTTAAAATACCTTCATTTGATTGTGATTGGGCAAATATAAAAAATGGTATCAAAGTTGAAGATGGGTTTATATTAGTTAACCTCCATCAAGGACAACATCAATTTGAGAAGGATCCATTTATTTTTGCATCACAAGCAAGACAAGTATTTTATTCAAGAGAGTCGGACACATCGAATTGGTATGTTGTATTGAAAGCACCACAAAGAGGTTTTTATGAGAATGAGACGGATGATGGGAATGAATACATGCCATGCACTCCTTTAGATGTATCACACCTTCACTTTGATATTGATGATGAAGATTGTGTAATACGTGAGGGAGAGGATCTATCTTTTGTATCGGTAATCATACCAAGACCATTTATATAATTATCTATATTAATCTTGAGTTATTGTTTGAGTAGATGTTTATTTTATGAATCTAATGAATTATATATTATGTTTTCTTAACATACTGAAAGTGAAGATGGTGAAGATTGATCAAATTATCTGAGAATAAATATTTGGTCAATAAGATGGCTAAAAACGGTGAAGAAGTAAGTTCCAACTTTTAGTTTTTGCACTCAATCTCGCTGTACGATATGATTACATTGTTCTTGCACCACAACTCTAGAGAGTTGGTGAGGGTTAATATTTATATTATTCTAAGAAGCCTCCACATGTGGAAGGCCGAACTCACGAGCCAAGAACTGGATTCTGCAGCAGTATAATTTTTTAAATCTGTTTAAAATGCGCACCAGAGAAGATTCAGTCATGAGTTGCTCTAATATCATGCTAAAGTCCATGCTACTTGCACGAAAACTCAAGTGTTGGTGAGGGTTGAGGGTTAATATTTCTATTATTCTAACAATAAGGAACGTTCTTGAAAAGATTTGAGATTTTGATGTTTGCTAAAAGTTAGTTTTGAGATAAAAGATATCATCAAAGTTCTTTCTACTATTAGAACTTGATCACAACAATGACATCAAAATGAAACAGAAGCTAAAACCTAAAGTAGTCCCACATTAATAAGATTGAGTAGTCGGCCGGCCAACCTGAGATAGTAGAAAAGCTAAGAAAGTTTCTTAGTATCGATCTTTCTGTTACTCCAACAGTTGTTTAGTCTGACCTTTGTTATGTCTCATTTTTTCTTATTATGATTCAATATTCTACCAACCTCATTCAGAATTAATCTGCTGGAGGAGTCCCTTGATCTGATGCAAAGACCTACAGGGATACATTTTCGAGTCATTGAAACAGGATCATCATTTAATGGCGGTAATGCTTGCATACATCTCGAGTCCTTGAGACCTGCATTAGTGGGATCCTTCTTGCCCTGGAACACCCTTATACGGATGGTCTGGTAGCAATCGTTCTCGTTACTTTTAGTTCCTTGGTCATCGTACTTGTTCAGTCGTGAACTCTCGTACCATGTCTAGTATTTTTTAAATTTCAGGTGATGGTTGTAGCGTCACCTAAATTAGCCAATTCACACCCTCATGTTCTAGTTTTCTTTAATGACTGAATTAAGGTAGGGAGCAAAAGGAAAATATGGTATATGCCTAGGACCTAGGGGTGCATTCAGAGCAGGATTATCCGATTTCGGATCCGAGTCCGATCATGCATATCCGAATTTAATTTATCTGGATGTGGATGTGGATGCGGATATGGATCCAATCCATTATTCAAGTCTGGATACGAATATCTGGATAAAAATATAAATTATATTAATTTATCTATCCTTCTACCACTGGGAAACATTCTATTTGTGGCTAAACTTATTATATTTGAAATATATATCGTCACTCAAAAATAAGTTAAGTAATACTTAACTAAACTTGTATGAAATCATCAATTTGAATCCAAACTTTAGTTTCACCAGAACCCTATTATACTCGATCCATATTTGTATTCATTTACTGGCATCTTTTTTTAATATGTCCGATCCGAACCAGATATGTTTTGTTACGGATATAGTTATTGATTTTCATGTCCTGCTGCTGCTTAATGCCTACTACATCTTTACCACCCATCTTTACCCCAGTAACGATGTGAGTGCCATATTTCTCAATAATCCTGGATAATGAATCAAAAACAATATAAGTTCAAGGTAACAGTATTCGTCAACAATGTAATCGTATTATACAGCGAGATTGAGTGCAAATAAAGGTAAAGAAATGGTGCACAGCAACCAGGAAGTCATATGATACTGCATTTCTTTTCAGCGATATTTAAGGATGAGAAAGTATAAATGCTATCGCTACATGAGGTGAGGAAAATGGAAGCAAGCATTGTGCAATGTAAAATTAACACCAATTTTACTTAAAGATGATAAGAAGGCACGTGAAATAAATGTCATATGAAACCAGAAATTTGCTAAAAAGTCAACATATCTTATTTGGACAAGCCATAATAAAACTGCAAATAGGTATCATACAAGATTCATGCACATAATTTTATGGGTTTATAATATAGTAGTTAATGGAAACCATGTCAGACTCTGGTTTCAGTATTGGTACATTTTTGGCCATTATTATCGAACTGTAGGTTAAGTATCTAGGTCGACTCCTTTAGGCGTAAGATATCCTGAAGGTAGGAACAGGTGTTAGAAGTGTCAAATTGGTATCCATACACACCAACTTTGAAATACCAAGAGGATTGACCCAGGCAGTCTCAGATTTGGGAGAATACAGTCCGGGTTAGAATGTGTATTGATACTGACATTACCTTCTTGTATCAAATTGATACTTCTACCAATTGATACTTATATATACCAATTGATACTGATGATGACATTACCTTCTTGTATATACCAGTTGATACTGACATTACCTTCTTGTATCAAATTAATACTTCTACCAATTGGCCAATTTCCCAATATCTGGAAACTTAGACCAACTTGGTAATGTGTATTGCTGTACTACTACCGTTACTTCACACATTTTTGCTTTAAGAATATTAAAGAGGAGGGTGACATGGACACTCTAAACCATGGTAGGGGGTAGACTAACATGCTAGGTACGGGCCACAGCCATATAGAGAAAATGAATGGAGTAGAGAAAAGGTCATTGCCTGTAATCATTGAATAAGTTCTAAATTCATGAAAGTGTTCATATCTCTCTGATACTTCATGGTTTTTAACAGGACTATGAAGTATTATAGAGCATATGGTTCTTAACAGAACCGAATGGAGAAAGAGGATTCAACATAAATGTAGAGGATGTGGTACAGGAAACAAAGAAACAAAAAACTGATCTTCATAGGAAAAAACAATCAGGAAAATTGTCTCCCCAATTCTTTAAAGTTCCTTGTATAGAAAATGGTCTGTGCTTTGTGTGATCTGATAGCATACTACATGTATTTTCTAGGTCCATCTCAGAACTAATAGGTTTTAGATCCAAAACAAGATGATATTAGGGAATAATCCATACCCTCTCATGAAATTTACTTAAGTTTAAACTAACAGAAAAAAAATCCAAACAAAACAACTAGGGAATAAATCGATCCTATTTGAAAATAACTCCCACTTAAACAAATTGGTAATTCAACAGAGTCAAAATTAGTAAGCCAGTGGCATACATCAACATGAAGAATGATTATTTGAAAGTACTAATATTTTCTACTTTCTGTTGTAGTGCGTCCTGAACTCCACCCGTAATGTGCTTAATGTCCTATATTTTCAGATAGCAGACTCAGAGTTCTCTTAGATATGAAAGAAAATGCAAATCAAACACAAAACATGGATCTCTTAGACCAAGTTCAGTTTCTAGAGAGTGAAAGTGCATAATAGTAGATTTATGTATCTCTTTCCATTCATATTAGCTTAGTTTTTTGTGGTAGGTGTTAATGTTTCCCTCATGTAACAATTTTTTAACCACAAAGCCATTTTATTCAGTTCTATTGTGAAGGACTTCTTTGTGCATCCAATCACTTAAACATCCAGAAAACTGGTTAACAAGTGATTTATATCTCATGGATGAATGTATCAAAAGCAAGCCAGTATGGGAGACAACCTTCAATTGTTTGTATCAGAACTATATGAGAAATGAGGTGACAGAAATTGATAGAATGTTGGTTTGTATGCAATAAAAAGTACTATATTGTCATTTTTGCCACTGTTTATGCATTAAAGATTGCACTTCATAATGGCTATAAAAACATATATAAACTGAATAATATTCTTCATCAGCACCGTTATCAAAACATATTATGATTCCTCTAGGACTGTACAGGCAAGTAGGACTGTACACTCAATTTCTTACAATAAATTGTTATAGACATGTAAATTTACAAGTATTAAACAATTACTATTTATTTTCATTATTTTAACTTTTTTTGTTTGATGAAGTGCTCAAACAGTGCTCCAAGGAGAACCAAAAAACATAAGAAAGCTTCACGAATTGCTGCTATTATTGCATGTAGACAAGAAAAGAACCGCTCCTTACCAATGTTGGATGGCGTTTCTAATGAAGATTCTAACTCTCCACCTAAGACATCATCCAATACATTACCAAATGGTTTAGTAGAAGAGGTCAATGCAGAAAAACCAAAAAGAACGCCTAGGGGTAAGGCAAAATGTTTGGCAGTTAGCAAACAAGCTAAGCATGCTCCTCTCCCCCTTGATTTCAACCATAGAGGCCAACCCATTAAGAAAAATGCTTCAAAGTTTAGTTCTTTCCTTGGCATGACGGCAAGAGAGCTGCTACCAGTTAATATGACTAAATGGAAGGATGTCTCAATTGATTTCAAAGATCAGATTTGGGAACATGTAACGGTAAGTTTGTTAGTATTATTATTGACTTGTTTCTTATATTTTACATGATATTTAACAACCAAATTTGGATCATATTTTTGCAGCAAAATTTTGCTATTGATGAGTGCCACAAGGATTATACTTTTAGAAAGCTACTTAAGATTTGGCGAGAATGGAGATCCAATTTGGTGAAACAAGTGAGGACGCAAGCGGAAGTTGTAGGCCTACAACGTGCTGCTAGCCTCCTCAAACCTGCAAACATTGAATATATGGATAAGTGGATGTTTTTTATTAAAGCCAGAACAAGTCATACTTTTTTGGTAATTCTTGTTTTGAGATTTCGTAGTACATACTTCAATGTTTTATTCCCTAACTCTATTTTTTCTTACACTTTTGTATCTTGTTATATCACCAACGTTTTTTCCCTAATCTTTTTCATAGGAAAGAACTGAAAAATTAAAAGAGATGCGAGCAAAACAAGTTGATTTAGTGCATCGTATAAGTAGAAAAAGTTTTGCCGTTGTTGAAGACGAGTTGGTAAGAATAATATGTTAGGTTCATTCTTGGTTTAAAATGTGAGATTACTGTAGTTATCTATATTTGTTATTTTACAGAAGCAAAAAAGTGAGACACCTGAAGCAATTTCAAGGGCCGATGTTTGGATTCATGCATATGAAGCACGAAAGACCAATTCAGATGGGGAAGTTCAAGACGCGGATATAGTGGTAACAATATCTTGTTGTATATTTAAGCTCTCTTTTGTTTGTTTTTATATTTTATTATTTATATATCTCCAATTTGTGTTTTTCTAGCAACAAGTAAAGCAATACAAGGCTCAGGAAGACCCGTCACAACATACTTCTATAACAAATGATGCCGTAGCAAAAGTACTTGGTCCGGATCCACGAGGACGAGTAAGAGGGTTTGGATTTGGAGCAAATCCTTCAAAAGTGGATGGTCAAATTCATATGGGTAATAAAGTCACAATATTAGAGAATGAAGTGGAGAGCTTGAAGGGCTTGGTGAAAGATCTTTTGGGTCGGTTCGACAAAGGAGGAAATAACTCTGTAAGTTTATGAAATATCCATATTAACTTTTCTTTTGGTTTTGTCAATGCACTTGATCACAAAATTTGATATTTGACCTACTTATATAATGATAATAGGAAAATACAAGTGTTCAACTTTTGGCCAATGAGATAGCGAAAAGAAAACGCAAAGAAAATTCCAACGATCAACTATCTTGTAATGAGAGAGCAAAAAGCAAACAGAAGGAAGATACAATTGGTAGAAGTTCTAAAGATGAGAGAATACAAAATGATCAGGGAAAATAAAAAGGCAATAAGAGCATTCAAATTTCCGCTAGCGAGAGAGCACAAAACAAAAAAAGCAACAAAGGAAGTGCAGCAAGTATACAAGATTTTGGTTGTGAAGGAACACAAAGAAGACAACATGAATTAGCGAGTGGAGCTAAAGGTTCTAATATTGAGAATAGGATGTGCAAATTGCTTAGTTGGTTTGCGAAAGATGAAGTTGTTGTTGCTACTGCTGAAATTGCATCAACAGATCCAAGTGCATTGGTCCATCATGTTCCTTTAGGCCATGATTGTTGGAAAGTTTGGGTTCGTGATGTAATTGATGACATTGTTTTGTATCGACCAACAACTGAGTTCGGTAAACTTTCTTGTGCTGAACAGAGTACGATTGCATGGCCCATAAGATATATCAAATTGGACTAGGCTTCTTTATTTGAGGTACAACTATGTTAATCTTAAGTATTTCTAGAACTATGTGATTTTTAAGCATTTTTTAAACTATGTGATTCTTTTTCAAGGACAGGTTAACGAACAAAGTTTGGACAGAACAATGAAATGTGGACATACACTTATGAGGTTTGTCTTGGAACTCTATATAATATTTTCCTCATTGTCTTGGAACTCTTTTTTTTATATGATGATACAGTTTTCTGTTCTGTTTACTCTTTTGTAACAAACATATCCAAGATTTGTCTTGTACACTGGGCTGTTGTTCACTGCACTCATCAATAGCAAGATGATACTGTTTTATGTTCTAACACTCTTTTTTACTGTTTTCTGTTCTAAAATGGAAGGCTTTTACTGTTTTCTGTTTACTCCCAGTGTACTCCCAGTGTTGCTATCTGTTTTCTGTCCCTTTTGAATATGAGAAACCTTTGCTATCTGTCCCTTTTGAATATGACAAATCTTGAAGTGGTGTCCCAGATATCTGTCCCTTTGCAAAGGTTTCTCATTTTGGAGGAGTTTACTCCCAATGTCTTAAACAACTGTTTTCTGTTTTCTGTTTACTCCCAGTGTAAACTATGGCTTTTAGCCCAGTGTAAAAGAGTGTTGTAAAAAAGAGTGTTAGAAAATGATGATACTGGGCTGTTGTACAAGATTTGTCTTGTACACTGGGCTGTCTCGAAAAAGGGAAGCTTCATCTGAACTAGGGAGTACCATGATCTCGCTATCTGTCCCTTTTGAATATGAAAAACCTTTGCTATCTGTCCCTTTATCATGGACACCACTTCAACTCAGGGTTTAAGCCATTGGCTTAGATGCCATGGTGATTTCAATATGAGAAACCTTTGCTATCTGTCCCTTTTGAATAGTCTGCCAAGTAATGCCTTGCAACCTTTTAAAAGCGAGCAAAGTGTTAGAAATTGCAACAAAGAGGAACCTGCAAAAAATTCACATGATCTTGAAATAAGTCTTCCTTCACCTCCTAGCTATCGTATTGATCTCAGCTTCTCTCCTCTCATTCTTCAGTGGCGATCCAGCATGAATAGTCTTTAGCCTGTCCGAATCACTGAAAAATAGTACCAATTTGGATAGATAAACCCTCCTCATCTTCCGACAAGTTCTCAACCATGTGAGATGGTTGAGAACTGTTTGCCATAAAGAACATGACATCATGTCTGGAAGGTCAGTCTAGGAACAACCATGTGAGATGGTAAATCGGTTATCAGTCATTCTTTAATTTCCAGTTGAAACATATTTAATTTTCAACTAGAATCATATTAAATCAAGCTGAACCTGGTGGTTACATATATTACAAGAAGACTATATATAAGTAGCAGAACTCAAAAGAAGACTAATTTAAAAAGAAGTAGCAGAACTCAAAAGAAGACCACTACAAGAAAAATGCTTCCCTTGCAACATTCCCATGAACTATATATAAGTAGCTGAACCTGGTAGCAGAACATGAATATGTTGGGCAAGATGAATATGTTGGGCAAGATGTTGGGCAAGATGACCACTACAAGAAAAATGATCACTACAAGAAATTGCCATGAACTATATATAAGTAGCAGAACCTGGTAATAAAAATGATCACTACTTTTGAGTTCTGCTATTTAAAAAGTAGCAGAACCTGGTAATAAAAATGATCACAGATTTATGTAATATGTTATAGATTTAAATACGCCGTGAATTGTTATCCTTGGGTGCTAATTTAATGTTGTAATTTTTATGACAGGAACTCAATACTTTGTTCCCAAAGTAACTCAGGGCAATCTTATCAACTGAAGAAGAAATGAATAATGTGGTTTTTCTTTCAATATACAAGACAACGACAAGGAGATCTGATGAATTGAAAGTTGTAATTTTTTTCATTTGAATTTGAACTGTTATTTTTGTTGCACTTGGCAGAATGTTTACTGAATAGTTGTTTAATGTGTCATTTGAATTTGAATTGTTACTGAATATAAAATGATCACTACAAGAAATTGCCATGAACTATATATAAGTAGCAGAACCTGGTAATAAAAATGATCGCTACTTTTGAGTTCTGCTATTTAAAAAGTAGCAGAACCTGGTAATAAAAATGATCACAGATTTATGTAATATGTTATAGATTTAAATACGCCGTGAATTGTGTTCTCTCTACATATGTGATTTGGACTTTATCCTTGGGTGCTAATTTAATGTTGTAATTTTTATGACAGGAACTCAATACTTTGTTCCCAAAGCAACTCAGGGCAATCTTATCAACTGAAGAAGAGATGAATAATGTGGTTTTTCTTTCAATATACAAGACAACGACAAGGAGATCTGATGAATTGAAAGTTGTAATTTTTTTCATTTGAATTTGAACTGTTATTTTTGTTGCACTTGGCAGAATGTTTACTGAATAGTTGTTTAATGTGTCATTTGAATTTGAATTGTTACTGAATATTTGTTTTCGTTGCACTTGGAAGAAGCTTTACCGAATATTTGTTTGACATTTGCATTTGTGATGAATTTGAACTGTACTAGCACTTGTGATTGTGTCATTTGAACTTGGCAAAGCTTCACTATATATTTGGGTGCTATTATTGTATTTGTTCCCTCAGCTTGCTTCATCCATGCATGCATGATTGTTATGTCAGGAACAAATGTCTCTGTATTGTTAGGACATTTACAGCATTCGAATGCAAGTTGTATAAAGATGGATAGGATCATTTACAACATTCGCAGTGTGTTGTAAAAAGATTGAGTGGGTCATTTACAACATTCGATTGAGCGTTGTAAAAAGATAAAAATGGTCATTTACAACATACTAATGTGTGCGGTAAAAAGATGGATAAACGTTTTTTACAACGTTCGGCAGCACGTTGTAAACAATAAAGATGATCATTTACAGCATTCTACTGCATGTTGTAAAAAGATAGAAAGAGTCATTTACAGCGTTCGAATGCACGTTGTAATAAGATGGAGATGGATCATTTACAGCGTTCAGATGCGCGTTGTAAAAGACTATGCCCCAAATGATCCTATTAATTACGGCGCACACGTGAATGCTATAAATAATCCACTCCACTTTTTTACAACGCACATTAGAACGCTGTAAAAAATATGAAGGGATTATTTACAGCGTTCAAATGCACGCCGTAAATAATATGGTCATTTACGGCATGGCCTTTTACGGCACCAACATGTACGCCGTGAATGATCATTTACGGCGCATTTCGCGCGCTACAAATGATCATTTTTCTTGTAGTGAGAGGATATTCTGAGAAAACTCATACTTTCAGAGTGATATTCACAGAAGTATTTCTTCGACTTTTTCTCAAGAACAGGGTGAAGCAAAACAAGAAAGCATTCGACTGTGCCATCAGTGCCGTTACTCGATACCTTTTCTGTGACTTAGTTTTTCTGATTGTTCGTCTTCTTCAAGCAGTTTTCTTCATCATCATCATATGGTCCAAGGAACAAAGTGATCGCTCTCAGATCAGACTTCCATAGCAATACTTCCCAGAATAATTTGTACTTTTGTACTTTTTCTCGTTTTCTTTCAAAAGCCAATTTTAGGCATTTTGTTAAGTGAAACAATGCCTTGACAGCTTATACGTGATTTCAGAGTACTGGCGTACTTTGGTATTACGTAGCTGGCCTAGTCCGTCCCCGATTGCCAGTATTCTGGTTCTGGGGCGTAATACAGGTTTTAGTGGTAGTCCATGATGGTCTGATTTATCAGATATGTGGGGGGGTTACTGATTTAGATATCTCAATCACAATTCTCCTTTATTGATATCCTTCGTATTATTCTATATCTCTTATTCTTTGACCTGATATCTGCCTTGATCGTTGATCTTTCGTTTTCCCTCGATTTGATCCTTGTGTCCTTTAACTTTCAGGGACACTATTCTTAATCCTTCCGATCATCTTATTTGGGTTCTGCCGATGGCAAGTCAGCAATCTTCTGTTAGGCCAGTTGTGGAGGATCAGTCTCAGTATTCAGATGCAGAATTGTCACGACTCGCACCTTGTGTAGGGGCACGAGAAGTGGGTACGTCCAGCCTACGCCGCAGTGTCGACGGTAGAATGCTATCCTAGGTTACTATCTAATCAACAACTCACGCAATTATATAATGTACTTGTCAAATCTCAACTCCGAACGGAGGACAAGTATAGATATAGTGAAATCTCAATCACAGTCTAAGCACGATAAGATAACACAGAAGTTATAACTAAGACTAAACAACATCTATAAACTACTAAATAATAATATCTCAAACAAACTCAAATTCAAACTCGTATCTCAGTTATTACAATTCAAGTTCTAAAACGTAAAAACTAAACCAAATCTACTAGCTAGTCTCTCGATCACTCCTGAGTGTCGGGGCCAAAGGTAGCTAAGCCATCTCCTGCTCCAAGGCAAGTATGGCAAATATCCTCAGGGCAAGCATCTGTAATATTTTCAACAGGTCTAGTCAGGACAGGAACGAGCACAATCTCATCTAGAAAATCCAAGTAAATGACAGAGAACTATAAAGCAGTTATAGATAGTTGTATTGATGAATATGGCAGTTTGTACGAGTAATGATGTAGAGAGCAGTTAAGGTACAAGGAAAGTAAGGTAACTAAACAAGAAGAGAAACATAGCAAAGAAGACTGTAAAATAAGATCTAGCTGAACTAGAGTAACATAATGAGTTCAGATGGTACAATATAAGTCGAGTGTAATCCCAAAGTGAGTCTAATATAAGATGAGTCGAATGTGATTCTAATCATTGTTCTAATAAGGTGAATCGAATAAGGTGATACGAATAAGGTGATACAAATAGTGATTCACATGATGTTCTAATAATGATTCGAATAAATTCTCCAAGTGTGTTTTAAAATACTTAGATAGACATGTAAACGGCTATGGGTAAATCCGGCACATCGCACACCTGGCCAAGTGTGGGATGGCTATCGTTCGAATATTATTCACAGGGGGTGGTTTGAATAGTGGGAATGTTCACATGTCTAATCAAGTATTTCCCCGCCCATATAATACAAATGAATCCATAATCCAACACATAAGCCGAATACAAGTCCAACCAGCAAATGAAGATACGAATAGGTGGTTCGAATAGTGATTCGTATGGTGATTCGAATAATAGAGGTAAGACGAGTAAGTATGTGTGTCGTATACATGGATTCAGAAATAAAAATACGTATTTGTAACAGAGAATCACATACAGCTAACTAGAACTGAGGTACAGTAATTGACAAATAAATGAGAGAACTATCAGAGAATGTACTCGCCTGCTACTCTGAAAAGAGTAGTGTAATATCAGATGCCTGCACCAAAGTCACAATGTCCTAGATAAAGTAGTACATGTTACAATATGTTTAAAATAAGATAAATGAAGTCTACGATGCAATCTATATGATTTCTAGGTCAATCTAGGTCAAAGTCAACTCTAAGTCAAACATGGTCAACTGTCTAGGTCAAACTAGGCCAACTAGGTCAAGCCTAACCCAAACAAGTCTCACTAAGCCTAACCAGTCTATTCTAGCAAGCACACATCATCACAAAGCTATACCAGTCTACCAACACACAAGTCACATGTGTATACATGCCTTATACACATATGAATGCACATAGGAACCATAGGCTATCCCATAGGGCTATATGCCATAGAGTCTATATGCCATACATATATTTTCACACATTATACATATCTACTAAATTAGTATAGGCAACATATATGTATATCACATTATTATTATCAAGCATATAGATAATATATATATATATATATATACACATAGAGTGATAGGGGTAATGTGGCATGTGTGTGTGTGTGGGCTAACAGTATACTAGGTTTTCATGTGTGTGTGTGTCTAGACTATCACATAGGTCTCAGTTAGTGTGTAATGTATCTAATGCTTGTGTGTATGTGTGTGAACATTGTGTGAGTGTGTGTGCATGAATGACAGTATATAGGGTGTTGTGTTTTCAGGTCAGTCCATGTGTTTAATAGGAAACAGTCAAGGTGAAAATAGTGTACTCATTTGTTCTCAGGAAAACATATATGTGCTCAAATTTGTAGATAGGTGTGTGTGTAGAACTTAGTTAGAATAGTGCATTGCACAAGTATTCTCAGGAATTTAAAGTACTCAATGACAGTTTAGGATATTAGGAAATCAGTAATGTAATGTCTGTGTATGTGAAAACAGGAAAATAGTGTACCATTTCCTCAGGTAGCAGTACAAGTGTGTGTGTGTTTCAAATCAGTAAAGAGTGTATGAGTATTAGCAAAACAATAGGGTGTACACACATTTTAGTGTAATAAGGCTCAGTAAAGTGCAGTGAATAATGTGTAAACAGTTTTCGATTAACGGTGTGTCACAGGGTTTAGTTCCTACTTAGTGACGTGTGTGTGTGTGTTTCTCATTCAATTCAGTAGCATAAATCTCAGGAAATTGTATTCAAATGACAGTTTGTGTAATAGGCAATCAATGAAACAGTTAACACATCAATTCCATCCAAATTTTCGAACCCATTTCAAATCCCATCACCCAAATTCAAAACTCTACACCATTGAACCCAAACCATGAACCTATCTCAGTGAGAATTACAGTATAAATCAAGACAATCAAATTTGAAATCAAGAAAATCTTAAATCAGTCTAAACACAGTACATATGTGAATGACAGTGCATATGTTCAACCCAAACACAAATTCGAAAACTCCATATCAAATTCTCAGGAATGCTGACGGTGTGTTAAACTTCCAGATTTAAATGATGTGAAGAGTGAACTAAGTGTCAAGTTCTCAGATTTCTGAAATGTGTGTGTATGAGTTTGTGTAGGCTGTGAGTGAAATCTCAGTTAAGTTATCAAATTTCGAAATGAAACTTAGGTTCACTTTGAGTTCTCTGAAACACATGTAACGGCAGTTCAAAATACCAGTCCAAAACCAATTGAAAATCCATTTCCTAACACCAATCAATACACAACCATATCAGTAAACTATGACACAAGTAAATGGATTAATTTGGCAGTTTAAATCATTATAACAGTTAAAATATACAATTAAAACTCATGTTTCAAATTTGTAGAACTGTGTATCAGGCTTTTTAGGAAAATCATTAATTCGAATCACATTAATCATCTAATTTACAATTAATAGGTTGGTAATCAGAGTACTACATGTGTATGTGTCTAGCAGACCAATATGTGTCAAAAATCTGGACACAAACGTGTCCAAATACTCACGCACACACGTAGACACACATGCGTGCACACAGCGTCGTGTAGCGAGTCCATGGACTCGTGCACTCGACACAGGCCACGTGGAGCCACGTGGTCGTGCACACGTGTAGCCCACATGTAGGGCTACACGATCGATACCCTGTATCGTGTCCACGTGGTGACAGGACACGACACGAAGTGCGTGTCAGTGCTGATTTTCTGTGTGCACAGTTCAGTATAAAATCGGTGCGATCGTGATTTCGTGTCCGACACGACACGACGTGTCGTGAAACCCGAGGGGGGGTCTGTCAGTGATGGCCCCCCTCCTCTGTATCAATTTGGACGTGTCTTCATGGCGTGTCGTGTCCGGAATTGGGGTCGAGTAGCAGGGGAGGCTGTATGCCTCAGTGCAGTGTCCTGGCAGTAGGTTCGTGTCGATTTTCGACACGGACACGGGTCTAATTTGTGCTTAGTCGACTAGGGTTGTGACCTACAAGTCTAGGGCTACCCAAATATGTAATTAGTTTTGAAAACAAACAATATTGAATTCACTCAAACATTTCATCAAACACCTAGGATACACTATGACACGTGTCCGATACGGACACCAAACGGACACGAATTCCATTCAAATTCGAGGTACAGCTAGGGGACTCCTAGATCTAGCCCTAAATGCAAGGAAAACGAAATATTAATGCAATTTAAAGGGTTTTACCTATAGGGTTTTACCTATAGGTTCTCAGTTAGTGTGTAATGTATCTAATGCTTGTGTGTGTGTGAATATTTTGTGAGTGTGTGTGCATGAATGACAGTATATAGGGTGTTGTGTTTTCAGGTCAGTCCATGTGTTTAAGAGGAAACAGTGTCAATGTGAAAATAGTGTACTCATTTGTTCTCAGGAAAACATATATGTGCTCAAATTTGTAGATAGGTGTGTGTGTAGAACTTAGTTAGAACAGTGCAATGCACAAGTATTCTCAGGAATTTAAAGTACACAATGACAGTTTAGGATATTAGGAAATCAGAAATGTAATGTCTGTGTATGTGAAAACAGGAAAACAGTGTACCATTTCCTCAGGTAGCAGTGCAAGTGTGTGTGTGTTTCAAATCAGTAAAGTGTGTATGAGTGTTAGGAAAACAATAGGGTGTACACACATTTCAGTGTAATAAGGCTCAGTAAAGTGCAGTGAATAATGTGTAAATAGTTTTCGATTAACAGTGTGTCACAGGGTTTAGTTCCTACTTAGTGACATGTGTGTGTGTGTTTCTCATTCAATTCAGTAGCACAGATATCAAGAAATTGTATTCAAATGACAATTTGTGTAATAGGCAATCAATGAAACAGTTAACATATCAATTCCATCCAAATTTTTGAACCCATTTCAAATCCCATCACCCAAATTCAAAACTCTACACCATTGAACCCAAAACATGAACCTATCTCAGTGAGAATTACAGTATAAATCAAGACAATCAAATTTGAAATCAAGAAAATCTCAAATCAGTCTAAACACAGTGTATATGTGAATGACAGTGCATATGTTCAACCCTAACACAAATTCGAAAACCCCATATCAAATTCTCAGGAAGGTGACAGTGTGTTAAACTTCCAAATTTAAATGATGTGAAGAGTGAACTAAGTGTCAAGTTCTCAGATTTCTGAAATGTGTGTGTATGAGTTTGTGTAGGCTGTGAGTGAAATCTCAGTTAAGTTATCAAATTTCGAAATGAAACTCAGGTTCACTTTGAGTTCTCTGAAACACATGTAATGGCAGTTCAAAATACCAGTCCAAAACCAATTGAAAATCCATTTCCTAACACCAATCAATACACAACCATATCAGTAAACTATGACACAAGTAAATGAAATAATTTGGCAGTTTAAATCATTACAACAGTTAAAATATACAATTAAAACTCAGGTTTCAAATTTATAGAACTGTGTATCAGGCTTTTTAGGAAATTTTTTAATTCGAATCAAATTAATCATCTAATTTACAATTAATAGGTTGGTAATCAGAGTACTACATGTGTATGTGTCTAGCAGACCAATATGTGTCAAAAATCTGGACACAAACGTGTCCAAATACTCACGCACACACGTAGACACACATGCATGCACACAGCATCGTACAGCGAGTCCATGGACTCGTGCACTCGACACAGGCCACGTGGAGCCACGTGGCCGTGCACACGTGTAGCCCACATATAGGGCTACACGATCGACATCCTGTATCGTATCCACGTGGTGATAGGACACGGCACGAAGTGCGTGTTAGTGCTGATTTTTCGCGTGCACAGTTCAGTGTAAAATCGATGCGATCGTGATTTCGTGTCCGACACGACACGATGTGTCGTGAAACTCGAGGGGGGGTCTGTCATTGATGGTCCCCTCCTATGTGTCAATTTGGACGTGTCTTCATGGCGTGTCGTGTCCGAAATTGGGGTCGAGTAGCAGGGGAGGCTGTATGCCTCAGTGCAGTATCCTGGCAGTTGGTTCGTGTCGATTTTCGATACGGACACGGGTCTAATTTGTGCTCAGTCGACTAGGGTTGTGACCTACAAGTCTAGGGCTACCCAAATATGCAATTAGTTTTGAAAACAAACAATATTGAATTCACTCAAACATTTCATCAAACACCTAGGATACACTATGACACGTGTCCGATACGGACACCAAACGGACACGAATTCCACTCAAATTCGAGGTACAGCTAGGGGACTCCTAGATCTAGCCCTAAATGCAAGGAAAATGAAATACTAATGCAATTTAAAGGATTTTACCTATAGGTGCAATTTGCAAGAAAAGGCTTCAAATGGGGGTGTTCTTCTTGCTAGCCAATATCTCCAAATTGATTCAAACTCGATATTTCTCTCCATGAACATAAAGTAGGGATCAATTAGAACCCAATGCAAAAGATTTGAGCTAAAAAGGAATTGAAATAAGGAAGTTAGGGGTTAGGGAAGAAGGCTCTTTACCTCTTTCTTCAAACTTGTAAAAATTTAATAAAAGAGGCAAGAACAAGGAGGAGATTATTTATAGGGAAGGAGGAGCCCTAGTGGCTGGTTAAAAAGTTGAAAATTAGGGTTAGGGCTTAGTCTAATGGCTATGGGCCAAGTTGCACTAGTCATGGAACCAATTTCTAGGTCTCAAGCCTATGGACCAATTCACCAATCCTCATACTCCAAACTTGATCCTAAGAGTCCTAAATTGAGTTGACTTAAGTTAAACTAGGGTCCATACCATGTTAACTAGGTCACCAAGTCAAAGTCAAATCTAGGACAGTCTCTTAAGTCGCAGCTAGTTGAAAGTCAAACTCAATAATCACCAGTGCAATAAATCATGAAATAATTCAAAGAGGCCAAATGACCAAAATACCCCTAGGCTAAAAATGATAATTAAATCATCCTAATGACATGGACAGGCTCTAGGTCAGGAAGTCTCTCAAGTTACACTAGCAAGACCTCAAAATCACAAGCCATGACTTAAAGCAGTTTTTAAATAGTTTAAAAATAATTAAAAATCACCAAAAATCATAATGTAAAATAATATCAATAATTAATAATTATAATTATAAAATTTCAAAATTACCCTCATCTGGAAAACTGGGTGTTACAAGAATCGAGAGTTGATCCGAGTGTAGTGATGTCAGTCAATCCCGATCAGCCAGCTATGCCAGTACAATCAGCAGTCCGAGCATAGGTAGTTCCGGATCAGTCTGATGTACCTGCACTCTAGGGATCATCAAGGAAATGATGGAGTCACAGCAACAACAAGATTTTGTTCTCCAGCAGAGTATCCAGATGTTGATAGATCGTAATGGGCAAGGAATACCAAAGGAATTTCAAGCCGAGGACTTACAGCCAGAAGGAGTACAAATTGGAGCCAGGCAGTGCCAGGCATCTAGTCAATCAGAATATCGAGCTCAGCCTACTGTAGAGGCAGTACGAAAGAGGGAGCATATAGCTAGGAGGACCACATCCAGAACTAAGGGTCGTAAGAGGTACCATTCAACGTATCTGGATTTTCACCCTAACGTCCATCATAAGTACCAGTAGACCAACGTTCATACCAGCGCCAGGAGTTACCAACCGTATGTTCCTTCTGTAGAAGAAAAGGGCACACTCATCTTAATTGTCGGAGGGATAACCTTTTATGTTTATCATGCGGTTCACCAGACCACATGATAGGATTTTATCCCTAGAGGAGTCTGGCTGGATCGTCATCCTTCCAGCCTTCCAACCAGCGGGTACCAGCACCGGTTCAGCCGTAGCAGACTCAAAGGCCTTCATCGATGCAATCCTATACATTCCAGCAAAAGAGGCCTCAACAGTATATACAGGCCCAGGCTCAGAGGCGGAGAGACCAGCAGCAGTATCAGGCAGAACAAGAAGCATGTACCTATTATGGGAAGATAGGACATCTCAGATCAGTTTGCAGGTCGGCCGGTGGATGATGCTTCCGATGTGGAGCAGAGGACCATTCAGTTAGCACTTACCCTTATTCGACATCTCAAAGACGACCAGCTACACTAGATGTACCACCTCAGTCCTTTCAGACGCATCAGTCATCACCCCTAGCAATGGATGAGCAGTTAGGACCAATACTAGATGTTCAGCCATTGGCACAATATCCTCCGCCATCGCGAGCTCAGATGATCAGGCAGCTCAGAGCACAGTTGTATGCGCAGTCCCAGGAGCAGCTATAGTATCTACATGAGGGTAATACCTTGGGAGTCTCAGGTACCATCTTTATGGTCTTCTTTCAGTTATGACCTTTGGCTCTGTCTTTCAGTAGCATGCCAGGGAGTGGCAGTATATCTTGGATTTTTGTGCGACTTGGTATTCTATCTATATATGGAGTACAATGGTCGGCTTGACTTATTCGATGAGTGAATACGAGTTTCTCGTCCCACTCTTCTGTCTTCATATCTTGAGATACATGATATCTTTTACATGTCTCGACTACGAAGATACGTCATAGGTAGAGTCATGTCTTGGACTAAGTCATTGGTACCGACTTACTTTGAGACTTGACCTTTATCCATTTTGGAGTCAGCGTAGCACAGCGAGGACGTTTGTGTTTCACTTAACAAAATGCCCTTAAAAGGCTTTTGAAAGAAAACGAGAAAAGGTACAAATGTACAAATGAATTCTGGAAAGTGTTACTATGGAAGTCTGATCTGAGAGCGATCACTTTGTTCCTTGGACCACACGATGATGATGAAGAGAACTGCTTGAAGAAGAACAACCGGAAGAACTAAGTCACCAGAAAGGTATCGACACAATTGGCATTGATGGCACAGTCGAATGCTTTCCTGCTTTTCTTCACTCTGTTCTTGAGAAAAAGTTGAAGAGAAACACACTGAAAAATCACTTTGCTCTGAAAGTATATGGGCTCTGATCTTGTATATTCTATTTAAAAATAAGTCTATTTATAGACTACACCCTCTATGCATAAAAAGCAATATAATTGGGTCTCTACGCAAGTAACTGCCACCCACGATTGAAAATCGACCTCTAAGCGTGATGACACGTGTCCCATGTAAAATTGTAGTCTGTACGCATGGTGACACGTGCCCCATAACTTCAACAATATGGGGAGAGCACGTACACACGTTCCACGATAAGTGTGGCATGAAAGCCACGTATGCAGACCACATTCTTACATAGCCAGAAAAGATTGAGCTCAAAATAACCCAAAACAAACTTCTTGCGTAAAGCGGCTAAAAAGTAGCCTTGAGCGTATAGCTAGCTCAAATAAACTCTGTGCACACAAAAATAGCTGAGATAGCCTTTAGCGTAAAAACTCAAATAACTTTCATGTGTAAAGGAAGCGGTCTTTTGAACGTAAAGTAGCTCATCTGTACATTAAATGACAAGCGTTGGATTTGGTGCAAAAAACTTCTTGACTTCTATGCAATGTTCTGTCAGAAAATAATTCTGTCAGAACGGTATCACGCGCATTAAATGCGGCCTGGACAGCCGGTCGCTCTCGCGTAAAGTTTGAGGATGACTCTTGCGTAAAGGAGCTCGCATAAAGTTACTCTGTTTGATCTATGAGTAGAGCTTGAATCTGACTCAGTAGAGTCTTTAAATGGGCCTTGCGTAGAGTCTGACTTTACGTAAAGTTCTCGACTTCTTTGACTTGGTCTATGAAGTTTATTTTATGCTTCTACAAGACCCCCTTCAAAGTTTTCAAATTTTTTTAAGATTTGAAATACTTTGAACATAAGCGTAAAATTCGGGATATCCAATAGTCATCCGCGTATAGTTCTGGATACCCAACAGTCATCTCAGAAGCGTAAAATTCGGGATACCAACAGTCATCTCAAAATTTGAACTGATTTTAAACATTTTTATAAATAAAGCTTCACAAGTAGAGAGAGAACTTTACTCATCTCTTGCAATCTCATTCTCCTTTACTCTAATCTTCGAAATCCACGTCTAAACCAATGGTACCAAAGAGCAAGACCACCGTCGGCGCTAAGGGCAAGAAGTCCGCTATCGCTGCTTCGTCGACGGATGAACGTACGGAGACCACCGTTGTCACGACCCGCACCCTAGAATAAGGGCACGTGACGTGGGTACGTCCAGCCTACGTCGTAGTGTCGGCGGTAGAACGCTGTCCTAGGTCATAACATCTAACAAATAAGGATAATATACAGTTATACTCCCGGAATGGGGGTGACATAACACAATATAACTCAACCACATCTAGGATAGAACAGGAATGCGATAGAAAGATAAAGATAGATAACAACCAGGAATGTAACATCACAGAGAAACAAATCCAGAATCTAAGTGACTAAAATAAATACATCTCAGAATATCTCAAAGTCTAGTACAGTAATCCCAAAATAGTAAGATAATCATAAACTAATGAAAGTAACACCAACTGCTAGCAGGTCCAAGTCACTAGTGATGTCTAACGCTGCACCAAGAGGGATAGACACCAGAGCCTCATCATTCACTATAAAATTTTCAACAGGTCCAGTCAGGACGGGAACGAGCACATATCTCTCAAAACAGTTCATAGCAGGTTAGGAGTATAAATCATGCAATAGAATAAAATACAGAAAGTGCTGAAAAGGAAGTACGAGTAAACAGGAGATATTTTGTAACTGAAAGTAAATACATGATAGTAGAGACTGTAAGTGGCTACGTGATTTAGAGCATAATGGTTATGTAAACGGCTTGGGGGCACATGAATACAAATAAGGAGGCACATTTATACAGCTACTGGAGATAGTGTTCACATAACCAATTCTACTCACCCCGCCCCAACCAGTACACAAGGATCCATTCAAGTTACGTTATAAGCACATGAATACAACTAAGATACGTGAACTCATGTAATGATTAGTACATGAGGCACGTGAAAGCACATGAGAACATGTAAAAACATGAACTAGTACGAGTACAAGGAGTACCTGATGCACATGATAAAGTACATGAACATGAAATACCCGATGCACCCGTAAAGGAATAATATCTCAGGAAGGGATCCATATAGTACTAATCCGTGAAGATACGTGTCAGCATCATGTAGAGTAATCTAGAGCAAGAATATAATCCAGGTAAGTATGAAAAGATCAGAGAATGTACTCGCCTGCTAACTGAAAGTCCGAGATGAAAATACTGTCCGAGGAGTGGTGTCTGGCTCCTATTAGAACAGCACAAGTCACAACGAGTCCAGAATGGTAAATAATATGCACTACAATGCGTTCTACATAAATCTAGGTCAATCTAGGCCAAAGTCAACTCTTGGTCAACTCTGGTCAACCCTAGAAGTCAAACTAGGTCAACCAAGTCAAACCTAAGTCAAACTAGGTTACACTAGGCTAACTAGTCCATTCTAGGTCTAATAAGACTAAACAAGTCTAAACTAGACTCACTAGCTAAGCAAACACCACCTTAGCCATAGGCTAATAGACTAGGCCATGGGCCAATAGGCAAATACCACATTCAGTTCCATATCTAAAATAATACACAAGTACAATATGACTATATACTCTAACATAGGAAATCACACATTAGTATATCATGCAATCTCATATAGGAATACACATATAGGCTACCTATGATATATCCCACATCTATATAGGGTACATATATACATATATCTATACCATTATACAATATCAACCATGCATTAAATCATATATTTACATTGACACACATTCATATATATAGGAACCTATATATATTTTTGTATCTCAAATCATAATTTTACACATATACATAGGAAGGAGAGAGGGATACATGATACTCAAGTGTGTGCTAGAGTGTGATAGGCTAGTGAGGCATGTTACATAGGTGTGTGTGTAGAGCTAGAGTGTCAAGAGTGTGGTGATACATGAGGGTGAGTGTCAAAGTGAAGAAAGTGTGAAAATAGTGATGATGTGAGGGTGAAGAGGGAACACAGTGAAGCATGAAACAGTGAATGGTGTGAGGGAGGGTGATAGGGTGTGTGACAATACAAGAGTGAGAGTGACATAAATATACACTAGTGTATGTGAAGAGTGTTGTGATAGTGTTGTGAACATGTAACAGTGAGTGGCAAATAGTTTAACCAGTCCTAAAATATGTCTAGGTTAATACCACATAAAGAACATATATTCCAGTTTAAATGCAACCTCCAAACAGTTGAACCATACCCCAAATCTCAGTTTTAGAACTCAACCCACATCAAACAAACTCAAAATTGGTTTAATGGAACAGTTTACAACTGTCCAGGTTAAATACATTAAAGGAACACAAAATCAGTTCCTAAGGAATACAAAATCTCAGTAAAACAGTTTGGAAAACCCATATTTCAGTCCCTTGAGGAAATCTCAGTTTTAAGTGTTAACAACAGTTCAACAAACCCAATAAAAACAGTTTAAACCTTCCATTACAGTAAAACAGTGACAAGAAAACCTATAAGAATTTCTCAGATTTCGATTCCAACCCACATCGAAATAAACCCCAAATCAACATACTATTAGGTCATACAAAGGGGTACACATTAGGGCCTTGATGACATGAATTTAACAGTGTGGATTGAGTTAAAAAGAATGCCAAAAATCGAACTAAAACCTGGAACCAAACAGGGAAATCAATTTACCAGGTTTCAACTGTAATCTCAGTAAAAAGAAGAAAAATCTCAGTTTAACCAAATGGAACCCAGTTATTGAAAGCCTTCCTCAGTTTTGAAAGCCATTCTCAGGTATAGGGACATCCCATACATAATTGAAAAGGAAGGGACTCAGTGAATGATCACCCTTCCTTCTAATCTCAGTTTTAGGAAAAAAACTAACAGTTATTAAGAAGAACATTGGATCAATATAATGTAAACTCATGAATCACACATAACCAATTAACATGTCCCAATATGATATCCCATATTTCAGTTTCAAAACAACCCAAATCACAGTGAAGGTTCCCTCTCCAAATCAGATAAAACAGTCCAACAGGACCCTAATTTGAATCCCAGAATTAAGCCCCAATGCTCATCCAAAACAATCCAATTTCGACACCCACTTAGAAATCAACTAGGTGTACAAATTAGAGTTTATAATTCATGCAATTAACAGTGTTTAAATAGGTTAAAATCAAAGCCAAACTCCATTTCAAAATCTGGGAACAGGATGTACATTGGACTGATACACAACTTCAGAAATAAAAAGGAAATGAGAAAATAACAATGAAATTTTAATTAAAATACAAATTTTAAGGTTGGTAATATATAAACATAATGTACACATGCTCTGTAATTTGTTTGTGTCCACAAAAGTGGACACAAACGTGTCCATTCAATCAAAAACCCAAAATCAGTAAAACACAGGCACAGTGACAGCCAAGCGTCGTGCACGTGTTCGTGTCGATCGTGTGCACGACACACAACGACACGACCCACGAGAATTGGTCCACGTGTTCACCTAGACTAGGGCTATCGACTGGACACCCTGAATTGTGTCCAAGTTGCGTGTACACGACACAAGACACGCGTGTCAGTGCACGTTTTCAATAGAAAACTGCACAGTGCAAAACACGTGCACTTGCTCGTGTGTATCCGACACGACACGATAGGTCGTGCAACTTGACACACGTGATGTCAGTGGTTGCCCCAAGGTGTGTGTCCAAAATCACACGTCCACGTGGCGTGTCCTGCGCGCAAAAGACCCCGAGCAGCAGGGCAAGAAATCTGCACGCGCGCGTGCGGTGCACCCGCGTGTTCACGTGTCCCCCGTGGCCCGATACGACACGAAAATCACAACAAGAGACTAGAAACCTATAAGCAAGACCAAAAACCTAATTTCT
Source organism: Iris pallida (assembly GCA_029216955.1). Classification (NCBI taxonomy): domain Eukaryota; kingdom Viridiplantae; phylum Streptophyta; class Magnoliopsida; order Asparagales; family Iridaceae; genus Iris; species Iris pallida. Next base: position 6,233,679 of record JANAVB010011199.1, on the reverse strand, counting down.
ATTCAAATAGATTTCAAAATCTCACACAAAATGCCCATTGGGGCATTTCAACAAACACTCAGTGATACACACTGATATGTGTCCAGAATGGACACGAAATGACACAAAAACTTGGGAAACCCTATTCCTATAGTTTGGCTAGGGTTAGGGCAACCTAGAAATGATTTTTACAGGATTTTAGGAGCATTAATAGAGATTATACCTATAGGTGTCCAAAGCTCCAAAAAGCTCCAAGGAAGAGGATTTCTCAACCCACCAAAACTCTTCCAAATTGTTCCTTTCCTGTCAAAATTCAATCCGAACAGTAAGAGAACAATATTTAGAGCCTATAGGAATTTGTTTGAAGGAAAAAGGACCTAATTTGGATTTAATATGAATTTATGAAGATGGAACATTACCTCTTTCTAAAACTTGGTGAAATTTCCTAATGGAGGCTAGCCCTAACTTTGGGAGGGGATTAAATAGGATGGGGAGGATCATTTGTCCAGCCATGGGCTGATTAGAATTAGGGTTAGCTACTTGGTGGGCCTATGGGCTTTAAGCCTATTAGTTATAAAATGACTTGTGACTTCACAAGCCATTTCCATATGAAACTAACTCCTAATTTCACCAAATTAATTCCAATGGGTTCATCCTCATGAACTTAAGTCATCATAGGTTTTCAAATCCTAATCACAAAGTCAAGACCTAGGTTAGCCACTAGGTTAGTTTACAAGGTCAACTTAAGTCAAAGTCTCTAAACACCAAAAACAATTATTCTAAAAATCACTCAAAAATCACAATAATTATAAATAATCATAATAATTCAATTTAAATTCTAAAATTTTAAAAATGACCAAAATACCCTCATTTGGAAAACTGGGTGTTACAACCGTTCCATCATCGGTGGCGACCCCTAGGCCTAATTCCGCTATGGCTCCGGCCATGATAGGTAAAACCCTATCTAGTTCGGCTATGGGTTCGTCGGAGAAGAAGAGGAACCGAACAAAACCCTAAATTTCATGCCCACGTTTATACGTGTCAGCGTAGAATAAAAACCACCAAATACGCCCACGTCTATACGTGTCAGCATAAAATAAAAACAACAGAATACGCCCACGTCTATACGTGTCAGCGTAAAAATAGAAACAACAGAATACACCCACGTCTATACGTGTCAGCATAAAAATAGAAACAACAAAATACGCCCACGTCTATACGTGCCAGCATAAAATATTTAAGCATTAAATATGCGCACGTCTATATGTGCCAGCATAAAGTTAAAAATACGTAAGTCACCCACGTTCATACGTGTCTGCGTAAAGCAAGTCAAAAGACTATGTTTTTATGCGTACAACTTTTACTCTTTTGAACAGAGAAAAGTACGCGTAAAAAACTTTTAGTCATACACTGCCTCAACTTAGGATATTTTCCAATTCTTTGAAAAAAGAAAAAAAAAATATTCATAATCCTTTACGCACAAATCTTCACTTGCATAAAAAGAGCTCTTGCGTAGAGATGAACCAATTTTAGGACGTTTTTTCAATCTTTATGAAACCAAGAATGAAAATTTTCAAAATCTTTACACACAAACACTTATTTGCGGAGAAGAATTTGCGTAGAGATGTATAGAGATCAATTCTGAATTTTACTAACTTGATTTTTTTGTTGATACTATTTTTGCAGTGGACTTGCAAATTCATCCTCTCTCTGGACTCTTTGGTTCCCCCACTGGTATCTTGGGTTCCAACTATTTGGAGAATCTGTCTCATGTTGAGTTCCCACAAAGTGACAAACAGTACCCTGAAGAGAGATAGCAACTGATAGCTGCTCAAGGAGACAGGATGCTGCTGATTTTGATAAACGGAGAACTGCTGACATCGCTGGATTGCCAACAATTTTTTAAGCCTGCCTTTATATTTAGAGATGCCATTAACTTCAAATCTCAGACAAATCCCAAGAATGAGTCCTGGGTATTTAGATTTGGGGAAAGAGCGATGTACCTCCCATCAATGTCAAGGGATTATCCCTTGTCTTCGTTTGTTCATGCCATCCACCCAAGACATATGATCTGGAACCTGACTCCCAACAGTCATGGTAGACCAGGAAAAATCATATTTAAGAGAGATGGGTTTAACCAAATGGGCTACCCTACCAGTACTCCTAGCGGTGGTGTTATTCCTTTTTCTGGTTTACTTCCCGGATTCACACCAAGCGAGGATTCAGCTTTGATCCAACCAGTACAGATACCAATATTCATAAACAAGTTTATGAACGTCTCAGTGCTATATCCCCTAGTCAACCCTAGGCTTCCAGGGTGGATGACCCCTCATAATAAGAACTGGATTCAACTCAGTGCTTGGGTCATGCAGAACTTCAAAGCGAAACTGTAAGCCATTGGACTGTTTGAAGCAGTAGCCTCTACAAGTCAAGGCATACCAATGAACAATAACCTGTTCTTAGCTTTGATGGAGTTATGCATTAGCTCAACAGGGACTTTTGTAACCCCTATAGGTGAAATGAGTTTTGCACTGCATGAGATACAATTCATTTCTAAGCTGCCAATAGGGGAAGCTCCATACGAAGAATATGTTCCCTCCAACCGGGAATTAGCAGAGATCAGCCAGACAAACCCCGATCTAGTCGAAGTATATCAAGAATTGATGTGCCATTATCTGATTTGCACCACTATGTATGAAAGTGGATCGCATTTGGCATACATCAATAAATGGACAACATATCTATTCTACCATCAGAATAGGATATCTAAGGATGACAAGGGGAGATTCCAAGACAATAAGGCTCAATCCATCTACCTTTGTTCAATAATTCCTTCGGATTTGATCCACGGTTTGACGATCACATCTAAGTCTCAGGACAAGTATCTGACCACTAAGACTAGAGAATTCCCTGCGGGGACTGAAGCATTGAGCTATCTAAAGCATGGCAGTCGAAAGATCTCAAAGAAAGCCTTGCTGGCAGGCTTTCTTTCTCTGTGGCTGCGAAGATAGGTCGTACCAGGAACTGGTACGGCTGACAGAATCCATAGAAACGTACTATGGCCAGTATTACGTTTGGTGTGCAAGACCAGACTCAGCCTATTACCGGCAATAGTATGTCGGATAAATGTTAGTCTGCGAGCATTTGGTGAGGAGCTGATCAATAATACTCCCTACCGTAAAGATTTCCCTAGGGTAGAGATGCCCTACACTTATTTAATGGGCTGGTTACTGCATCACAACTGTAGTTTATTGCCACCAGGCCCTGAAGATAATACGGAGGTCTTCCTCCAGAAGTTCAATAAAGCCACGTGGATTGTAACTTCAGTGACATATACTCGAACAGTACTAAACTACCCTTATGGGTGAAACTTTTTCTACACACGACCACCAGTTCTAGCCGACTGCCTCGGTGTGCAATTTGAAGATATAGGTCAAAAGAGGACGGGGCTCCCTGCACCTGTCTTTAATTGGCTGATATGCATCAGACCATCACATTTGATGTATAGGATTGAGGACATCTGCATCTTCGAACCGTACCTGACCAGTCGATTCGTTCGTCAATTCGAGTATGACCAACTTTACGTTGGTAATCCCTCCACTGCCTTCAACTATTATGGAAAGTTAGGTGATGGTGCAAGGGCATAGAGATATTTCAGCGCTGGATGTACCAGTGCTAAATTTTGTGTGTCAACTGCCACCAGTACAACTGAGCTACGAATGCTTCATTCGTATGCTCGTTTTTGTGCCTCCATCCGTTCCTTCACAAATGACTACAACATGAAGAGAAGTCTTCGATGGGACAAGGAAGGAAATGCCGAGGAACCTGTTATGGTACCTTCGGATGTACCTGATGATGCTGTTGTTCCAGATGAATATCTGGAAGTGATCCCAACGGGAGTAGGGGAGGCACCAGCGGGAGCAATCAAAATTTATACTTCTAGGAAGCGTTAATCCGACACAGCGGTTGTTGCCCGAGAGAAGAAGAAAAATGTCACTTTTAAAGGGCCTTCCAGACAGAGGGCCGCTACTCCAGAAAGCGAAACTCTAGTCGAAGAGGCTCAAAATATTGCATCTTCTTCAGCTCATCCTAGAGAAGGGTCTTCAGCGTCCCAATCAGCAGCAGCAATAGAAACTATGGGGCTCCTATCTTCCAAACATCTCAGCACTTCGTTGCATCTCACTTTGCCACAAAAGGCGCAAGCTATCGAAGACACCGTTGTTTCACTTAACAAAATGCCCTTGAAAGGCTTTTGAAAGAAAACGAGAAAAAGTACAAGTTGTTTTTGGGAAGTATTGTTATGGAATTCTGATCTGAGAACGATCACTTTGTTCCTTGGACCACACGATGATGATGAAAAATGACTACTGGAAGATGAACAGCTGGATGAACTAAGTCACCAGAAAGGTATCGACACACTAGGCACTGATGGCAAGGTTGAATGCTTTCCTGCTTTGCTTCACTCTGTTCTTGAAGAAAAATTGAAGAGAAATGCTCTGGAAAATCACTTTGCTCTCAAAGTATCTGGGCTCTGATCTCTATGTGATCTGTTGTGTTTTTTGTTTAAAAAAATAAGTCTATTTACAGACTAGACCCTTTTGAGTAAAAAGCAACATAATTGGGTATTTACGCAAGTAACTGCCACCCACGATTGAAAATTGACCTCTACGCGTGATAACAAGTGTCCCATATAGAGTTGTAGTCTCTACGCATGGTGACACGTGTCCCATAACTTCAACAATATGGAGAGAGCACGTACACACGTTCCTCGATAAGTGTGGTATGAAAGTCACGTATGCAGACCACGTTCTCACATAGCCAAAAAAGATTGAGAGTAAAATAGCCCAAAGTAAGCTTCCTGCGTAAAGTGGCTAAGAAATAGCCTTGAGCGTATAGCTAGCTCAAATAAACTCTACGCACACAAAAGTAGCTGAGATAGCCTTGAGCGTAAAAACTCAAATAACTTTCATGCGTAATAGAAGCGGTCTATTGAGCGTAAAGTAGCTCATCTGCACATTTAAACGATAAGCGTTGGATTTGGTACAAAAAATCTTCTCGGCTTTAGTGCAATGTTCTGTCAGAAAATTATTCTGTCAGAAAAGTATTACGTGCATTAAATGCAGTCTGGACAGCCTGTCGCTCTCGCGTAGAGTTTGAAGATGACTCTTGCGTAAAGGAGCTCGCGTAGAGTTAGATTCTGTTTGATCTCTGCATAAAGTTTTAATCTGACTCAGTTTGTCTTGCGCAGAGTCTGACTTTGCGTAAAGTTTCTCGACTTCTTTGACACTGTCTATGAAGTTTATTTTATGCTTCTACAAAAACCCCTCCAAACTTTTCAAATTTTTCTAAGATTTGAAATACTTTGAACAGAAGCGTAAAATCCAGGATATCTAACAATCATCCACGTATAGTTCGGAAGACCCAGCAGTCATCTCAGAAGCGTAAAATTCGGGATACCAACAGTCATCTCAGAATTTGAACCGATTTCAAAAATTTCTATAAATAGAGCTTCACAAGTAGAGAGAACTTTACTCATCTCTTGCAATCTCAATCTCCTTTACTCTAATCTTCAAAATCCACGTCTAAACCAATGGCACCAAAGAGCAAGACCACCGTCGGCGCTAAGGGCAAGAAGCTCGCTGTCGCTGCTTCGTCGACGGCTGAACGTGCGGAGACCACCGTTCCATTATCGGTGGCGACCCCTAAGCCTAATCCCACTGTGGCTCCGGCCATGATAGGTAAAATCCTATCTAGTTCGGCCGTGGGTTCGTCGGAGAAGAAGAAGAGCCAAACCCTAAATTTATGCCCACGTTTATACGTGTCAGCGTAGAATAAAAACCACCAAATACGCCTACGTCTATACGTGTCAGCATAAAATAAAAACAATAGAATACGCCCACGTCTATACGTGTCAGTGTAAAAATGGAAACAACAGAATACGCCCAAGTTTATACGTGTCAGCGTAAAAATAGAAACAACAAAATACGTCCACGTCTATTCGTGCTAGCGTAAAATATTTAAGCATTAAATATAGAAAACAATTATCATAGGTAATAATATGAACATGATAAGTCTTCAAAACTTAACAAAGTAGATTATATCTATCTAGAGGTAATGTGGACATGTTAGATAACAAATCTTGTTTTCTTTTTAGAGCATACAATACTATCAAAGGTAATATGAACATAATAGATCGTAGTGACTCAAAAAAAATAGATTAATATCTATTCAGAGGTAATATGGACATGATAGATGAATAAGGAAAAGAAGTAGATTTAATATTTATTTAGAAGTAACAAGGACATGATAAATATTAAATATTTTTCTTTCTGAAATCAGCTGGTAAGACAGAAGATCAAAATTCTCTTTTAGGAGAATAAATAATTAGCTTAACCAAACCTTGGTAGCTGGGGACTAATGAAGAAATTCAAACATAATATTTCTTTAAGAATTTTCCATTAATTGGCATCATAATCAAATCTCCATTAGGTTTCGATAACCTATAGGCACCATTGGAGAATATTGTCTCGACTACATAAGGACCTTCCCATTTAGCTTAGAATTTGCCTTTGCTCTTATGAGTCATAACCATAGGTCTCCGGACAGCTAAGACTATCTCACCGACTTTGAATACCCTCTTTTTAACTTTACGGTTGAAAGCTCGAGATATGCGGGCTTGATATAACTAGATGTGATGTTGTGCTTGAAGACGCTTCTCGTCCAGTCCTTCAAGTTCTTGGAGTCGTAAGCGATCATTATTTTCAGAGGTTAGCTCATTAGCAATGGCTATTCTAAGAGACGGGATCTAGATTTCTAATGGAAGAACAGCCTCGCATCCGTAAACCAGGAAAAATGGTATAAAACCAGTAGGAGTTCGGACTGTTGTTCGATAAGCCCATAAACATTCTCCAAGTTTCTTATTCCAATCACGTTTATTAGAAGAGACGAACTTTTTGAGAAGTTTAATAATAGTTTTGTTGAAAGCTTCAGCTAAACCATTAGCAGCTAGATTATAAGCCGTAGAAGCTATGTTCTGAATCCGATTCTTATCAAAAAATCGATAAAACGTCTGACTGGCAAATTGTGGTCCATTATCATAGATTATCCTTCGGGAAACTCCGAAACGATAAATTACATGATGTTTGATGAAGCGAACCACATTAGACGTTTTCACTTCCACAAGAGGAACTGCTTCTGCCCATTTAGAAAAGTAATTAGTTATAGCCAAAATAAACCGATGTCCTTTGACAGAAGGAGGATTAATCGGACCAATAATATCCATGCCCCAAGCTTCGAAAGGACAAGAAGCTGCTGTAGGATATAATAATAATTCAGAGGGTTGGTGATAAAGTCAGCATGAATCTGGCATGGTTCACACCGTCTGGCATTATCCACAGCATCTGCTATCATAGAAGGCCAATAATAACCCATTCTTTGAATACGATCCTGTAATTTCGAACCTGGTTGATGCACACCACAAACTCCATCATGAGCTTCACGAAGTGTTTATTTGGCTTCACTTTCTGAAAGACAACGCAATAAAAGTCCGTCATAAGAACGACGATACAACATATGCATTGAAGAATCATAATAGAATCGAAATGATCGTCTTTTGATTGATGCAGCTTTCTTTGGATCTTCAGGTAAAATTCCATAAATCGCATAATCAATAAATGGACTTCTCCAATCCTTTTGCTGAGAATTTGATTCTGTAGTATAACTCTGTTCGATGTGCAAATTATTCTTGACACAGAATAAATCTCTATACAACAAAGTAATGGTGTTTTGCCTTCTAATTGGAACTGCTAAATTTGCAGCTAAACTAGCAAGAGCGTCAGCTTCCAAATTTTTAAAACGTGGTACGAATTCAGTGAAGAATCCTTTGAATGAAAGAGCCAATTTGATTACCACTTTATGATAGGAAATGAGGTCAGGATTTTTGACTTCATATGTCCCTCTGACCTGATTGACAATCAGTTGAGAGTCTCCATAAGCTTTCAGAAACTCAATGTCCAATTGTTTTGCTACTTGAAGACCAATTAGCAGAGCATTATATTCTGCCACATAATTGGAACATGGTTTATTGAGGGAATAAGCACGGTATATAACCATTTTATCAGAAGAGACCAAGACGATGCCTACTCCGGAGACAATATTGCCTTTAGGCCTAACTCGTGATGCTCCATCAAAGTATAGCTGCCAAATATCATCCCTCAGATTCATGTTGCAATCTACGACTTCATCTGGAATATCCTCATATAGCTTGGAAGTTTCAGGTATACGGTGAGCTACTAAGAAGTCAGCTAACGCTTGACCATTCACTAATTTTTGAGGTATATAGACCATATCATAGGGAGTAAGGAACATTGTCCAGGTGGCTAACCGGAAGTTAAGAATACTTGGCTTTCTCATCAATAGCCGAATAGGATTTATTCTGGATATGACATAAATAGTTTATCCTGACACGTAATGTCGGGTCTTTTGAATGGCAAAAACCAAGGCTAGATATTCTTTTTCCACATGAGTATACCTGTGTTCAGCCCCAACCATTATTCGACTGAGATAATAAATTGCTTGTTCATGACCCTTATCACTTTTTTGTGCAAGAAGAGCACCAAGAGAATGATCTAATGCTCGAACATACAGCAAAAATGGTCTTTCCACTACTGGAGGTACTAGAACAGGTAGATTTGTAAGGTATTACTTGAGGTCATTAAAAGCTTTTTGACATGCTTCATCCCAAACAAATGATACACCTTTCTTTAATAGACGAGAGAAAGGTTGACATCTCCCAGAGAGATTTGATATAAATCTCTTGATATAAGCAATGCGACCCTGAAAGCCATAGAGTTCTTTCAGATTACGTGGAGGACGTATTTCAAGAATTGCTTTGACCTTATCAGGATCAACATGAATACCTTGAGAAGTAATGACAAATCCCAAAAATTTGCCACTAGAAACCCCTAAGAAAGACTTAGTGGGGTTCATCTTTAATTGATGTCGATGCATCAACTGAATACTGTCTTCAAATCTTGAATGTGACACTACAACAAATAGGACCTACAATAGCAGTTTTTCTATAGCGTTCAAGTCTCCCCGCTGTAGAATGCTATCAACAATAGCGTTCTTTCTGCAGTACTATAAAATATATATCTATAGCGTTTCCTGAATGTTATAGAATCTATAACATTCATCTATTGCTAAATACAATACTTTTAGAAATGTAGTAAACAATTATATAGAAAATACAACACTTTTAAAGTGTTGTTTTAAATTTTATTTTCCACAATTTTTTTTTACTTTGCCGCGTGTGCAAAAAAATGGCGCTCAGAAAACTAGGTTTTTCCCTCTCCCTTCTTCAATTTTTTTGAGGTCTCTATGTATTCTTGGCATTATTGCTTTCTCTCTTTCTCTCTCATTTCCCTCATTTTCCTTTGCTCTCCCCCATTTTTTTGTGGCGCTCAGAAAACTTAAATAGGAAACCAAAAATCAGTAGAAAACCCTTTCCTCTATTCCCAATAGAAAATCAAAACTCAGTAGAAAACCCCTCTCCGGTCAGTCGAAGGCATCTCCGGTCAGTCGCAGCCCTTCCATCGACGCCTCTCCAGAGTCTCGACTCCCTCTCTAGAGTCGCGGCCCTCTCCAACCGGCTACATTTGTTTAGTCGACGCCCTCTTCACCGAAGGTTCGAATTTCCCCCACAACTCTAGGGTTTTCTCCTAAGTTTAATTTGTCTCCATCTCCTATTTGATTTTCATACTAGGGTATGTATTTAATTTGAGTTTGTAGAAGACGTTAAATCGTAATTTGGTGTGTTCTATTTTTCTCCACTCCTAGTCGACGACATCTGTTTAATTTTTTAGACTAGGGCATCTGTTTATTTGAGTTTGTTGAAGATGTCTGCAAGTCTTTATTTGCTTCTCCTGTTTAAATCGTCTACAACTACTACTTAATTTGACAACTGCACAATTGTGTAGAATCAAGAAATTTTAGGATTTTCTCCTCTTAATTATAGGACAACTTTGCACAAACACGAATTTGACTCGACACTTTTTTGACACAGCAACAACCTTTAGGTATATCTAAATTCTTGGTTAGGGATTAAGGTGCTACAGCCTTAGGCATGCTTAGAATATGCGAGAAGCTTCTTTGTGCATATTTACCTATTTGAACTTGCCTTCAACTGTATTGGTTAAGTGTAGAAGATTTTATCCTATAAGCATAACACTCTAAATTTTGATCTTCATCATGTCAGATTTGACGCAGACACAAAATAAGTTGGCAAAATAGGTAGATAACCACCAAATTTGTGTCGTTTGTTGGTAATTACTGGTGGTGGTGTTTTGCTTGACCATGTCTAATGCATATGCTATTTTTCATAGGACATTTTAGTTACACCAACATCCAAGGAAAATTATGATATATTTGATGGTGTAGAATGGTTCAGACTTCGGCCTTTATATGGTGTCATATGGGTAGTTGTTTCCCTAGAACTGCCTATTCCCCTATGTACATCTAGACTTTCCACCCTCTTGAATCGAGTAAACACGAGCCACCTCCAGTCTCTCTGGAATTTGTACTCTCCTCCAATCCTCTGTCAAGAACCTGATCATGGGACAATCTTGCTAATGGACCAGCTGTTGGCAATGCTTGCTTTCGCCTTGCTCTGCAAATTATGTTATTGATTTCCTTTAACGTGATATGTTAATGAATGTGAGTCTGCGGTCCAAGGATATTTCAATCAGGCCTAAGCTTGGTGGGAATCATCATCTTTTGTTTCTCATAGATCCAAAAAAAATTGAATAAGCAATCAATTTGAATAAGCATGGTGGGAACCATGCCGATCCAGAGTCTGAGTAAGTATGTGAAAGGTTTTTCTAATTGCTTCGAACGGTAGTAGTTGAGGCTTTCTCAGCGATTGTTGGGATATTAGCCATTCCATCCTGACATGAAAATTTGGTTATTTGTGTTAGTGAATTGGATATTTTTTGTTTTTGTTTTTGTTTTTGTTTTTGTTTTTGTTTTTGTTTTTGTTTTTGTCCCTTAATGAAGAGGGGGCTTTATGTATATACATTTTCAAAATAATGAAAAAATATTTGTGAAGATTGATGCTTTTTAAGGCAGGATGCCAGGAACGGCACCCTAACAAGTCCAAGTTAGTTTCATGGGCCAAGCAAGCACCTACAAAACATAATATTTTAGTTCTCGATGGTATGTTTACAGTAATTATACATAGTTCGTAATTGTACCCTTCTTGCATGTTTTATTCCATTATTCTGTTCACTGAAAGCAAGAGATAGCATTTAATTCCTTATCCATGTTCCTAAACTTGTTGAAGTTTTAAAGTAAGTTCCTTCTAACGGCGTCCTTTCTACGGTTTGGTGGTGCCCTACAATAAAGGAAAAAAACCCTTAATGTGTAGGACATGGAACCCAAATCCTACCTTGTACACTAAGGGAGTTGGTATGTGGTTGTAAATGTGTTCTGTTGGGAACCACAAGGTTCTTTCTCTCTTTACAAAAAGAAGCCATCTTTTATATTTATTTTTCGTACAAGTTATGATTGTTTTAATAAAGTTTCTACATATCCAATAAATTGAGATCTTAGGTTGAGTTAGAATTTCGGAGAAGGGGGAAGGGGAAAGGAGGCCCCCATAGGGAAAGAAATAGATTGTTATAGTTAGGCTAAATTCTGTATCCAAATACACTGCTTAGGAGCCTGTCATGTGCATGGATGCCAAAAGATGAGTTGTCTGGAAAAATTTAATTTGTGGCCAAATGATACTGCATAATGAAGCGTATTGATTAATGGCTTGTTTAGAAGGCTCGACTCAATGACTCTTTCAGTTCAGAAGGCAGTGTACTCTACTGGGGATTTAGGACTTACACTCTACATTATATTTTAACAAATAGTGGGATGTCATTAGAGTTGCAATTGTCCCATTGGCCTGCACGTTTGTCTTTTTCAATTTGATTTGGTACATAGTTCGGTTTACTTATGTAGATGTGATAATTTTCAAATTTCCATTTTGGAGGCGAATTTTGGCTGTATATTTTCTAATTGACATGTTACTTGATAGAGGTATTTATCTATTGGTCCTACTTGTTCAAGGCATTGGCTATTGACATGTTACTTGATAGAGGTATTTCTCTATTGGTCCTTGTTCAAGGCATTGGTTGTTGCACTATCCTTTCGAGGACCAATTTTTGTATATGCTGTCAATTTGTTTTTCAACTCCAGAGCAAATTTCAGAACAGTTCATATCACCGCACAAATGTCTAATACTGTAGATTTCTGAATAAAACTAGCTAGTGTTGCTGATAATCATGTATGATAAGGAAGTTCACTCAGTAAAGCAGAGGTACACTCATTCTCAATTCCTGCTTGTTTTTATCTGACAGGTAAGACCGTACCCAAGAAAAGCATTTACAGAGGAAGAAAGTACGTCGACTCTGAGTGAACTGGGCTTAATGAACAAGCAGGAAGCATTATTCTTAGAGTTGATTTAGTAGTGGTCTTGTCACCGGGAATGTGATCGAGGAATGGTATGGTACTCCATTCCTTTATTTTGTGCCTTTGCTTCTTGTCATTATGATAAAAATCTCTTCTGATTGTAGTTTGTTTCGTTTGCAAAATGTTGCAGTATATGCAGCTCTGGAACTTATCAGAGAACAAGACCGTGTCAGTCGCAGCCCATGAAGGCCTAATTACATTCCTCTAGTGGGTAACCGAACTCATCATCATTCCTTCAGTTCTTAATTTTTATGTTAACTTTAATCTATGAACTTAATTTTGGTTTAGATTCAGGACAAAGGTGCAGAAGGTAGAGGTAGAGTTGCTCGTATCCAGAGGAGGCTTCTTGTCGTGGAAGTGGAGAAACGGATAATGCAATTTCAAACTTGCATGGATCAAGGAATGGTAAATCTAAACTCGTCTCTCATAGTTGCTTTACCTTTAACAGCTCATGTATGCATTCAAGATCCAACTGAACTTAATATGAAAATGCATTTTCCTTTGTTTCACAGACTTGAAAATAGCACAGAGATGTTCTCAAGAATTTCTTGTTATATCACTATAGTGTGCTATATATAGTATAGCACTAGGGTAAGGGGCATCTATTGGTAAACACGAGTTGGCAGGGCGTATCGTACAGCCATGGGTTTTCTAGAAACAACATGAATGTAGGACCCTTACCCTTGTTTCGCATAAACTCTATAGGGTTTATGCTGTCAGATGATCCCTTAAAAATGAGTACAGTTATCACCCAAAAAATTGATTTCTAAAAGCTTACACTACATATTGGCTGTTATGCAGCACATAATGATCTCTATTTAGAATCATAGTCAAAATGTGAACTTTTGAAGGAATAACAGTTCCTCGTTTTATTTACTTTATTTGAATCGAAGACGACACTTATTTTGCTAGTGTGTGAGTTTGATTTTAGTAATAGTGAAGTTATAAAGTTCTTCTTTTTTTTACACCAAGTGAATGCTTGATATGCTTTTGCGAGTCGAGATGCTACAAATTGTCATACATGTAGGAGGAAGATGCTCAATGCATGTTCGGGTTCGTGTCAATCGCAGCCCATGAAGGCCTAATTACATTCCTTCAGTATCATGAAGTTCGGTTACCTCTACCTTCTGCACCATCAGTTGGACAACATTAATCATAAGGTAACTATTTTTTTTTTACTCCAGTTACCCACTAGAGGAAAAGTTAAAAAAATTCTTCATTACAAACTGCATCAAATAACCACCTCTATGTGTGAAAGTAGAGAGAAACCCTATCAGACCCTAAGTTGGGTTATTTTGCATCTAAATTATCATTAGCAATTTAAGTTTTGGATAAAATGTGATGAGCTGAGATAGCTTCTTTTTTTCAAAAAGAAAAAAAATACATATACAATGTGCCCATCTGGCTCAATTTACGGTTACAGTCGAGCTAATAGAATGAAGCCGAATTGAGTACTCATCTAGCTTCGTCACTCGAGTTTTTTTCGAGCCTATCACGCAAGATGATTGTACATTTACAGTCCTTCTAAGGAGCTTTTATCGAGCCTGTCTCAAACCTAGCTGAGCAGTCAATAGCAATTATTACAATTTCGAGACGAGCCATGATCATAATTTTGTGAACCAAATAGATAGTACACTAATTAGATCATGTGTCCCCAAACTCGAGCATTTTCCTGATATAGAGCCTATAGCAAATACAGATTGTAATACTCACCAAAACTTCGGAACTGAACTTTGGTTTCTTTGAGAGTACCATGACATTGAAGTTAATTGAATCAGGTTTAGTTTGGATCATAGCCTTTATAACTCTTGCAGCATCTTGTACAGATGAAACAAGTTAGAGAAGGTATTACAAGTAAAACTGAAGAATATCATCTAAATAGTATAGGTGAGAAATAAAAATCATATACTGAACATGTGAACTGTTAATGAAACTGGAGAGTGACAAAAAGCATGAAAGACCTATTCCTAATAAGGACCTGTGTGATACTTTTTTTGTTATCCATAATAACTAAATATTGTGAATAATTCTTGATATATTTCCAGTCATCTTGTGCTAATATCTGAATTAACATCTGACTCATTAGTATGAATTTCAGGGAAACTAACAAATATGTGAGAATTGTACAATCATGGAGAAAATATAGGAACCAGTAGAAGTTATGTTCATGGTTATTTATGTCTTATTTTTGCCTTTGATATTTTCTGGCACATATTACTACTGACGCTTGCCTTCGTTAGAAATGTGGTCAACAGGAACAAGTTAGAAGGTTATTTTTTATATAATAATGTATTTCTTCTCAATTTTTGTAGGTTGGTGGATAAATTTTTGATGGTTGTGGATAGCTAGAAGGAAAGAGGCGATCGAGCAGTTTTTTGGCCTACATATATTTTGTAAATGGAATGGTTTATTTTGGACTACTAGGCGTACAACTACTTTTTGTACATCTTGATTGTTTTAATGACAACTACTTTTTGTACATCTTGCATGTTTTAATGAAACATGTTTATATTTTGGCAAATCTTTTCTATATCTTGATTGATCGAAATGGAAGTTGCGATTGAAATTGTTGAAATCAAAATTGTGATTTAGCATGAATTTTTATGGTTATTTGTATGTGATACACAGGATATTCAGATATGAAATTATGTAGCAGATTTATAGCAATTAAAACGTCTAAATGTAATAGCGTTTCCAAAACTGTTGGCCGCTATCACGATAGCATATGACGAACGCTATAATAAATTAAACCATCTACAACATTCATGAACGCTATCATTCATCAACATCATTCTTGAATGTTATAAACCAATCACAGCATTCATAAACGCTATAAGTAATCCACAGCACTTACGAACGCTATAAACTATCTACAGCGTTCTAGAATGCTATAAAGTATTTACAGCATTCATAAACGCTATAAACCATCAACAGCATACACGAACGCTATAAACCTTCTACAGCATTCATGAACGCTATAATGTTATAGCGTTCACATGTCTGGACATACTATAGCGTGGGCGATCATAGCGGACAGAATATGCTATAGAAGGCTTTCTATAGCGTTCTGTGCATGCTATTGTAGGCCATATTTGTTGTAGTGTGATCATCCTTTAATCGACTTTTGACAGCGATATCATCTACGTAACATTCAACTGTTTTTCACAGATGTTCTTAAAATATATTGCTCATGGCCCTTTGATATGTGGCACCAGCATTTTTTAGACCAAAAGGCATAACTGTATAGTAATAAACTCCAAGGGGTGTACGAAAAGCAGTATGCTTTTCATCTCCTAGATGCATCTTAATTTGGTTATATCCGAAAAATCCGTCTATGAAAGACATACATTCAAAACCACATGTATTGTCTATCATGACATCAGTGATTGGAAGTGGAAATTCATCTTTTGGACAAGCTGCATTTAGATCTCGAAAATCTATACAAATTCGAACTTTTCCATTCTTCTTCATGACAGAAACAATATTGGCAACCCAATATGGGTGTTGCTGTTCACGGACAAAGCCACATGTAATAAACTTTTTGACTGCTGTTTCAATTTCATCCATCATATCTGGTCGAAAATGTCGTTACTGTTGTAGTACCCCGACCCTACATCGTGCCTCGTTGTTCGTCCATGGGTGCGCGAGAAAGGAACACTGTCGCTATCGACTCGGTCGGGACCGACAGGTCGGGATCGATCAAATCGATCGAACGGGAACGGTTGAATTAAGATCCATTCCCCGTTATGGAATGGATTCTTTGGAACCAAGTCCCATATTCAGCGGGTTGCGCCTCGAGGATAGACTCTGTGGCTGAGTCGGGAGAGACCGCTCGTTACTCTGTTTTTGACGCCGTTTGCGTTGGTTTTGGCCTTGTTTTCTGAATGCATTTTCGTGAATATTTTCGATGGTTTTCATGGCTTACATTTCGAACTTCGTATTCGTATCGAATTTCCTTGAATAACACAGTATTCTAATCGGTTGCTTGTGCGATTTCAGGTGATTGCGTAGGCAACGTCTAGCGCGGCCAACCAGTTTCTCGCCTCAAGTAAATACTAAGGTGAGTGGCTGACCCTTCTTCCCTCGACCCTCTTCTCTAATACATTATCGATACTAGACATGTGCTATGCTAAATGTAATGCAACGACATGAATGATATTCCGATGAACGGTCACACGACGTCCTACGAACACGAACTATACAGATGCTTGTCATATAATATTATCGTGCTTGCAATTATCGAATCATATAGAACCGTGCTAAGGAAAGACGAATCGATTAAATGAATGTCGCAATAATACATAAAGATTGCCTTGAAATAATAATTAACTTAGCACGGTCATGGACAACTTGTCGACAAGGGAGATTGTTTCTTCGGAAGGTATCCCGAGGCCACGGGACCGTTCTGACCTAGGAAGAAACACGGATATCTATGTCGGATGCATGCCACGGTAGGCAGTAGCTTTCAACGGGGCTCGCTACCTGCGCTGAAGGACCTCTGTCTACCAAGCTATATGTCCAAGATGGCTTGTCGCGTTAGTGACTTTCATGAATGCACTCTATTACATTTTATTATTATCAACATGACAGGGAAGAACATGGTAAGTTTACGCTACGACAGCGTGCTCTGCCGGGGGTAAGATCTATCGTCGTTATGCAGTTATGCCTTCAAATCTAAAGTTTGAATTGAATATGATGGCTAGAAATTTCACTAAACATTTGCATGCACGCTCACTTAACTTTTTCAACGAATAAGAGCACGAGACGTAAATTGCCACGCACCAGCACAAAGTATAAAGTGCTGACCCTCGCTCTCAACAGGTACTCGAAACCAGGACAGCATGCCAAGGAACTGAAGGCGATGCTCCTTCCTTTTGAAGCCTTGCTAACATGAAGGCTAACTCTGCAACATTTTGAAGACTCAATTCAACTGCATCATGCAACGCAGACTCTCGCCGATCCAAGGTCTTAGAGTCATTTTGCTGTTATGTAAAAAGGGATGTAAATATATGGAATGACTATCTCATCGATGTCGGTTGTAAGCCCGAGAGGTCTCTTTTGTAATCGAGTATGTAATCCAACTTATTTTCAATGAAAATATAAGTTTCCTTCTTTATATAAATGTGTTCAATTTCTCTGCGTACTCTTACAAATGTTGTTGTTTCAGATAACCATATGAACCGCCTTGTGCAAGCGCAACTTAGGCTTGCACGACATCACGCCCCGGGGGACGATTAACGATTCTACCGAATTGGGGAGTGACAGCTGTTGTTTAACAGGTTTGGCATTAGGAAGAATATTGAGTTTGTGAGTAGTTACTTTGGGATCCAGACCCAACAGTGGCTTCGAGTGGCTCGAGTAGCTCGAGATCCGGACTCTCTAATAATGCCATGGAGCGGATGTTGCGTATGTTAGAAGTGCAACAACGACAAGCTGAGGAGAGTCAACGCCAGAATGAGCAACATCGATGGCAGACGGAGGCACGTCAAACTCAGTTCGAGGCCCGATTCGATACACAATTCAAGTTGCAGCAGAAGCAGCTTGATACTCTCCAGCAGATCGTTCAGACGGTGGTGGCCAACAACAACAACTCCGCGACAACCCATGCCCTAAACGAGCCTGCGGCCAGACAAAGTGAAGTCGATCCGGATGTACCCGAGCCTACACCTTAAATACTGAAAAGTTTCAACTTCGACGTGTCAAAATTCACAAACAGCTGCCGTACTTCCTTCAACAGCACAGAAGATCCCTCCTTGGTGATCGACTGGTTGGAGGAACTGGAAGATAAGTTCGAGCTTCTGGGCATCGAAGAGTGCAAGAAAGTCGTATGCGCTCAACTTCTACTTCGATCGAACGCGCACGACTGGTGGGCCGTACAAAAACGAGCGATCAGACACGACGACGAGACATCCATAATTTCTTAGGCCACCTTCCGAGAGGCGTTCGAGATCGAGTACCTCCCCGAAGATGTTCGACAAGAGAAGGAAAATGAATTTATACAGCTAAGGCAAGGAAATATGACGGTACGGCAGTATGCAGCAGAGTTCAACAAGTTAGCCAAATTTGCTGGAGAATTACTGCCCTCCCTGGCGAGTCGTGCTCGACGGTTCAAAGTGGGTCTACGACCATCCATCTATGCCCATGTGTCTGTTTCGCAATACAAAACGATGGAGGAGTCTCTCAACCATGCCCTCCGCCTTGAACGCCAATATCCTCCAGGTGCTGCCGGCACAGTGCATGCCTACAATCACAAATGCCCTAGCCACACGGAAGGAAAAAATGTGACCAAGCGTTCGAACAACGGGCACCAGGGCGGACACCAGGCGCGGAACTAGGGACCCCACTACACAAAATGCAACTGGAACGGACATCTCGCCATCGACTGTGAAGTTCAAAATGACGGGTGTTTCATCTGCAAAAAGGGGTCACTTTCATGGAGACTGTCCGAACCGTAGAAGAAATAACTTGAACACGCCTCAGTATCAACAACACCGTCCGGGAAATCAAGTTCCGGCGCCTCGAGCACCTCAACCCGCACCCAAAAATAGCCAAGACCATCGCCCCAATACCCAGGGCCACGTCTATGCCATGACCCGAGATGAAGTGCTTGCATCAGATACGGTCGTGACAGGTATACTAAATTTTAATAATGTGCCTGCTTGTGTACTATTTGATTCAGGTACTTCACATAGTTTTATATCGGCGGACATTGCCGCCGAGCACAAACTTCTGATAATATTATTAGATCTCGACCTTAGCGTAAGTACACCTTCGGGCACACCAATACTCACTAATTTAGCCTACGTTGACAGGATCATCTGTATCGACGGTCAAAAGATCGGTCTTGACGTGATGGTTCTAGACATGAAGGACTTTGATATCATTCTGGGAATGGATTGGCTTGGGCTGTGCAACTCAACCATAGACTGTGCGAAAAAGATGGTCACCTTTCGCATACCAGGAGTTCCTGAATTCTACTTTTCGTGTGGTGATGCATCGTCGACCTGCATGCTGATTTCGGCAATTTAGGCTCGGAGGATGCTGTATTCTGGATGCAAAGGCTATTTGGCGTCCGTCTGAGACATACGATAGGATGGTACAAACACGAGTCAGATCGACGTTATGGCAGAATTCTCCGATGTGTTCTCGGACGAGCTACCCGGCATGCCCTCCGATCGAGAAATCGAATTCAGCATCGATACATTCTCCGATACTCGACCGATTTCCAAGGCCCCGTACAGAATGGCCTCCGCCGAGCTAAAGGAACTCAAGGTCCAGTTACAAGAGTTACTTGACAAAGGGTTTATTCGGCCTAGTATTTCACCGTAGGGAGCGCCCGTGTTGTTCGTGAAGAAAAAGGATGGGTCCATGCATCTGTGCGTCGATTACCGAGAGCTGAACAAGGCCACCATCCGGAACAAGTATCCATTGCCCCGCATAGATGACTTATTCGATCAATTGCAAGGCTCCTCGGTGTTTTCGAAGATTGATCTCCATTCGGGCTATCATCAACTCAAGATCAAGTCATACGACGTGCAAAAGTCAGCCTTTCGTACTCGGTACGGCCACTACGAGTTCCTGGTGATGCCATTCGGCCTGACGAACGCCCCTGCCGCCTTCATGGATCTGATGAATCGGATATTTCATCCCTTTCTTGATAAATTTGTGGTAGTCTTTATTGACGATATTCTCATCTACTCAAAGGACAGGGTGCAGCATGCAAAACATCTACAGGCCGTCCTCCAGACACTTCGAGAAAATGAGTTGTATGCAAAGCAGAGTAAGTGTGAATTTTGGCTAAGCAGCATATCCTTTCTTGGTCACATCATTTCATCCGAAGGCATTGCAGTCGACCCGAAGAAAGTAGAAGCTGTTGCAGATTGGAAGCGGCCTGCGTCTGCTAGTGAGATTCGAAGCTTTCTTGGTTTGGCGGGATACTATCGATGCTTCATGAAAGACTTCGCGAAGATTGTATCGTCATTGACTTGTCTCACTCAAAAGGGAGTCGTGTATGAGTGGTCGGATGACTGTGAATCTTTATTCCAGGAGCTAAAACAGCGACTAATTTTGGCACCTATACTCGCAATTCCGGATGGGCCAAAGGGTTTTCAGATATTCAGCGATGCTTCAGGTCAGGACTTGGGATGTGTGCTCATACAGCGAAATAAGGTGATATTCTTCGCCTCCAGACAGTTAAAGCCGCTCGAGAAGAACTATCCTACGCATGACTTGGAGTTAGCGGCCATTGTGTTCGTGTTGAAATTGTGGCGTCAGTATCTATATGGCATGGCGTACGTGATCTATACCGACCACAAGAGCCTCAAGTATCTCTTCACCCAGAAGGAATTGAACTTGCGACAGAGGTGCTGGCTCGAACTGATCAAAGACTATGACTTGACGATCGACTACACTCCGGGCAAGGGAAAGGTGGTGGCGGACGCTCTGAGTCAAAAATATCTTGCCTCGCTATCCATCAATCGCAGACTACTATAAGATCTAGAAGAAATAGGCATCGATCTCCGGGTTCGATTCAGGGATGTACGGTTGGCGCAGCTGCAGTTAGAGCTGACTTTGCTGGAAAAGATCATGACCGCTCAGAAGGATGATCCGTACCTGAAGAAAATACGCGAGCGAATTTCAACAGGTAGTGCGACCGACTTTACGGAAAATAAGATCAGCGTACTGAGATTGAATGGCCGACTATGTGTTCTGGATGATTCAGAACTACGAAAGGAGATAATGTCGGAGGCGCATTATACGAAATATACTTTGCATCCAGGCAGTACCAAGATGTATAAGGACCTCCGCACGACCTTCTGGTGGTACGGGATGAAGAGAGATGTGGCGCTCTTCATGTCACAATGGATGGCCTGTCAGCAGGTGAAAGCTGAGCACAGCGACCGGGCGACGAGATGCAGAACCTTGCTATTCCAGAGTGGAAATGGGATCATGTCACTATAGACTTTATTGTTAGCCTGCCGAAGATACCACGGGGGAACGACGCCATCTGGGTCATCGTCGATCGATTAACCAAGTCAGCGCACTTTATTGCCGTCAAAGTTACTATGAGCGTTGATCGCCTGGCGCAGATTTATCATGAAGAGATAGTATGGCTGCACGGAGTTCCAGTATCCATCGTCTCTGATCGGGATTTACGGTTCATGTCGCGATTCTGGAGTAGCGTTCAGTCAGTGCTGGGTACCAAGTTGCAGTTCAGCTCAGCTTACCATTCTCAGACCGACGGCCAAACGGAGCGCGTTAATCAGATTCTCGAAGACATGCTACGACTTTGTGCAATTAACTTCAAATCAAGCTGGGACGTCCACCTACTGCTGGCAGAATTTGTATACAATAATAGCTACCAGTCCAGCATCCAAATGGCGCCGTATGAAGCCTTGTACGGCCGGAAGTGCAGATCGCCCATTTGCTGGGATGAAGTCAGGGAACGACAGATACTCGACCCGGAGCTGGTGGAACAGACTGTGGAAAAGATCAAGCTAATTCGAGAAAAATTGAAGATTACACAGAGTCGGCAAAAGAGCTACCCCGACACCCATCGAAGACCGCTTGAGTTTCGGGTGGACGATCACGTATTCCTGAAGGTGTCGCCCATGCGAGGAGTTACTCGGTTCGGCACGAAGGGAAAGTTGAGTCCGAGATTTATTGGGCCGTTCGAAATACTCGGGCGGGTCGCTCCAGTGGCCTATAAAATTGCCCTACCGCCGGCGCTTGAAGATGTGTACAATGTCTTCCACGTCTCTCAGCTGTGGAAGTACGTGCATGACCCTAGCCACGTGGTAGATTTTAGCCAGATGGAGCTGAAGTCCGACTTATCCTACGTTGAAGAGCTAGTTCAAATCTTAGAACACATGGATAAGCTACTGCAAAATCGGGCAATCCCTATCGTTCGCGTACTTTGGAGAAACCATGCGGCGAAAGAGTCGACATGGGAACTCGAGTCGAAGATGAAGGAAAAGTTTCCTTCATTATTTTCATAGAGGTAGGTTATGTTCTTAAGTTTAGTAGACGAAACTTTTTCTTAGTTGGTTATGGTGTAGTTCTCCGACCCTACATCGTTCCCCGTTGTTCGTCCACAGGGTGCGCGAAAAAAAAAACACTGTCGCTATCGACACGGTCGGGACCGATAGGTCGGGATCGATCGAATCGATCGAACGAGAATGGTTGAATTAAGATCCATTCCCCATTTTGGAATGGCTTCTTCAGAACCAAGTCCCATATTCTGCGGGTTGCGCCTCGAGGATAGACTCTGCGGCTGAGTCGGGAGAGACCTCTCATTGCTCTGTTTTTTATGCCGCTTGCGTTGGTTTTGGCCTTGTTTTTTGAATGCATTTTCGTGAATGTTTTTGATGGTTTTCATAGCTTACGTTTCGAACTTCGCATTCGTATCAAATTTCCTTGAATAACACAGTGTTCTAATCGGTTGCTTGTGCGATTTCAGGTGATCGTGTAGGCAATGTTTAGCACGGCCAACCAGTTTTTCGCCTCAAGTAAATACTAAGGTGAGTGGCTGACCCTTCTTCCCTCGACCCTCTTCTCTAATAATTATCGATACTAGACATGTGCTATGCTAGATGTAATGCAACGACATGAATGATATTCCGATAAACGGTCACACGATGTCCCACGAACACGAACTATACAGATGCTTGTCATATAATATTATCGTGCTTTCAATTATCGAATCATATAGAACCGTGCTAAGGAAAGACGAATCAATTAAATAAATGTCGCAACAATATATAAAGATTGCCTTGAAATAATAATCAACTTAGCACGGTCATGGACAACTTGTCGACAAGGGCGATTGTTTTTTCGGATGGTATCCGGAGGCCACTGGACCGTTCTAGCCTAGGAAGAAACACAGATAGCTATACCGGATGCATGCCACGGTAGGCAGTGGCTTTCAACGGGGCTCACTACCTGTACTGAAGGACCTCTGTCTACCAAGCTATATGTCTAGGATAAATTATCGTGCCAGTGACCTTCACGAATGCATTCTATTATGTTTTATTATTATCAACATGACATGGAAGAACATGGTAAGTTTACGCTACGACGACGCGCTCTGCCGAGGGTAAGATCTATCGTCCTTATGCAGTTGTGCCTTCAAATATAAAGTTTGAATTGAATAGGATGGCTAGAAACTTCACTAAACATTTGCATGCACGCCCACTTGACTTCTTCAACAAATGAGAGCACGGGACGTAAATTGCCACGCACCAGCACAAACTGTAACATGCTGTCCCTCGCTCTTAACAGGTACTCAGAACCAGGACAGTGTGCCAAGGAACTGAAGGCGATGCTCCTTCCTTTTAAAGCCTTGCTAGCACGAAGGCTAACTCTGTAACATTTTGAAGACTCAATTCAACTGCATCATGCAGCACAGACTCTCGCCGATCCCAGGTGTTAGAGTCATTTTATTGTCATGTAAAAAGAGATGTAAATGTATGGAATGACTATCTCATCGATGTCGATTGTAAGCCCGAGAGGCCTCTTTTGTAATCGAGTCTGTAATCCAACTTATTATCAATAAAAATACAAGTTTCCTTCTTTATGTAAATGTGTTCAATTTCTCTGTGTACTCTTGTAAATGATGTTGTTTCAGATAACCTTATGAACCGTTTTGTGCAAGCGCAACTTAGGCTTGCACGGCATCACGTCCCGGAGGACGATTATCGATTCTACCAAATTGGGGCATGACAGCTGTTGATTTACAGGTTTGGCATTAGAAAGAATATTGAGTTTATAAGTAGCTACTTTGGGATCCAGACCTGGCATATCCTCATAACTCTATGCAAAAATATCAATATATTCTTTTATTTGCTTTATCAACTCTTCTTTTTCATCTTCAGAAAGATTTTTACTGATAAATATTGGCTTAGACGTAGTTTCGTCTCCAACACCAATCTGGATAATTTTATCTTCTGTGGGTGGTTGTCATTGCTCAAATCGAAGCTCCCACTAAGTGTCCATTTGTTGTGCCCATGGGTTATTTTCAAATAGTTCAGATTCAATATCGGTTTGAACCATATTGACTGAAAAGACGCGCTCAGATTCAACATACTGGACTCCTTCAGAATCTGAGGATTGTAAAAAACTGGAAGAAAACTCTTCTTCCATATCTTCATTAAATATGTGAGATGTATCAGATTCAATAAACTGGATTTCTTCAGAATCTGAGGATTATGAAGAACTGGAAGAAAATTCTTCGTGTATATATTCATTAAATATGTGAGATGGATCGTATCCTAACCCATGATGAGTTTTTTGATAAAACGGATCACCACATAACGGTAATTGTCTACCTTTGCCTTGATTGAGACCTAGCATGGTTTTCAAGTCATATCCCATATTTTGAATAATCTTAAGAGATTGTTGACTATATTTGTCAATTCTGATTTTTCTTTTATTTTTCTCTACGAGATTATCTGTCTGAATAACGGGGTATTTTTGGCCAAGCCAAACACAATTTGATGCTTGTTTTTTATTAGACGGGATCACAAAATAATATTCTTCGTGACGTCTATAAGTTACACAAGCTTGTGATGATGAGGCTACAGGTAGAAGATAAGGAGAAGATGTTAGGAACCTCTGAGCATAGGGTCCAACATCGACATGAGGAGGAAAAAAATTCTCTTTATGAAATATATATAAGGTTTCCTCTGTATTTATGTCAGTTTTATGTTGATGACTTTGATTATCAGCAGATAAAGTCATTCTTACAATAAATTTGGCAGTCATATACTCCAAAAGGAAATCTTTATTAAAATGAGAGAATACAGAGTGATCAATATTTACATCATTTACAAACTGACTATTATGCTTTGGATTGATCATTAACGGACCGTCATCCGTCTTCAGCGTAGTCTTGCCAAGGTTGATAACCGGTGGTTCTGGATCAGTTGTACGAGAAGTACGTCCTTTGACCTTGATCATGAGAGGCTGATCACCTGTCTTGGCTTGAACCCGACTTTTGACCGAAATCCTCACAGCTTCATCAGATGTAGCTTGAGTTCTTCCTTTGACTTTAATCACCAAAGGTTCATCATTGACAGGTTGGGGTTGAATTCGACCTTTAACCTTAATCATCAAAGGTTGATCTTCTGAAGGATCTTCTAAAATAAATTGATCTTCTACAGGCGACCGATCTTCAGCCGTATCAGATATATCTTTTGCATGCTCCTGTTTGTAGAGTATTGAATCAGAGAAATAGGCTTCAACACCCTTAAAAGGATTGATGTCTGCAAATTCAGTCTTCACAATCCCTTGAGAATCCACATACTTGAAGCATTGGTAGAGAGTTGAAGGTACAATATTATGCTCATGTATCCATAGTCTTCCGAGTAGGATGTTGTAAGATACATCTGAGTTGATAACATAAAAGGTCGCCATAGTTCGAAGATCACCTATTCGAATCTTCAGACGAATCTTCCCCAATGGTTTACTCTTTCCAGAATTGAAACCAACAATTGTCGTACTAGTGTAAGTCAACTCACTAGAAGAAATCCTCAAGGGTCGTAGCATACTTTGAAGAATAATGCTAATAGAAGACCCAGGATCAATGTAAATCCTGTCGATTTCAGTAGAATCAATATACCCTGTATAACACAAAGGCCTGTCATGTCGATTATGCTTTAACAGCATATCCTCTTGTGTGAAAGTAATGTTAGGAATTGATTCCATCACACTGTGACATTGAAGACATGACACTGGTTTATTGTCAGGACTTTTGAGTTGAGCTAAGCATGAATCCGCCTGTAGCAAAGCTTCACTCAAAGTTTCTCGACTTTATTTAGAAAGACAAAGTAACTCAAAAATAGAGAGCCTAGCCGAAGTATTGGCTAACTGGGCTAGGATGTCAAATTTATAAGGTTTTATTGACCCTTGATTTGAACTAGACTTCAACGGGACATCAAAACGCACTGCCTTCTGTTTCCCTTTTTCAACCACTGGGGTTTAGAAGGCCTTGCCTCGGTAGGAACAGAAGATGACTGAGTTGGTAGTGTTTCAGTAACGTCCTCCGCTTCTTTGGAAGTTCCATCATAATCTTTGTGGTAGTCCTTTCCAGACCTTGTACCAGCAAAAGCTTCTTCTTCAGACTCAGGAGAATGAAGTACCATATTACAGGATTTAGTCTTCTTTCCCTTAGTCTTCTTCTTATGGGCATTTTTGCGAGGGACCTCAAATCCCAATCTGATAGGATTTCTGGCCTTAAATTTGTAAAGGAACTCGCATACCTTTACCATAGTTCAAGCCTTCCGCTTTATGAAAATCATAGCCCATCTTTTTTATGAGATAGATTGATTGTTGACTGTACATGTGAGTGGGTAGAGGACTTTCAACTGATGGTTCAATAGATAAATAAGGAACAGAGGCCTCTGTTTTCACCAAGGTGGAAGCTCTCGGTACAGGAGGTGTAATCCCAACCGGAGCTTTCTCATAAGCAGCAAAAACTTGTTGTGCCATGTACAAAGGGACACTGTTCATTGCTAACCATGGATGATGAGTGAGCTTTAGTTTGGTAGGAGGAGCCAAATTCGGAGGGATATATTCAGACCCCGTAGTCTATCTTCCAAAAGGATGCCATCCCACATATGATCAGAATTATCATAATCTGTGGTAACAACATGAAAAATCATATTGCAGGTTCTGACTTTTTTAACTTTCTTGGATTTTGAAGTTTTACTTTCATGTTCCACTTCAGGTACTTAGTCAGGGTGTACCCACATGATTTTACCATTTTTTAAAGTGAGAGGCACTAATCCTTCACTTTGATCTCTGGCTGGTAGAAGATTCATAATCTTCATCGTCGCCTTCGGAATTAGGACAACCCCATCAGGAACTTGCTGTGGAGGAAAAGCTTCAAATTGAAGAGAAACCATATTGGTTGTGACTGTATGATCATCATTAGTTAAAGCGATAGCTTTAGCATTTATCAATTCTTGAATCTTCTTCTTCAAGACATAGCAAGCTTTCGTGGGATGATTTATGTATCTATGATAGATACAATATTTGGGATTATCAACCAAATCCACCTCATTAGGTCATTTTGGCTCTGGGATCTGGAGTTTACCTCTCTTCACGAGACATTGAAATATCCCTAGAATATCACTGTCATCGAAAGAGTATTCTTCTTTCGGCTTAGAAGACTCTGGATTACTTGGTGTTGTTTTGGGTTTCGAAAGGTTTACCACTAGGGTTTCCTTTCCTTTCCTATTACGATTACCAGAGTTGTTGCCTGAAGAGGCTTTCTTTCCTTTATCTTCTAAGGCGAAGATCATTCCATGTTCATGAGCCAATCTACCGTTGGTCTCAGCTGAAACTGTTACTGTAATAAACAAGGCCCAATTTGTGAATTGGGAGCCTGTAAAAATAGCGATGGATGGTCACAGATTCATTTTGTATGTATCAATCAATGCTGAATCTGGCATACCATGAGGCATTTTCAAAGTAGCCTGTCAAAAATGTTCAATAAACGTCCGAGTATCCTCCTTTTCTTTTTCTTTAATTTCTATTAAGGAGGACATATTCATGTCCATTCCTCTTTCATAGAAACGAGAGAGAAATATTGCTTTAAACTCGTCAAAAGACGATATACAATTGTCGGGTAGACTACGATACCAGTCGTATGCTGAACCCGTCAAACACCCATTGAAGACTCGGGTGAGAAGAGCATCATTCTTCTGGAGATGCACGGTCATAATATCAAAATAATTGATATATTAACTTGGAGAAGCCTTTCCATCAAATAATACCATAGATTATGGCTTGAATTTGGGAGGAAAAGGCACATCATTCTAATGGGGAGGATAAGGTTGCTTGATCCCCAACCTCTGGAACTGATCTTTGTGCTTAAGAACCTCAAACTGTGCTTTTAACTCACGTACTGCTTGAATAGCTTCACTAGTTTGAGGAAGCACATTTGATTGAATAGTGGCTGGATGTACCGTAACCCCTACCGGAGGTGATACATCCTCTGGAACAAGAGGATCTGGAGATGCGGAGTTTTGATTGATAGCAGGCTCTTGACTCAGATTATTTAAAGGTATGTCAACCCCTTGACTATCTTGAGTTTGTGCTGCTACCTGTACCGGTGTTACCACTGCTAGTTGGACTGTTTGCTGAGTCATCTTTATTAATGCATATTTTGCATCATAGCAAGCATGTCCTTTAGCGATTGTTCCACCGCTAAAAGATGTTGTTCTGTATTAGAAGTAGACGTCTCTGGTTCTTCTCCGATAACATAAGTTTCAACCTCCCTTGAACATACAGAGGGATTGGTGTAGAGGTATGAATCAACACTATCAGTTACTGACTCCAAGTACTGGCTACCCCCAGCCTCTGAATCTGAAGAATGCATGTTTAAAGGTCGTTGACTTCTTGACCGAGTATGTTGATATACTCCTTCAAAAGTGTCAAGAATTTGGTTAAACCTTTGTTGACCTGGAGTGCGGGACGAATTGCGTCTTGGACGTTTTTCTCTATTGATATGAGATGCCATATTGACTGATGCATAAGACAACTCACATTCTTGGTCATTAAGTTGTTGCTGAGGTACGTTGTAGCTTAATCGGTTGAAAACTGACCGTTTAGTAGCAGAATAGCAACATTTAATCACAATTTGGTGACACTCACAATGATGGTTTTCTTAGAGGAGTGCCACAGAAGATTTTCTGTTTTTACGCTTTTGTACAAGTAACTCGCGTAAATCAGAAGAATTAGAAGGTAATAACTTCTTTTTATATTTGGGACAGAAATATCAATCCTTTGCGTAAAAAGAAGATTACTAGCTTCATTAGCAGAAAGCTATGCATTTTTACGCGCTTGAAGGTGTGTGCGTAAATCTGGAGTTGATTTTTGTGTTGTACGAACACCATCAGCATTGCGCGTAATCCTAAGATTAGGCGATTTGCGTAAAGTAGCACTAGAAAATTATTGGCGTAAAATAGAAGCTTTGCCATAATTTTTATTCTCCGTGGATAAACCAAAGGAATTGTCTGTCATAGCAACAAAAGACTTGTTTTTACGCTGCACGCGTGTAGGCAAGTTCACTTTAGATGCAAAAGCACCATTGTGAACTTTATCTACCATGTCACTGACAGGAGATTTGCCTTTACGCGTATAGCGCAAAACAGAAGCATCTGCCACGTCACAGGCGGGAGTTTTGCCTTTATGCGTAGAGCGCAAGACTTGAGCGTCTACCACGTCATAGACGGGAGACTAAACTTTACACACTGTGCGCAAAACTGAAGTAGGGACTACCTCGTCACAGACGGGAGCCCCAACAACAGGAGTGGGAAGAATTCCCTTGCCTTCAGAGACAACAGGGAGATCAGAGGGTGCTTTGGACTTAGGAATCCAAACTTTTCGTACCTTTCATGATTTTTGAACATTGGAACAGCGAGTACCACCCCCAGTTCGGAGCATTTCTTCGTAAGCAGTCTGGTCGAATTGAACAACTAGAGTCTTCTTTGTCGATCCAATCGACACATCATTATATTGAGCAATTGCTTTCTTGTCGGAGGAGAAAGTCGTCCCCAGCAGAGTCGCCATTTTGTTTCACTTAACAAAATGCCCTTGAAAGGCTTTTGAAAGAAAACGAGAAAAAGTACAAAAGTACAAATTATTTGTGGGAAGTATTGCTATGGAAGTCTTATCTGAGAACGATCACTTTGTTCCTTGCACCACATGGTGATGATGAAAAAAACTGCTGGAAGATGAACAGCTGGAAGAACTAAGTCACCAGAAAGGTATCGACACACTGGCCACTGATGGCGAGGTCGAATGCTTTCTTTCTTTGCTTTACTCTCTTCTTAAAGAAAATTTGAAGAGAAATGCTCTAGAAAATCACTTTGCTCTCAAAGTATCTGGGCTCTAATCTCTATATGATATGTTGTGTTTTCTGTTTAAAAAAATAAGTCTATTTATAGACTAGACCCTTTGTGCGTAAAAAGTAACATAATGGGGTCTTTACGCAAGTAACTGCCACCCACGATTGAAAATTGACCTCTACGCGTGATGACACGTGTCCCATGTAGAGTTTTAGTCTCTACGCATGGTGACACGTGTCCCATAACTTCAACAATATGGAGAGAGCACGTACACACGTTCCTCGATAAGTGTGGTATGAAAGTCACGTATGCAGACCACGTTCTCACATAGCCAGAAAAAATTGAGCGTAAAATAGCCCAAAGTAAGCTTCCTGCGTAAAGTGGCTAAGAAATAGCCTTGAGCGTATAGCTAGCTCAAATAAACTCTACGCACACAAAAGTAGCTGAGATAGCCTTGAGCGTAAAAACTCAAATAACTTTCATGCGTAAAAGAAGCGGTCTATTGAGCGTAAAGTAGCTCATCTGCACATTTAAACGACAAGCGTTGGATTTGGTGCAAAAAATCTTCTCGGCTTCAGTGCAATGTTCTGTCAGAAAATCATTCTGTCAGAATAGTATTACGCGCATTAAATGCAGTCTGGACAGCCTGTCGCTCTCGCGTAGAGTTTGAAGATGACTCTCGCGTAAAGGAGCTCGCATAGAGTTAGACTCTATTTGATCTCTGCGTAAAGTTTGAATCTGACTCAGTTTGTCTTGCGTAGAGTCTGACTTTGCGTAAAGTTTCTTGACTTTTTTGACTTGGTCTATGAAGTTTATTTTATGCTTCTACAACCGCCACGACTCATACTAATAATCCGGAACCCATCCCTTCGGATGAACCGGCCCTTGAATTAGAGGATGACGACTGGGATCAGGATTATGACGCACTCTTGGCGCATCCTGCACCAACTCCAGGTAAATATAAATTACACAAAATTTATACAAAAATATATATTATAATTTTTTGCATATTAATTTTTTTGCTTAATTTTTGTAGGTGTCATCACTATAGCAAAGTCTGTGGCTCCTCCTCAAGAGACTACCCATGAAGAAGAAATAGAATCTGAAGAAGAGAGTTCTTCTTCAAAAGAAGATTCTGCTTCTAAGGAGGGTTATTTATCTATGGAGGTACAACAAGAGCATGTAGTGAAGGCCCACCAAGAATTGCCTTCTCTTGCTGAAGAAAGAGAAGAAGAACCGGCTGCAGAAGAACCAGTTGCAGACGAAGAACCAGTTGCATACGAAGAACCAGCTACAACTGAAGTACTGTCAGAGCTTGAAAGGCTTGCAGTCAGCAAAGGTGATGAAGATATTGTCAACCCATCAACTGAAGTCGGAGATTTAGTAATAGCACCCTCAGTTATTACTACTAATCCGGCACAAGTTCTTGAGAATACAGTGTCTAAACCTGAATCGGTTACAACAATCACCATTCTTCCGCAACAATCACCGTCATCGAAACTCAAGTAGTTTCAGATCCAAAAACGGCTGGAGAAATGATCCACAAAAGTGCTGAAGATATTGTCTCTGGAACTCCTGGGGATCAATTAGCTATAGTAACAACAACAACTACAGGTTTAGCTCAACCTGCTACCAAGGCAACGACGACATCCGCCCCCAGTCTTCAGAAGAAGGATTTAACGGATCTTGCTGCCACACCGAGCTCCAATACAGAAATGAATCTTTTAGTTGAGATTCATACTGAAGCTTTCAATAAAACCTTACCGGCCTTGATCAAGATGGTCCTGAAGAAGAGTCTAAATTATGAAAGCTTAAAGGCTGCGAACGCTCCCACCATTGGGAATGTTGCTATGTTCAATGATGTTGATAGAGCAGCAGCTCTGGAGAAAGTAGTGGAAGGACTTGAACAGCCTATTAAGGAATATCTAAGGCTGTAAAGTAAAACCCTTGAAAGTCTCATCCAGACCGAGTATGATGCTTTATCAGCTGAATACATCACTCGGGAGACTATTTTTAAGGAATCTCCCCAAGACTACAGTAGCAAAGTTGCCAAGGAGCGAGCTTTATTGAATGAAACTAAACCCCTGCTGGAGACACATAAAGAAGCCTATGAAACTTCAAACATGAGAATCTATCATCAAAATGATAGAATTCGTGAAGTTGAGGCAGAATTGGCTCGATTGAATGCAGAGAGAGCAGATGATTGCAACTCAAGACAAACATCTGGCACAGAGCTCAATACTGGAAGAGAAGGTCTTTGGTGCTGAAGCTACCATAAAAACCCTTGATGACGCCAAGGATAAGATGTTAGCTGCTTTTGTCGAACTCTCGCATCTTTGTACTGCAGAGGCTCGTCGCACCATAGCTACTACAACTGTACTGAGTTCTCGTAAGAGGCGTTTGGCAGAGTTGCAGAAAATGCTTGAAGATGTATCTGCTCTACCTTAGAAAATAAAGAATTTTGTATTCTTTCTTTCATATCATCAATAAAGAATTTTGTATTATCTTTCTTTTGCTGTAATATTTCAAATCATGCAATGAATGAAATATTTTTTTATAAAATGGTCGTGAGATAGAAAATAATTATCAGAGATAATATGGACATGATAAGTCTTCTAAACTCAACAAAGTAGATTATATCTATCCAGAGGTAATATGAACATGATAGATAATAAACCTTATTTTCTTTTTAGAGTATACAATACTATCAGAGGTAATATGAACATAATAGATCGTAATGACTCAAAAAAATAGATTAATATCTATTCAGAGGTAATGTGGACATGATAGATGAATAAGAAAAAGAACTAGATTTAATATCTATTTGGAGATAACGAGGACATGATAAATAATAATTTTTTCTTTCTGAAATCAGATGGTAAGACAGAAAATCAAAATTCTCTTTTAGGAGAATAAATAATCAGCTTAACGAAACCTTGGTGGCTGGGGAATAAGGAAGAAATTCAAACGTAATATTTCTTCAAGAATTTGCCATTAATTGGCATCATAATCAAATCTCCATTAGGTTTCGATAACCTATAGGCACCATTGGAGAATACTGTCTCGACTACATAAGGATCTTCCCATTTAGCTTGGAATTTTTCTTTGCTCTTATGAGTCATAACCATAGGTCTTTGGACAGCTAAGACTAGCTCACCGACTTTGAATACCCTCTCTTTAACTTTACGGTTGAAAGCTCGAGATATGTGGGCTTGATATAGCTCAATGTGCTGTTGTGCTTGAAGACGCTTCTTGTCCAGTCCTTCAAGTTCTTGGAGTCGTAAGCGATCATTATTTTCAGAGGTTAGCTCATTAGCAATGGCTATTCTAAGAGACGGGATCTGGATTTCCAATGGAAGAACAGCCTCACATCCATAAACCAGTGAGAATGGTGTAAAACCAGTGGGAGTTTGGACTGTTGTTCGATAATCCCATAAACATTCTCCAAGTTTCTCATTCCAATCACGTTTATTAGAAGAAATAAAATTTTTGAGAAGTTTAATAATTGTTTTGTTAAAAGCTTCCGCTAGACCATTAGCAGCTGGATTGTAGGCTGTAGAAGCTAAGTTCTGGATTCTATTCTTGTCACAAAATCTATAAAATGCCTGTCTGGCAAATTGTGATTCGTTATCATGGATTATCCTTTGGGGAATTCTAAAACAATAAATGACATTATGTTTGATGAAGCTAACCACATTAGACGTTTTCACTTCTGCAAGAGGAACTGCTTCTGCCTATTTAGAAAAGTAATCCGTTATAGCAAGGATAAACCGATGTCCTTTTACAGAAGGAGGATTAATAGGACCAATAATATCCATGCCCCAAGCTTCGAAAGGCCAGGAAGCTGCTGTAGGATGTAAGAATTTAGAGGGTTGATGAATAAAATCAGCATGAATCTGACATGCTTTACACCGTCTGGCATAATCCACCACATATGCTATCATGGAAGGCCAATAATAACCAATTCTTCGAATACGGTCCTGTAATTTCGGACCTGGTTGATGTGCACCACAAACCCCCGTCATGAGCTTCACGAAGTGTTTGCTTAGCCTCACTTTCCGAAAGACAACGCAATAAAAGTTCGTCATAAGAACGACGATACAACATATGCATTGAAGAATCATAGTAAAATCGAAATGATCGTCTTTTAATTGATGCAGCTTCTTTTGGATCTTCAGGTAAAATCCCATAAACTGCATAATCAATAAATGGACTTCTCCAATCCCTTTGCTGAGAATTTGAATCGGTAGCATAACTCTGTTCAATAGACACAGAATAAATTTCTATCCAACAAAGTAATGGTGTTTTGTCTTCTAATTGGAATTGCTAAGTCTGCAGCTAGACTAGCGAGAGCATTAGCTTCCAAATTTTAAGAACATGGTACGAATTCAATGAAGAACCCTTTGAATGAAAGAGCCAATTCGATTACCACTTGATGATAGGGAATGAGGTCAGGATTACTGACTTCATATGTCCCTCTGACCTGATTAACAATCAATTGAGAATCTCCATATGCTTCCAAGAAATCAACGTCTAATTGCCTTGCTACTTGAAGACCAATTAGTAGAGTATTATATTCTGCCACATTATTGGAACATGGTTCATTGAGAGAATAAGCACGATATATGACCACTTTATCAGGAGAGACCAAGATGATGCCTACTCCAGAGACAATATTACTTTTAGGCCCAACTTGTGATGCTCCATCAAAGTATAATTGTCAAATGTCATCCCTCAAAGTCATGTTACAATCTACAACTTCATCTGGAATGTCTTCATATAACTTGGAAGTCTCAGGTATAGGGTGAGCTGCTAAGAAGTCAGCTAATGCTTGACCCTTCACCGATTTTTGAGGTATGTAGGCCATATCATAAGGAGTAAGCAATATTGCCCAGGTAGCTAACCGGAGTTAAAAATACTCAGCTTTTTCATCAATACCCGAATAGGATTTATTCTGGATATGACATAAATAGTCTGTCCCGTTATATAATGTCGCGTCTTTTGAATAGCAAAAACCAAGGCCAGACATTCTTTTTCCACAGGAGTATACCTATGTTCAGCCCCAACCATCATTCGGCTAAGATAATAAATTACATGTTCATGACCCTTATCACTTTTTTGTACAAGAAGAGCACCAAGAGAATGATCTAAGGCTCGAACATACAGCAAAAATGGCTTTCCCACTACTAGAGGTACTAAAATAGGTGGATTTGTAAGGTATTGTTTGATGTCATTGAAGGCTTTTTGACATGCTTCATTCCAAACAAATGATACACCTTTCTTTAATAGACGAAAGAAAGGTTGACATCTCCCAGAGAGATTTGATATAAATCTCCTGATATAAGCAATACGACCTTGAAAACCACGAAGGTCTTTCAGATTGCGTGGAGGACGCATTTCAAGAATTGCTTTGACTTTATCAGGATCAACATGGATACCTTGAGAAGTGATGACAAATCCCAAAAATTTACCACTGGAAACCCCTAAGAAAGACTTAGCGGGGTTCATCTTTAATTGATGTCGACGCATCAACTCGAACACTGTCTTCAAATCTTGAATGTGATCATCCTTTAATCGACTTTTGACAGCTATATCATCTATATAACATTCAACTGTTTTTCGTAGATGTTCTTAAAATATATTGCTCATGGCCCTTTGATAGGTAGCCCCAGCATTTTTTAGACCAAAAGGCATAACTGTGTAGCAATAAACCCCAAGGGGTGTACGAAAAGTAGTATGCTTTTCATCTCCTGGATGCATCTTAATTTGGTTATATCATGAAAATCCGTTCATGAAAGACATACGTTCAAAACTACATGTATTGTCTATCATGACATCAGTAATAGAAAGTGAAAATTCGTCTTTTGGACAAGCTGTATTGAGATCTCGAAAATTTATGCAAACTCGAACTTTCCATTCTTCTTCATGACAGGGACAATATTGGCAACCCAATCTGGGTATTGTTCTTCACGAACAAAACCACATGTGATCAGCTTTTTAACTTCTGCTTCAATTGTATCCATCATATCCGATCGAAAACACCGCTACTGTTGTTTTACAGGTTTGGCATTAGGAAGAATATTGAGCTTATGGGTAGCTATTTTAGGATCCAAACCTGGCATATCCTCATAGCTCCATGCAAAGATATCAATATTGTAGAAGCATGGAATTTCACAACCAGAAAGCCCATGCGCCAGGCATTTTATGCGCCAGAACTCAGACAGCTAATCAAATAAGCCATAGACATTCGAAGAAGGACTTTTTTATATATATATATAAGTCTATTACATGTCTAGAAAAGGTTGTACAAAGGAGAATTTCTACAAAGGAAGGATCCTAGATCTACAGCCAACAGCCACCATGCGCCTTCCAGATAGGCGCAGCAACCACCATGCGCCTTCCGATGGGCGCAGCAGTCACCATGCGCTGTCAGCCAGGCGCAGCAGATGTCATGCGCCTCCCGCCAGGCGCATCCTACCATCTCTTCAGCAGCTCAGTTATGTGCATCCAGCTCAGTTATGTGCATCCCTTCAGCAGCTCAGTTATGAGCAACTCTTCCAGCCAGGCTCACCTGATAAGTGCTTCGCCAAGCAAAGCATTTAACCCTCTGGCTGGAACCAAGGAAGAGAAGAGCACCGCAAATGCTGTGGCCAGGGGAGGCTTCGAAAGAGCCTCCAAAGACCAAGGAAGACCGTGATCGAAATCATGACACAAGAAGCTTTCAACACAATCAAAGTGGGCGGCACCCACTTTGAAGGAAGAGAGCCTAGCACCACCATTCCGATCTACGGCTCTTCCGGAATAACGGAGACGAGGCCCGAACATCCCTATCTTTGGATGCAACAGGCACCTTCCGCCTGCCTCAGAAGCCCTCGACTCCGTCTTTTGGATGTAACAGTCACCTTCAAGTGCATCGAAGACAACACGACGTCTCATCTTTACCCTCGGGAGCACTTCGTCAACAGAATGCACCCACATATCCAAGTTCATGTTGGAAGTACGTGAGGGAATGAGGAGCAAACCTTCTCTCCATGCCACTATTTATAGGCCAGGCAAATCAAACCCACGCGCCAAGTGGATGACTCTCCGAATTCTGTGCAATAAATTTGCATTAAATGGATGAACCGGACGCCTCGAATTCAGCCAAACGGCTATTTATAGCACTCGAGGAGCGAGACAGCCGCGTCATTAAAGGACATGTCGGATGCGCCAGCCAAACAGCGTATCACACGGACGTGCCCTCCAGCATCAGGCTCATCACACAGACGCGCCCTACAGTACCCGGCGCATCACAGAGGATGCGTCCTCCCTCACATCTCTATGCCGAGTGGAACACCAACCAATGTGCCCACTCAGCTGTCCATCGAATGTCACAAACATTAAATGCTGAACTGACACCAGAGTTGGCAGCACGCTTCCCAAAGTCTGAACAGTTGACAGCTTTTTCAGAGAACGAAGCGTCGGCAACGTCAGCATCATCATGACTCTATTCCGACGGCTACTGCCACGTGGCCATCCGCATGCCCCTCTACGGCCATGCGTCCAAATCGCCATGTGCCTCTACGACCATGCGTCCAAACCAGCATGTGCCTCAAAAGCCATGCGCCTCAGACCCTTCACTGATCCCTAAAGACAGAAGAAGAGTCTCCAGTTGAAGCTATGCATGCGCCTCAAAAGCCATGCGCCCCAGACTGATCTCTGATCCCGAAAGACAGAAGGAAAGTCGCCTGCATGCGCCTCAAAAGCCATGCGCTCTAAACAGTTTGTAACCCCTAAAGGGTATGAGCCGCAACCTCCTCCTGCGCCCAATCAAGGCGTAGCTCACCAGATTACCCCCCTCCCACCAAATCCGAGATCTTCGAGCCATGGGTCGATGACACATGTCCTTTGACTCAACTCGTCCAAGATTTCAGCAACAGAAAGATCTTCTCCTCTGCTACGTGCCGGCTCACAACAGCAGTATGAAGAGTTCAACCTCCCAATCAGGGCGCATCATCCGTGCGCCCCCATCAACAACTTCCACGTGGCGTCCCCATACACCGACGTATCCTACATGCGCGCATGAGCAGCCAGCCTGCAAAACTATAAATAGAGGGATCTTCTCCTTCACACACACACAGAATCCACAACGAACATACAAGGAATCACCAGAGAGGCAGACACAGACACTCAACGTCTTCCTCCTCTCAGCAAGCTCCAGCACCCAGAGCAATCCACACCTTCAGAGAACCGATAACCGTCGTCAGCCGGTCAACGGAGTCAACGCATTACCACTCGCTCCATTGGCACTAAGGACCCAGCTTAAACAAAAGTGTACTCCTAGGACTGCATCTAAGTCCTACATTGTAACACTGTTCTGTTTGTATTAAAGTTTTCAATCAAACAATTTTAATGGCAAACAAATATATTCTTTAATTAGCTTTATCAACTCTTATTTTTCATCCTTAGAAAGATTTTTGCTAATAAATATTGGCTTTGACGTAGTTTCGTCTCCAACATCAATTTGGATGATTTTATC
Organism: Iris pallida; assembly: GCA_029216955.1. Classification (NCBI taxonomy): domain Eukaryota; kingdom Viridiplantae; phylum Streptophyta; class Magnoliopsida; order Asparagales; family Iridaceae; genus Iris; species Iris pallida. Next base: position 6,194,817 of record JANAVB010011199.1, on the reverse strand, counting down.
TTTTGTGGGTGGCTGTCGTTGTTCAAACCGAAGCTCCCACTGAGTATCCATTTGTTGTGCCCAAGGGTTATTTTCAAATAGTTCAGATTCACCATCGGTTTGAACCATGTTGACTAAAAAGATGCGCTCAGATTCAACATACTGGACTCTTTCAGAATCTGAGGATTGTGAAGAACTGGAAGAAAATTCTTCTTCTATATATTTATTAAATATGTGGGATGGATCGTATCCCAAACCATGACGAGTTCGTTGATAAAACGGATCACCACATAACGGTAATCGTCTACCTTTGCCTTGATTGAGACCTAACATGGTTTTCAAATCATATCCCATGTTTTGGATAATCTTAAGAGATTGTTGACTTTATTTGTCAATTCTAATTTTTTTTTTATCTTTCTCTACGAGATTATCTGTCTGAATAACAGGGATATTTCTAGCCAAGCCAAACATAATTTGATGCTTATTTTTCTTATTAGACGGGATCACAAAATAAGATTCTTCGTGACGTCTATAAGTTACACAAGCTTGTGATGATGAGGCTACAGGTAGAAAATAAGGAGAAGATGTTAGGAACCTCTGAGCATAGGGTCCAACATCGATATGAGGAGGAAAAAAATTATCTTTATGATTAATATATAAGGTTTCCTTTGTATTTATGTCAGTTTTATGTTGATGACTTTGATTATCAGCAGATAAAGTCATTCTTTCAATAAATTTGACAGCCATATACTCCAAAAGGAAATCTTTATTAAAATGAGAGAATACAGAGTGATCAATATTTACATCATTTACAGACTAACCACTACGCTTTGGATTGATCATTAATGGACCGTCATTCGTCTTCAGCGTAGACTTGCCAAGGTTGATAACCAGTGGTTCTGGATCAGTTGTACGAGAAGTACATCCTTTGACCTTGATCATGAGAGGTTGATCACCAGTATTGGCTTGAACCTGACTTCTGACTAGAATTCTCATAACTTCATCAGACGCATCTTGAATTTTTCCTTTGAATTTAATCATCAAAGGTTTATTATTGACAAGTTGGGATTGAATTCGACCTTTAACCTTAATCATCAAAGGTTGATCTTCTGAAGGATCTTCTAAAATAGATTGATCTTCTGCAGGCGACCGATCTTCAGCAATATCAGATATAACTTTCGCATGCTCCTGTTTGTGGAGGATTGAATCAGAAAAATAGGCTTCAACACCCTTAAAAGGATTGGTATCTGCAAATTTAGTCTTCACAATCCCTTGAGAATCCACATACTTGAAGCATTGGTGGAGAGTAGAAGGAATAATGCTATGCTCATGTATCCATGGTCTTCCGAGTAGGATGTTGTAAGATACATCTGAATTGATAACATAGAAGGTTACCATGGTTCAAAGATCACCTATTTGAATCTTCAGACAAATCTTCCCCAATGGTTTACTCTTTCCAGAATTGAAACCAACAATTGTCGTACTAGTGTAAGTCAACTCACTAGTAGGAATCCTCAAGGGTCGTTGCATACTTTGAAGAATAATGCTAATAGAAGATCCAGGATCAATGTAAATCCTGTCGATTTCAGTAGAATCAATATACCCTGTATAACACAAAGGCCTATCATGTCGATTATGCTTTAACAACATATCTTCTTATGTGAAAGTAATGTTAGGAATTGATTCCATCACACTGTGACATTGAGGACACGATACTGGTATATTGTCAGGACTTTTGAGTTGAGCTAAGCATGAATCTTCCTGTAGCAAAGCTTCACTCAAAGTTTCTCGGCTTTCTTTAGAAAGATGAAGTAATTCAAAAATAGAGAGCCTAGCCGGAGTATTGGCTAACTAGGCTAGTATGTCAAATTTATAGGGTTTCATTGACCCTTGATTTGAACTAGACTTCAACGGGACGTCAAAACGTACTGCCTTCTGTTTTTCTTTTTCAACCATTGGGGGTTTAGAAGGCTTTGCCCCGGTAGGAACAGAAGATGACTGAGTTGGTAGTGTTTCAGCGACATCATCTGCTTCTTTGGAAGTTCCATCATAATCTTTGTGATATTCTTTGCCAGATTTTGTACCAATAAAAGTTTCTTCTTCAGACTAAGGAGAATGAAGTACCATATTACAGGATTTAGTCTTCTTTCCCTTAGCCTTCTTCTTATGAGGATTTTTATGAGGAACCTCAAATCCCAATCCGACGGTAGATTTTTGACCTTGAATTTGCAAAGGAACTCGCATTCTTTTATCATAGTTCAAGCCTTCCGCTTTTTGAAAGTCATAGCCCATCTTTTTCATGAGATGGACTGATTGTTGACTGTACATATGAGTGGGTAGAGGACTTCTACTACAAGAATAAGTCATATTAGCGACGTTTTAATAAAACATCGCTAACGTTTAAGGAATTAGCGACGTATTCTATAAACATAGCAGTACATCACTATTACCGACGATCGGCAACGTTTTGTGACTTTTTTGTGTATAAGAAAACATACATCACGGATAAGTCGGCGAACGTCGCTAATATCACTAATATTAGCGACGTTTACCGACGTATAGGTGTCACGTCGCTAAATTGAAAATATAGGGCTTTCAGTTTTCATTCCCCCCATTATTTTTTGATCGAAATTTTCCTAAACGAAAGCGCGCTCCCCCTCGGCGACCCTCCCCCCTCGGCCTCCGGCGACCCCCTCCCCCCTCGGCCTTCGGCGACCTCCTCCCCCCTCGGCGACCCTTCCCCCCCGGCCGCCGACCCTCCGCGACCCCGCTCGGCGACCCTGCTCCCAACGGCAACCCCGCTCACCCTCATCTCCTGCTCCCCACCGGCGACCCCCTGCCCCCTCGACGACCCGCTCCTCCGGCCCCAACTAGGTAAACCTTAACCTAAATGTTAGTTCTGATCATGACTGATACAATTCTTACATTATTTCTGTATTGGTGATATTAAACATATATATGTATATGCATGTATTTATATAAATAGGCTATATAATTGAATGTTGTATGTTGTTTGGGAGTTTGGGTGAGTTCTGAGTTAGGGTTTGATTTTGAGTTTGATTCTCAGGTTGAGTTTGTGAGTCTCTGAGTTAGCTTGGGTTGTAGTTCAGTTCAGTTTGTGGGTTTACATACCAGTTTGGGATAAGTTTGGGTTTACAGTTTCATATATATAGTATATGTAGGTATTGTTTACTGTCATATATAGGATGATGTATATGTAGGTATTTTCTCATGTGTGTGTTGTCTAAGTGCAGTGAGTTCATATTTCATGTTATGTGTGGGTTAGCATATGCATTGATACATATGGATGTTTGCCTTAGTTTAGTTTTCTGAGATAGGTTCAGTTGAGTTATGTATATAAGTAGGCTTGCATATATGAGAGGGTATGTTGGGATATGAGTTATACTATATTTATGAGAGGATATATGTATATAATATATATATATATATATATATATATATATATATATATATATATATATATATATATATATATATATATATATATATATATATATATATATGGTATACATATGTGCTTGACGTGGTATACCTTAGCCTATACCCTGAGATATCTATAGGATTACCTAGAAATAAACCCAATAGGCTAATTGAACTTGTGGACTAGAGTTTGACCAAAACCCTAGCTAGTAAGTCTACTACCGATATCGCCGATACCAATACTCATAGGAATAGTCCGATACCGATTCCCATACCTATATGTTGTTGCTCAAGTAGTTTACAGCTACAAATGCGTAAGTGCAACGTGAAAATCTCATCTGTTAAATATGTTACCTAAGAGCATCATTAGTAAGGGCAATTCATTACTACAGTGTATAGAGTATCCTAGAAGTGTAGGTATGATTGGTATATCGTATTACATAGAGTGCATAGAGTATCCTTTCGGTCTATAAGAGTTACTTCACTCATTTTGTCAAGACAAGTAAACTTTTAAATGTTGACGGTATATATACCGTCAATATTTGGTTTTGCCTTGTAGCTACAGGCAGTTGCCTGCATTTTGCCTTATAACTTGGCCTTTGGCCTGTGCTTGAGTAGTGTGGACTTCCAAGTTAGGGTGTTAGTTCATGATTAGCATTGTTTAGATATTAGTTTCAGTTAAAGGGTTAGTTTAGATTAGGATATTAGTTTATGTTAGAAGAAATATGAGAGTTAGTAGATGTTAAAGTAGGATATTAACTTATTAGTTAGGATAGATAATTTGAGTTAGGATACTGCTCAGGCCAAAGGGTCTATATTGGATATTAATTTAAAAAGTTTTACCTTTCTTGACAAACTGGGTGAAGTAACTCTTGTAGACCCAAAGCGTCGATATTGGACAGTTGGGATGAGTATCAGAATCGGTATCGGATTAGTATCGACCGTATCGAATTAGTATCGGTTGTATGTACTTAGTGTCGTGTACTCCGACAAGTACAATTATACCTCGACCGTATGTACTTAGTATCGACCGTATTGGATTAGTATCGGTCTATCGGATACGACACTTTGACACAAGACAGTTGTTTTAGTCCCAACACAGTTGTTTTTGTTTCTTCCTTCAAATTCTTTGTTTGTAATATGTGGAATGAATAAACAGTTTATGTTGCACACCCATATCTAAACTGCCTTAACATTTATTTACTGACTGCAATGTGCAGTTTCTGCAGTTTGCCAAGGCGTTCCCTCAGTACATGGACGGTACCAAAATTAAGTGTCCGCGTGTAAGATGTCGCAACAAGAAATATCATCCAGAAGTGGAAGTCACGTATCATTTATACTCGAAGGGTTTCACGCTGAATTACTATCAGTGGAGCGCGCACGGAGAACTTGTGTCTTTAGCATCGGAGTATGAGCCTTATGTGGATGTCCACAACAACGCTCCTTACGACGATGGGTTGGTGAACATGATTTTTGACGCGACGGGGCCTAGTTTCGATCCGTACGATCATGATGCACCTGAGGAGGCACCGAACGCCGATGCTGTACAGTTCATGGAGTTGCTGGAGAATGCAAGGACTCCACTATATTCTGGTTTGAGGATCATTCACCATTGGAGGTGGTTACAAGATTGTTGAGCATCAAGTCCGATTTTAACATGTCGCAAGATTGCTACAACCGTATTATAGAGTTGTTTATAGAAATATTGCCTGAGGGTGCTAAGTTGCCTAAAGACTTCTACCGGTCTAAGAGGATGGTGATATCGCTCTGGATAGGATAAGAGAAAATTGATGCATGTCGCAACGGGCGCATGTTGTACTACAAAAATGATAAGGATGAAGACGCCTACAGATTTTGTGGTGCCGATCGCTACAAGGGCAGTGGTAGAGGATAGTCTGTCGGTGCCAGGAAGCCTACCGATTCAATGTACTACTTGTCGTTGATGCCGTGTTTGCAGCGGTTGTTTATGGTGAAGGAAACTGCAGAAAATATGTGTTGGCATAAGCAGGAACAGACCAAAGGAGTGTTGGATCACCCATCTGATGGAGAAGCATGGAAGCACTTTGATCGAGAGTATCCAGATTTTGGTTCTAATCCGCGTAATGTCATATTGGGTCTCTGCTCTGATGGTTTTATCCCATTCGAACTTTCGGGATCCCAGTATTCGTGTTGGCCTGTGATCGTCACTCCGTACAATCTACCACCTTGGATGTGCATGAAGACTCCGTATAGTTCCTCACCGTTATCATCCCAGGTCCGAACAATCCGAAAAGGAACATCGATGTGTATTTACAGCCATTGATTGATGAGTTGAATCAGCTGTGGAAAGTAGGTTCCAACACATACGATGTATCTAGAAAACAAAATTTTCAGATGCGGGCAGCACTTATGTGGACCATCAACGACTTTTCGGCCTATGGTATGTTATCTGGATAGAGCACGCATGGTCGTCTTTCATATCTGTATTGCATGGACCGCACTAAGGATTTTCGTTTGAAATACGGAGCAAACCGTGCTTCTTCGATTGTCATCGACAATTCCTGTCGAAGGATCATCCATACCGGAGGAACAGGAATACTTTTCGTGTTGGCGTTGTGGAAAAAGATAATCCCCCGCCAAGGTGGCCCGGATACACGATATGGGAAGAGGTAAAATATTTACCAAGAGCTATTGAAGAGCCTGCTACGGGCTACAAGTGTGACGGATTTGGTCGCACTCATAACTGGACGAAGAGGAGTATATTCTGGGATCTGCCATATTGGAGCACCAATCTGATTAGACATAACCTTGATGTTATGCATATCGAGAAGAATATGTTTGACAACATAATTAATACTGTAATGGGCGTAAAGGGGAAGACGAAAGACAATCCAAAGGCTAGATTGAACTTGGAAGAAATATGTAGACGTCCTACATTGTATTTGATAGAGAACGAGAATGGGAAGTTGAAGCAGCCTAAGGCAATTTTCTCACTGGAGAAGGAGGATAAAGTGAGACTTTGTAGGTAGATTCAAGGTCTGAAATTTCCAGACGGGTATGTTTCGAACTTGAGAAGATGCGTCGACCTCAAGGAGAACAAACTGACTGGTACGAAGAGCCATGATTGTCACGTATTCATGGAGAGGTTAATTCCGATTGTATTTCGAGAATTCTTAGCCCCGGCTGTTTGGGATCCATTGACCGAGCTTAGCATATTCTTCAGAGATCTTTGTTCTAGTAAGTTGCTCGTCGATCGTCTAGAAAAGCAGCAGAACGATATTACGGTAACACTGTGCAAGCTCGAGAAGGTATTTTCTTCTGGATTCTTTGACTCCATGGAGCATTTGCCAATTCATCTTTCCTACGAAGCACGTGTTGGTGGGCTCGTTGGTTATCGGTGGATGTACCCGTTTGAGCGGCATTTGAACCACCTAAAGAGGAAGATGAAAAATAAGGCTCGGGTCGAGGGTTCTATTTGTGAAGCCTATATTCTCGAGGAGATTACAAACTTCTGCTTGACGTATTTCAAACCTCATGTTGCTACGAATAGAACGAGGGCTCCGAGAAACGACAACGGTTATCAAGAATCTAATGATGGAATGCTGAAAGTATTCAATGCGTCCGAAAAGCCTTCGGGGAAAATATAGAAGAAATATTTGAATGACGAAGAGCTAAGGGCTACTCAGTTGTATGTATTACTCAATTGCGACGCGGATAAAATGGAGAAGCTAGAGGGATAAGTAATTAATAATGAGTTTATGTCATCTCAATATAATAGTATAAGCTAATATTATTGTACTAATCGGCGATTGCTTCGTTGTTTTTCAGCACATATAATGCTGAGTTGAGGTCAGTTAGACCCTACCTAACAGACGAAGCATTAGAACAAGAAATAATATGTCATTTTCCTTCTTGGTTGAGCGAATATATAAGCACCCTGGTAATTACTGGCCTCTTTTAATGCAACTGCACAATAAACAACTTACTATCTCTTCTTTGGTATTCAGGTCGATCGTCTAATTTTACCTGAGATTGAATTAATTAGAACTCTTGCCAAGGGACCAATTACTTTTGTTAAAATATGGCCAAGTTACTATGTCAATGGCTTTCGGTTCAAGTCGACAAATTCTCCGATCAGAGACAGCTTCCTGGATTTTGATTCCACGAAAAACAGTTATTTGTGTATCAAATCTTCGAACTACAAAGACGTCGATCCAGGAAATGATTTCTTTGGCATCTTACGAGAGATTGTGGAGTTGACGTATAATTATGACAGAGAACCTGCAAAGATCGTGTTATTCAAGTGTGAATGGTTTGATCCGACTGTAAATCAAGGTTAGAAAATTGACAAGCATGGTCTTGTGGATATAAACTACAAGCATAAATATCAAGGCTATGAACCATTTGTCCTAGCAACTCAAGCTCAGCTCGTGTACTTCACAGCTTATCCGAGACGGGGAGCAATAAAGTCTGACTGGTGGGCAGTATGCAAGACTAAAGCTAGAGATACTTTTGATGTTGACGAAAAAGCTTATCAGGAGGACGAGCTACCTCTTGTAACCAATATTGTTGATGTGGACTCCACGGAAGTTACGCATTACACGACACATAATGTAGAAGATGTAGAATTATCTGAAGAGGAAGACAAAGTCAACAAAGGCGAAGATAAAAGTGAAGATGAAGAGGAAGATGAGGTCGAGGAAGACGAACAAGATGATTATTCTGAAGTGATTGAGAGAGATGTACTTTTATTTTCTTATTATGTAGGGTTGGTTATTATCTAGTCATGGTTATTATCTGAATGTACTATCTGGACTTAGATGTTTCTTGTAAAATATATTATCTGGACTTAGATGTTTCTTGTAAAATGTATCATCATATATTTTCTTGGTTATTATCTTGTCTTTGTTGCACTTTCATATTTCTAGTCTCCATTATTTGTTGTCTTTGTTGTATCTCATCATATGTTGTTATCAGGCATGACAGATCGTCGCGGATCGTTCCGCATTTCCTGACATGGGGCACAGGGTACTAATACTGGCAGAGAACAGGGTACTCCTTCGGTACCTACAGGTGGTACTGCTAGAGGACGGGATTCTTCTTCGGTACCTTCTACTGGTACCGGCTCTGGATCCTCGTCGCCCAGTACTCCTATGTATCGGACAGTAGCTCCGCCCGTCACGATGCTACGTGGCATATCTCCTGGGACGAGTAGTTCCAGGCCTGAGACTGCTCCCGAGAGTAGCGTTCCTCCTGCTGATACGATGATGGAGGCAGATGAGGAGATGGAGGAGGCTGCGCCGACGGCCGATCAGTATCAGGCAGATGATGCCTGTGCACCTCCGGAGGAGACGAGGACGGAGATCTTGGCCGACGGTACAAAGTAACTTTTTTGGTTTATTATTTTTTCTGTGTTTATCATAAATTAACTTTTCTCATTAATATAATATGTCTGTATAGATATCGTCCCCCGTTGGTACAGAGACGCCTAGGCCAGCTCCTGAGGCAAAATTATGGGGGCCTTTGGATAAACTACTCGAATGCTCCGGACGATAGGAAGGCCTACTGGTTTGCGCGCTTCAAGGTTAAAATAGATTTATTTTTAACATGAATCATTTGATTTATGCATATTATATATTACTGAAAAATATTTGGTTTGCGTACTCTTCTAGGATATGTTTTTCTATCCACCGCACCGGGCCGAGCTGATCGAGGGGATGTTTCCTGTTGTCACTGTTAAGCTGATCTGCGATGCTATCAATGATCAGAAGGCTCGTTATCGTGCCGAAAAGTCGATCCAAGGTTGGATCACCCCTGATCAATGGGATACGATGAAGGCTCGATTCAACGAGCTAAGGTACAAGGAAAAGTTCAAGAAGGCCAAGACGGCTACGCAGCATGCCTCGAAGTGGTGCGGTGGGTCGATTCTGATGACAGAACATTTCTGTCATCTGGTATGTATTTTTCTTTCAGAAATATTATTTTAATACAAATCCGATAAATTATTACTAAAATAATATATTTAATTACATGTAAGGAAGGTCGGTAACGTCGACATGGTGACCGTCTTCCTGGCCACCCATCGGAAGGACGAAGGCCTTATTGACGAGAGGGCCCAACTTGCCTATGTAAGTATTACAATACTATTTGTTAATTATAATACTTCGTGCTAATTTCAATATAACTTATTAAATATGCATGCAAACAAATATTCATGTAGTTAATAATAATAAGTAATTAATTAGAAATTAGAAATCATAGAGTACTATCCATACTTTCAAGGCCGAGTATCAGAGGCTTCGGGACCGGGCGACTGCTAGTGCACCTAGTGCGGGAGAGGCCGATACTTCCTCGCAGCCCACTCAAGCTCCGTCGGTGGACGAGCTGTGGATGACCACCGCTGGTGGCCTCCGTAGGGGTACGTACTACGGTACGAGATTCTATGGCGCCCTAGTTGCGAGCCAGTCCTCTAGGGCATCCCCCGCTAGTGTGAATGGTCCACAGCCGTCCCAGGAGTCTGCCCGAGCCCACCAGATGATGGAGTCTCTCCAGGACAAGATGCTACGATATATTCAGGACCAGTCTCAGCACCAGTCGGCTGAGCCTGCACTTATAGCACGATTGGATGCGCTCGACCGCAGCATTATGGAGCTCCGGCATGTGACTGAGCGGACAGAGCGAAGCATCACCGATCTTAGAGCGTCGACGGAGTGCAGCGTATTAGATCTACAGGCATCACATATGACCATGGGTGAGAGGCTGAGATTGGTACAGGATTCGGTGGCTGATAGCAGTGATATAATATTATCTACCATGGATTCATACCACCAGCGACTTGCAACATTAGAGCGTTATCATCCATCGGGTGCGCCTTCATCGTCGTCGACTCCGCCGGCACCACTGTCTTCTTCATCGACACCGACTCCATCGACGTTACTACCTACTTCATCGGTGTCGATTTCATAGGAGGACTATAAGCTTTTCTTAGCCCTTCATCGCGGCGTGCCCCCTTCTGCTCCAGATCCCCAGTAGTCCGAGTTAGGACTGTTTGTATTGAGTGTTTGAGTACTTATTTTTCTTTGTATTTGTTTGTGACACTTATTTGTTTGTGACACTTGTTTGTTGGTTGCATAGATACATTGGTAATTGATTGTGTAGACCCATGACAATTTGGATATTGGTTTATATATGTTATGTGGACTTTGGTTATTTTATGTTGTTATTCGTTTCATTTGGATGTTAATTTACCGGTGTTGTTGTTCCACCGAAGGGGTCGACGAACCCAGGGATAAAATGTGCTTGTGTATTGTGTTTCAGATTAAACTGCAGGAAGAAAATGATTCTGTGGAGAAAACTGCATACTGCAATTTATTTATTTTTATTTTTTTCAAATTTAGCAACATCTACCGACGTTTATCGACCCTTTCCGACGGCACATTGCGTCGGTAGACGTTGCTAAACTGGCATATATTGCCATGCTACCGACGTATAGCGACGTCTGTTTCGTCGGTATGCGTCGGTAAACGTCGCTATACGTCGGTAAATATCCCAAGATTTTACCTTATTTTCCCAGGATATACCGACGTATAGCGACATCACAAAACGTCGATACTATATACCGACGCATAGCGACATCAAAAATGTCGATAATTTTCCTAGGGAATACCGACGTATAGCGACATCATAAATGTCGCTATTTCATCGATGTTACGACGGTAAACGTCGGTATATTACCGACGTATCCTTGCGTCGGTAAACGTTGGTGTTGGCAATGATCAGTGACGTCTTCCCAAACACCGACTAAGGTTTCCGCGACAAAAGGAAGATGTCGCTAAATTCGTCGCTAAACTGGTTTAGCGACGTCTTTAGGCGTTTAACAACGTCTTTAGGCGTCGCTAAAATGACTTATTCTGGTAGTGTTCCAACTGATGTTCCAACAGATGAAGAAGGAACAGAGACCTCTATAGCCACAAGAGTAGGGACTTTCGGGACATGAGGTAAAATCCCTACTGGAGCTTTTTCATAGGCAGCAAAAACTTGTTGTGCCCTGTACAAAGGGACACTATTCATTGCTAACCATTGCCGATGAGTAAGCTTGAGTTTGGTAGAAAGAGCCAAACTCGGGGGACATATGTTCAAACCCTTTAGCCTATCTTCCAAAGGGATGTTATCCCACAGATGATCAGAATCATCATGATCTGTGGTAACAACATGTGAAATCATATTACAGGTTCTGGCTTTTTTTATCTTTCATGGATTTTGAAGTTTCACTTTCATGTTCCATTTCAGGTACTAAATCAGAGTGTACCCACATGATTTCACCATTTTTTAAGGTGAGAGGCATTAATTCTTCACTTTGATCTCTGGCTGGTGGAAGATTCACAATCTTCATCATCGCCTTCGAAATTGGGACAACCCCATCAGGAACTTGCTGTGGAGGAAAAGCTCCAAATTAAAGAGAAATCATATTGGTTGTGACTGTATGATCATCATTAGTTAAAGCAATAGCTTTAGCATTTATCAATTCTTGAATCTTCTTCTTCAAGACATAGCAAGCTTTCGTGGGATGATTTATGTATCTACGATAGATACAATATTTGGGATTATCAACCAACTTTACCTCATTAGGTCATTTTGGCTCTGGGATCTGGAGTTTTCTACTCTTCACAAGACACTGAAATATCCCAGGAATATCACTGTCATCAAAAGAGTATTCTTCTTTCGGTTTAGAAGACTCTGGATTGTTTGGTATTGTTTTGGATTTCAAAAGGTTTACCACTAGGGTTTCCTTTCCTTTCACATTGTGATTACCAGAGTTGTTGCCTAAAGAGGCTTTTTTCTTTTTTCTTCTGAGGCGAAGATCATCCCATGTTCACGAGCCAATCTACCGTTGGTCTCAGCTGAAACTGCTGCTATAATAAACGAGGCCCAATCTGTAAATTGGGAGCCTGTAAAAACAACGATGGTTGGTCGCAGATTCATTTTGCATGTATCAATCAATGCTGAATCTGGCATACCAGGAGGCATTTTCAGAGTAGCCTGTCGAAAACGTTCAATAAACAGTATCCTCCTTCTCTTTTTGTTTAATTTCTATTAAGGAAGACATATTCATATCCATCCCTCCTTCATAGAAACGAGAGAGAAATATTATTTTAAATTCGTCAAAAGATGATATGCAATAGTCGGGTAAACTGCGATACCAGTCGTATGCTGAATCCGTCAAACACCCAATTAAAACTCGGGTGAGAAGAGCATCATTCTTCTATAGATGCACAGTCATAATATCAAAATAATTGATATATTGACTTAGAGAAGCCTTTCCATCAAATAATACCATAGATTATGGCTTAAATTTAGGAGGAAAGGGTACATCATTCTAGTGGGGAGGATAAGGTTGCTTGATTCCCCACTTCTAGAGCAGATTTTTTTCCTTCAGAACCTCAAACTGTGCTTTTAACTCCTGAACAGCTTGAATAGCTTCATTAGTTTGAGGGAGCATGTTTGATTGAATAGTAGTTGGATGTATCGTAACCTCCATCGGAGGTGATACATCTTCTGGAATGAGAGGTTCAGGAGATGCGGAATTTTGGTTGATAACAGGCTCTTAACTCAGATTATTTAAAGGTATGTCAACCCCGTGACTATCTTGAGTTTGCGCTGCTACCTGCACCGGTGTTACCACTGCTTATTGGACTATTTGCTGAGTCATCATTATTTGATGCATATTTCATATCATAGAAAGCATATCTTTAGCGATTATTCTACCGTCGAAAGACGATATTCTGTATTAGAAGTAGACGTCTCTGGTTCTTCTCCGATAACATAAGATTCAACCTCTTTTGAACATTCAGAGGGATTGGTGTAGAGATGTGAATCAACGCTATCAGTTTCTGACTCCAAGTACTAGGTACCCCCAGCTTCTGAATCTGAAGAATGCATGTTTAAAGGTCGTTGACTTCTTGACCGAGTATGTTGATATACTCCTTCAAAAGTGTCAAGAATTTGGTTAAACCTTTGTTGACCTGGAGTCCGGGACGAATTGCGTCTTGGACGTCGTCCTCTACTGATATGAGATGCCATATTGACTGATGCATAAGACAATCACATTCTTGGTCATTAAGTTGTTGCTGAGGTACGTTGTAGCTTAATCGGTTGAAAACTGACCGTTTAGTAGCAGAACAGCAACATTTAATCACAATTTGGTGACACTCACAATGATGATTTTCTTGGGGGAGTGTCATAGGAGATTTTTTTGTTTTTACGCTTTTGTACAAGCAACTCGCATAAATCATAAGAATTAAAAGATAATATCTTCTTTTTTATATTTGGGACAGAGAAATATCCAGTCCCTTGCGTAAAAAGAAGATTACTAGCTTCATTGGCAGAAAGATGTGCATTTTTACGCGCTTGAAGGTGTGTGCGTAAATCTGGAGTTAATTTTTGTGTTATACGAACACCATCAGCATTGCGCGTAATCCTAAGATTAGGCGCTTTACGTAAAGCAGCATTAGAAGATTGTTGGCGTAAAACAGAAGCTTTGCCACATTTTTTATTCACCTTGGATAAACCAAAGGAATTGTCGTCATAGTAACAGAAAACTTGTTTTTATACTGCATGCGTGTAGGCAAGTTCGCTTTAGGTATAGAAGCACCATTGTGAACTTTATCTGCCATGTCACCGACAGGAAAATTGCCTTTACGCGTATAGCACAAAACAGAAGTATCTGCCACATCATAGATGGAAGATTTGCCTTTACGCGTAGAGCGCAAGACTTGAGCGTTTACCACGTCACAGACAGGAGACCGAATTTTACGTGCAGGGCGCAACACTGAAATAGGAACTGCCTCGTCACATATGGGAGCCCCAACAACAGGAGTGGGAAGAATTCCCTTGCCTTTAGAGACATTAGAGAGATCAGAGGGTGTTTTGGACTTAGGGATCCAAACTTTTTGCACCTTCTGTGATTTTTACACGTTGGAGCAGCGAGCACTACCCCCAGTTCGGAGCATTTCTTCGTAAGCAGTCTGGTCGAATTGAACAACCAGAGTCTTCTTTGTCGATCCAATCGACACATCATCATATTGTGCAATTGCCTTCTCGTCGAAGGAGAAAGTCGTCCCCAGCAGAGTCGCCATTTTGTTTCACTTAACAAAATGCCCTTAAAAGGCTTTTTGAAAGAAAACGAAAAAAAGTACAAAAGTACAAATGAATTCTGGGAAGTACTGCTATGGAAGTCTGATCTGAGAGCGATCACTTTATTCCTTGGACCACACGATGATGATGAAGAGAACTGCTTGAAGAAGAACAAACAGAAGAACTAAGTCACCAGAAAGGTATCGACACAATTGGCACTGATGGTACAGTCGAATGCTTTCCTGCTTTGCTTGACTCTGTTCTTGAGAAAAAGTTGAAGAGAAATAATCTGAAAAATCAGTTTGCTCTAAAAGTATCTGGGCTATGATCTTGTACCTTCTGTTTAAAAATAAGTCTATTTATAGACTACACCTTCTGTGCATAAAAAGCAACATAATTGGGTCTCTATGCAAGTAACTGCCACCTACGATTGAAAATTGACCTCTACGCGTGATGACACGTGTCCCATATAGAGTTGTAGTCTCTATGTATGGTGATACGTGTCCCACAACTTCAACAATATGGGAAGAGCACGTACACACGTTCCTCGATAAGTATGGCATGAAAGCCACGTATGCAGACCACGTTCTTACATAGCCAGAAAAGATTGAGCGTAAAATAACCCAAAACAAACTTTCTGCGTAAAGCGGCTAAAAAGTAGCTCAAATAAACTCTACACACACAAAAATAGTTGAGATATCCTTGAGTGTAAAAACTCAAATAACTTTCATGCGTAAAGGAAGCGCTCTTTTGAGCGTAAAGTAGCTCATCTGCACATTAAACGACAAGCGTTAGATTTGGTGCAAAAATCTTCTTAATTTCTATGCAATGTTCTGTCAGAAAATTATTCTGTCAGAACAGTATCACGTGCATTAAATGCGGTCTGGACAGCCGGTCGCTCTCGCGTAAAGTTTGAGGATGACTCCTGTGTAAAGGAGCTCGCGTAAAGTTAGACTTTGTTTGATCTCTGCGCAGAGCTTGAATCTGACTCAGTAAGTCTTTAAATGGGCCTTGCGTAGAGTCTGACTTTGCGTAAAGTTCTTGACTTATTTGACTTGGTCTATGAAGTTTATTTTATGCTTCTATAGTTGGTCCCTAATCTACTGACTCAGGAGACATATCTATTCATATGCCTCCAACCCTTCTTGATTGTGGTTGTGTTATTGCTTATGCTATATTACTGTTGCCTTCATTTCCTGATATGCCATCCTTGTTTGAATGAGATAGTTGTATTTTCTTGAGCTTTTGTTTTGGTTATCATGCTCGAGTAGCTTTAGGAAATTTTGAGGACAGAATTTTTCTACTGA
Organism: Iris pallida; assembly: GCA_029216955.1. NCBI lineage: Eukaryota > Viridiplantae > Streptophyta > Magnoliopsida > Asparagales > Iridaceae > Iris > Iris pallida. The sequence continues at coordinate 6,178,978 of JANAVB010011199.1, read as the reverse complement.
TGGAAGAGTTGTGAGACTCGTCACACTGTATTGGTATTTATATACGGATACGTATTTTTGTACTGTATTTTATATTTTTTTGATTTTCGGAACGCTTTAAATTTTTTTCCAACTTATAGATTTTCTCCTTGACCGGCATACCGCCAGTATACCAGTGTATACCGACGGCATACCTGTCACTCCCCTTTTTCGTTATACATATTTTTAGTGTACGTATACGAATTTCTGTCATTTGTCAGTGACCCGTGTTTTGACTTATCTTTCTTAGTCTTGCCTTAGTTTAATCTTGTACTTGGTTTATTTTGGTTTGGTTCAACTTGGCAAGAGTTGGTTTGGGTTGGGTTGAGATGAGATGGGTTTTGTATAAAAAACTAACTTCTTTCTCTCTCCTCCATTTTTATTTACTCTTCATCTTCTTCATTTACACCTCCTCCAACCCAAGGCAAGTACATCTTGCCAAATCTTGAACAATGTTATTTTTGTTTGTTCTATTCTCTTTCTTTCATGATACTAAGTCTCTTTCGAACTTGGAATTTTTGGTTTTGATGGTTACATTTTTGTAGATCTAAGTTTTAAGATTTTTTTTTGTTTTTCTTGGTTTTGATCTCTTAAAGTTTGATATTTTTGAAATCTAATGCTTCCATGTTGTGCGGAATTCCATTATACCCAATTTTGGCTTTTGAACCGCTGGATTTTTGTGAGCCCCCCATTTTCTGGATATTATTTTATATAAATTTTACTAAATATTTTGTTGACCAATTTAATTGATTTCAAATAAATTCCCAATTGTTGTGTTCTATTATAGGTGGTTAAATCATCACTAATTTTATATGTTATATTCACTTATACGTCCTTGTTACTAATTTAAAATTATTTTTTTTAAATTTATTTTTCATATGTGTATATAAATTGTTAGAGTATACATGTTACCATTAATAGTAATACCATATACTTAGTTATTCTTATATGTGGTTCTACATGAGTGTGGTAATAATGTTTGCAAATTATATACGTTAGTTAGTATTAAAAATAGTTATTTACCTTACCATATATTATTATTTTTACATACACCTATAAGATGTTCTAATAAAAAAATTATAATATTGGGTATAAGGCCCAGACCGCCCAACAGCCCTACAACCTAAATCCCCTTATGTTGTATTGAAAACAAATAATTTTCTAACATTTATAGATGAGATATTTGTTTTTGTTTCTAAATTTTCTACATAAATTATTATAGGTTGTGCATACCAATTATTCCCATTTATATATTTATTCAATTGAATGAATTAATATTTCCTAATAAGTACAGACTGACCCAACTCCATGGGCCCTTATTCCAAACCGATAGCTTGAGCAGCAGCAGCTGCTACTTTCGGGCTCACCAACACCAAACCCGAACCGCCTCTTCCCTTTGAACCTAACGTTCAAACGAGGTACTGTTCCTCTTCTCTGAGAGGATGAGGACTCTGTGCCTCTACAAATGGCAGGCATGCCTAGCCTGTCAGCTCGACAACCACCCCACCAGCTCATCCAAAACCCTAACTCCCTTGTCTCTCTATATATTGAACACATTCTCTTCCTCCTCATCCGATCAGAAAACCTAGCCGCCGCCATTGGTTTACATATCTTAAACCCAGTCGAGATCAGCCACCACTATTCTCTTAGTTCGTCGGCGTCGCGGCGAGCCAGGTCGGCGTGCGAGCTACCACGGCGGGCGTCCCCAGCGTCCCCGACATGTGAGCAGGACTTCGGCATCATCTTCGGCGAACACCCGGCGGCTTCTCGGCTCATCGAGATTGTTGAGAGCCTTCCTCCCCCGTTTTTTGTGAGCTTTCTTTCCCTCTTTTAAACTCACTTTGAAATATTTCGATGAATCTTTAGATCAATCTTGCTGTTAGCCGCTTGCTTTAAGAACTGGCAAAAAATTTACATGAATAACGAATGTGTGTGTACGTTTCCATATTCGTTCATAGCAGTGGCCTTCCGGTTGTGATGAACCTTTGGGAAACTTTCATTATGAATATAGGGGGGAGGTGTAACATGTGATGTAGCATGTTGTGTTATTTTCCACCGTAGTAAAATGTAGGGGTGAATGGGAATAGTAAGAGTAATATGGGATAGATTGGAGTGATCTGATGATTTAGCCAACGGGAAGGAAGCTAGGGACGTATGAAAATCTATTAATAGGACTTAATGCAAGCACTCATGAGCCATAGCTCACCTGGTGCTGTAGGTGGGTGTGTGCATGGGAGTTTTGAGACCACGAGTTTGGAAGTTGTGTTTTTTTTATTGTGTATGATGTATGCATGATATTACAAACAGTAGGGAGATTGAGTGTTTGGTGTGAAATTAGATATATGTTTTGGTTGTGTAGAGTACTGAATATAGGAGGGTATCCCATGTGGCAGATTAAGAGATTAATAAAGAGCAAAGGCTTTATGTGTACACCAAGGAGAATTAGCTTAGTTGGTTGGTTAAAGAATGGTGGAGGAAATGATCCTGGGTTAGAATCCCCAGGGATTGGAAGATGGATATATTTTAGATTTTTGTATGGATGGTCCCTTGGAAGTTTTTTTGTGTATCCTTTTGTGAGCTTGGTTTGGGAGTTGTGAGATTTTCTTTTTGTATGTGGTTTAAAAATTTGTTTTGTACTTAATATATTTTTTGTTAATAAATAGATTGCTAGCTAAAATAATTAATTTGGATCCCAAATTATTCATTAGGTCCTTTTTACACCTTGGACTCATCGGACTTGGACGCTGGACCATCTTTTCATCTTTAGCACCCGGAGCTAGGCAAGTGTACCTTGCCATACTTGTACTTCAGTTACATTATTAAATTCTTGAATTTTATTTGTGTGTTTTTATTACAACACCGAGGGCCGTGTTCGGAACTTCGCGTCCGAATCACATTCGGGTGCCGATGGACGTTAGCGCCATCAGGTATCGATATTAGATATCCACATTTTGCGTTACCGCGACAATTCGTTGCGGGATACATTTAGACCCTAGGACATGTTCATGATTACTACATATTGTCGAATCCCCGTACATGATTTACATTTTCTATACAAAAATCCAGGATGGATTCTAGGACGATGACTTGTGCTTTTACACTGTATTTACTATTATGGCTCGATGTCCTAGTTAGAGGATCTGGCCGAGCGACTTGTGGATACGATTCGTGAAGTCACATGGGAGGGGAGAACATACACCGTGCGCTTGGGCTACTTTCCTTCATAGTTTGCCGTTGTCTCATTCCAGAGCTTCGGGGATTTTCATAGTTTGCCACAGTCCTTATCGGACTGTGGGGTAATTCATAGTTTGCCGTAGTGCCTATCAGGTCTTCGAGGTACACCTTGACAGCCCGCGTGTTCGAGTGACGTTCTTAAATTGCATTAGCATTCTAGTTGGTTATGTTAGATTCACCCCTTAAAGTTACATTCTAATTTCTTATATGTATCTACACAGTTATACTTTTGGCTTGCATATTATGTACCTTGTTACGTCCCGCTGAGGACTTGGTTTTCTCTCCAGATTTAGACGAGAATTATCCGGAGGTCTACGGATCCGGACTTGACACGGGAGCAGTTCCAGAGGAAGAAGTTTATCCAGCAGAGTAGCATATTCCAGTGGTAGAGCTCTTCTTGATCTTTTATCATTATCTAGTTAGTCTGTTGGCAGATCTAGTTATCTTCTTGTTTTACTTCATTCAGCATTGCATCTGCGGGATTGTTTCCGCAAGACTCTTTTCATTCAGTATTTGTATTATTACTACGTTCAGCCTATATTAGCTATCACATTATGGTTTTATTCAGATTATTCACTGTGTGTTCCTTGATCATACTTGTGGATGAGATTAGTTAATTGTGATCGTCTGGCATTTACTTCTTATTTACTAAAATTTTACAGCTTAAGTGCTACTCTAATGGTTCCATTAAATTGGGTTACTCATTGGGAGTGGTACTCGCTGGCTTTGCCACGTAGCTCGGTTCCATATTTTTAGAACTGGGGCGTGACATGGTTTTTGTGGTGGCCCATGCAGGTCCAGATTTAAATCGTCTTGGTTACTAATTGTGCCAAGCAAGCCTGTATTTAGGATTAGAACTTAGAGATCTCATCTACTTGCTTGAATACCTCTCTATGACACCTCATCATCGTTTTTATTACCAAATTTACATCATGTTTGATTCCAAGTCGCTAATTTTTTACTTATTTGCGTTCAGAGTATGAATCTCCGAAGTGGACGAGTAGCGCAGCAGGACGGTATCCCCCGGGACTCCGTATCGTCTGACGAGCCGACCCCGAGGCAGTCACTCATGCTGACCCCAGCTCTCCAGGTTCAGATTTCTCAGCAGACTGAGGGGCCGCCAGCTGAGCAGCACCACCAGACACAGTCGGGGAAACAGCAGCTACAGAGGACAGAGCCGCAGCAGCAGCCACCGCCTCCTCCTCCACCGCAGATGCCGTACATGCCATTTCTGCCACCAGGACAGCAGGCGAACGGGCAGCAAATGTATCAAATAATTTACGCCATGATGCAGGCCCAACAGCAGATTCAGTATCAGGCACAACAGCAGGCTCAGCAACACCAGGCGGATACTCTGAGGGAGAATATCGTCACTGCGTTGGAGCAGGTGACACCACCGGAGCGACGGCCTTCAACAGGGTCTATCAAGGACTTTCGTCACTTGGTGCCCCTTCTATTTTCGGGCACAGAGGAGCCTATAAAGGTTCATGCATGGCTTACTAGCATCGAGCACCAGTTGGAGGCTACAGAGCTTCCAAGGGACAAATGGATGAAGGCCGTCAGAATGCAGCTGACGGGCAATGCACACCATTGGTGGTTGGGCGAGGAGCATCGGCTAGGACCAGATCGGGTCACTTAGGAGGAGTTCTCCAGGCTTTTCAAGGAGATGTTTATTCCAGCTATAGCGCGTGCGGAGCTTCGAGACAAGTTCATGCATCTTGTCCAGGGCAGTATGACGGTTGAGGAGTACAACACGGAATTTCTCCGCCTGAGCCGTTTTGGCCCGTATCTGATCGACACTGAGGAGAAGAAGGCCAAAAAGTTCTATGACCGCCTACGCTTTGAGCTACAGAGATTGGTAGGATCAGTCGCGCCTACTTCATACTCAGATATCCTGATAGCAGCCAGACGTCAGGAGCGCATCAACCATAGGGAGGCCAGCATGAAGCGCTCTCACTCATTAGCACCAGCAGCTCGAGCACAGCAGGGATCACCAGCGAAATGCCCCCACATTCATCAGCCGCCGAGGGAAGCAGCACCTGGACTCCCTACTTGCCATCACTGTGGCAGAGTAGGCCATATAGCGAAGGAGTGTCGACGCAAACTGGGACTATGCCTGGTTTATGGATCAGATCAGCACCAGGAGCGGGATTGCACGGAGCATCGTGGAGCAGCACAAATGGTGCACTGACGAGCATTTCCAGCACCGAGGCCCTTCTACCAGGGTCCGAGAGCGCCCCATGCTGGAGTTGGGGCGATATGACCAGTAGCACCGGGAGGGTACCAAGGGAGGCCACCCTTGGCACCGTAGGTAGCCCAATTTCAGCAAGCCATGGCAGTAGGCTAGGGCACACAGACGTGGAGAGGCCTTCGCTATAACAGTTGAGGAGGCAGAGACAGCTGGGGAAGTCATTATAGGTACTATTTTAGTTGCTTCATTACCTGTAGTAGCATTATTCTGGTGCTACGTATTCATTCATAGCTGCTAGTTTCGCGACCACCCATAGAGTGGCTACTGCACCCCTTTCAAAGACCATGAGAATTCTTACGGAAGGCAGAATAGTACCTGTTAGCGACACATGTAGATCTTGTTCAGTAGTTGTTTGCGGGCGTGAGATACGTGCCCGATTTTTAGTCTTCTTCATGCCAGACTATGATGTCGTTCTTGGCATGGATTGCTTGAGCCAGTACTATGCGACGTTAGATTGCCGACGTGGATGCGTCATTTTCGACCCTCAGGTCACCCCGAGTTTGGGTTCTCTCGGGGAGCCGTAGAGATGGATGATCACCCCACCCTTGAGGTACGTATTGCATTGGAGGAACCAGTACGCCCGGCGATCATCTCGGAGTTTGAGGACATTTTTCTTGAGGAGCTTCCAGGATTGCCACCAGACAGGAAGATAGAGTTCTCCATCGAGCTAGCTCCAGGAATGCCAACTATTACTTCCCATGTGTATCGACTGGCACCAAAGGAGGTACGAGAGTTGAAGATCCAGATAGATGAACTATTGGATTTGGGTTTTATTCGGGCTAGTGTTTTACCATGGGGAGCTCCAGTATTACTTGTACCGAAGAAGGACGGGTCGGTACGATTGTGCGTCGACTACAGAGAGTTGAATGTTGCGACAGTGAAGAACAGGTATCTGTTGCCTCGTATTGATGATTTATTTGACCAATTGAGTGGTGCTTGTGTGTTTTCGAAGATTGATCTCAGGTCAGGCTACCACCAGATCAAGGTGCAAAAGGAGGACATTCCGAAGACGGCCTTTCGGATGAAGTATGGACACTATGAGTACCTTGTGATGCCGTTTGGTTTAACCAATACACCAGCGGTGTTCATGAGTCTAATGAACAAGGTGTTCCACCAATACTTGGAAAAGTTCGTGGTGGTGTTCATCGACGACATTTTGGTGTACTCTAAGAGCCACGAGGAGCATGAGGAGCATCTCAGGATCGTGCTGGAGACATTGAGAAGAGAAAGACTCTATGCCAAGCTCCGTAAGTGTGAGTTCTGTCTGAGCAAGGTATCCTTCCTCGGGCACATTATTACAGGAGACGGATTAGTAGTGGATCTAGAGAAGATTGAAGCAGTGAAGACTTGGCCTGCACCGGCGTCAGTTACAGAAGTGAGGAGCTTCCTCAGACCTGTCGGATATTATCGGAGGTTCATAGAAAACTTTTTGAGGATTGTTGAGCCTATGACGCGTTTGACGCATAAGGGCCAGGAGGGTGTGCAAGAGTGACTGTCAAGGACAGTGGTGTACCTGTGTGTGTGGAAGGAAAATCTCTATCTACCACATTAACACATTTAGCCATGTATAGTATATATATATACAGAGAGATATAGAAAAGAGCATGTAAGAGGTTCATGTGTGTTAGTGAGGGTCTAGGGTGCACAGTCTCACAACATTGTGTGGTAGGAAGTGAACAGTGAGTGACAATGTGAGGGATGTGCATGTGTATTAGTTAAAGAGTGATAGGGAAGGAGGGTGTGCAAGAGTGACTGTCAAGGACAGTGGTGTACCTGTGTGTGTGGAAGGAAAAATCAGTAAGTTAGTGAAAGGTGTGTTCCCAGATTTTTGTGACTTGTGAACTATGTATTGGTGTGTAGGACTTGTGTGTGTCATTAGTGATATATGTGTGAAACTGTGAGAGAGTGACAGGGAGTGGGTTGTCCCTGTGTGACAGGGACAAGTGTGTGTGTGTGCAATAGGGTGTCTTCATATGTGGGTGTGAGTCAATGAGTGTACAGGGAAGTAGTGTTGTGTACATCACACAAGGGGTAATGGCTCAGTCCTCAGGTTCCTGGGGGAGATTAAAACAGTGTGAACTTGAGTCCCCAACCATTCTCAGGTATCAATATAACCAAGTCCCAGTTTATTGACAGGGTAGGTTATACATGGGTGTGTATATACATAGCAATGTTCATTCAAAAAAAATCAGTTAAACCTGGAATCAAAAGACAGTTTCAGTTTATGTGGGTTAACCCATCTCAGGAATCACATGTACACATAATCTCAGGTTTTGAATTCAGTTTTTCACCAAAAAAAACAGTCCACACATATATCTATCTTCAGTTTTTTAATGAAAACAGCCCAACCCTTTCTGTCATAACTTACTGCCCCTATATTAGTCTATCGAACAATCATACATATATATATTACCATCTATACAGCCTATATATAACATATACTTGAATATAGGTTGGCACCAACTGAAACCAAAAGGGAAGTATCAGAACACACTAAAAAACCCAATCAAATTCCAAACCTAAACTAACATAATTCTCAGATTTTGGCATTGCAAAGTCAGGAATAGGCTTGGTTGATCTCAGGTTTTTTGACATTGAGGAGGTTTCATGAATATCAAATAACCTATCAAGTAACCCATCCCTCATCCACAGTTTCAGGTTTTTTCAGGAATCTCAGTTTTTTGTAAACAACCAATGAATGCACCTACCAAACTAAATTCGAAATCTCAGGTTACATTACTAGGTAAAATCTTAGTTTTTGTGACTGTGTTAACACCATATCTCAGGAATCAAAACGAAACCAAAAACCTATTGCATCAACACAAATCAAAGTTAACCTGAACTTCAACCCTAACACATGTAGGTGAACCAATTAACTACCTAACATATTAAAATTAGTAAAATACAGATAAAAAAAATGAAGAACAGTGTACCATAAACACTGATACTTCGACAGTATCAGCCCATTTGGGAAATCAAGAATTGGAATCCAATTAATCATCAAATTTACAAATAAGGAGTTGGTAAATAATAACCAATATATGCTCGTGTCACACACTCACTGTTGTGTCCAAAAACAGGACACAGAAGTGTCCAACACGTTGCAAACACATGGGGTGCACCCGGTGTTGCACAGTGTCGTGCACGCGTGCACGTGTGTGTAGGATACGACACACGACACTTCGTGTCACGTGCACACACCCACATGGTCGCCTAGGATAGGGCTACACGTGGGACAGCCTGACACGTGTCCACGACGTGTCTACAGTGGACAAGACACGTGTTTGTGCGTGTCTGTGCACGTGTTCGGTCGCCTGCGCGCGACAGCGTGCGGCCAGTGCGAGCGCGATTGTGCCGCGTGTACTCCATGACATGCTCCCAAATTTTGAGAGCATAGTGTCAGTCGTTGCCCCGACGACTCCATAAAATTTTGTGTCCAAAGAGTTCGTGTCGTGTCCTGTGGAGACCCCGATATGCAGGGGATTACTGTAGCCCCGCGCGCGCGTGTCCAAGTGCGTGCACGAGTGTCCAAACGACATGACACAAACACGAAATCATCTCAGAGTTACATAAATGGATAAACGACACCAAAAACTAAATTTCTATTCAATTACAATTCGAAATTAACACAAAAAGTTCCATTGAGGCATTATCACAAACACAATGAACAGGACACTGATACGTGTCCTGTTAGGACACAAAACGACACAAAAACCTAGGGATTCCTATTCCTATAGTTAGGTTAGGTCTAGGGCTTCCTATACATGCAATTAAATCAGAATTCTATGGTGAAAGTAGAGAGTTACCTCTAAGTATCACAAGCCCTCAAAAGCTCTTCAAAGAGGGAAATTCCATAAGCCACCAAATCAATCAAATCAAATGCAAATCTGTGATTGGAATCCACCAATAGTAAGAGAACATTGATTAGGTCCTAATGGAAGAAATTTCATTCAAAAAGGAGTCCTATTGATTAAACTAGGAAAGAATAAAACGAGGCTTACCTATTTCCTTAAGAAAATGAAGAACTATTAAAGAAAGAGGCTCAATCCCCAAAGAGGCATTATATAGGCAAGGGGGGGTCTCTTGGCTGGTCATAAAGTTAGGGTTAGGGTTTTTAGGTTTCATCCTATGGCTAGGATTGAATCAAGGGGAAATAGGTGGCCTAGAACAAAAGGTTCTATCTTAGTCCTTTGCAAATCACTTAACCATGACTAAACTTGACTTAACCCCTTAACCAACTCATCTAATTCTCAAAGTGGCTCACTAAGTTAGTCATGACTCATATAGGTTAGGTCCAATCTAGGTTAGGGCTAAAACAATCACATGGCAATTAATTAAATAATATTAAACCACACCATTTAATATAATATACATTAAATTTCAAATAATTTTAATAAATTCAAATAAATTCAAGATAACCAAATTACCCTCAAGCTAAATGTACTAAACAAAATCTCTACCCACATGGTTCGGCTCTAGGGCAGACAGTCACTACGGCTCACTAGCAAAACACCTAAAATCACAAGTCATGACTCAACCAGTTTTTAAATTGTTTAAAAATTATTAAAAATTACCAAAAATTATATTATTAAACTAATTACCATAATTAAATGTTTTAAATACAAAATTTTAAAATTACCCTCATTTCAGAAACTGGGTGTTACAATCCTACCCACCTTATAAAAATTTTGTCCTCGAAATTTAAGATGGTAGCAGTCCTTCTAGGTCAAACACCCCACAATCAAAGTCTCAAACATACCGTCAGATAATCATATGCGTCTGTCCAAAATCATAATACTCAGAATCTTCGTCGTGCTAGTGAGCAAAGCTACGATAATCACAGAGTCCTCGACTAAGGCACATATCTCTAGAATCATGGTATTTAAAATTTTTGCATTGCCGCATGCTTGGCAGCGAAAACCTTAAATTCCCACACCCGAAAAATACGTCCTAAATCTGACTATATGTCCTCACTATGCCAGCTAAACACGACCATCGAAGATTCTCAATTCCATAACCAAGGTGACCTAGCCCATATGATTTATCCCAGAAAAAAACTAACATAACACAAGAACAACAGGACAGAATTGATAAATCAACAAGAAACAGAAAGAATCGAAATTTCAAGGCAGTATGAGAGGCAATTGCGGAAAGAAAATTGAATAGATCGGAACCTGCAGCAAGATCTCTACTGGCCTGAGCATCCTCGACTGTCCTAGCGAAAGATCGCCCTCGCTGGCCTCCTCTGGCCTGCTGCTGATGCTGCATATACCTCTGCTGCTGAGTTAGTAAAGGTAATCCCGTCTGCTGGTCTACGGGAGCCCTAGCTCCTGCTCCCTGAACTGTCTGTCCTGATGACTCGGGATACTCTCTCAGACGATGATCGGATCCTCCGCAAAGCAAACATCTGCCCAACCTCTTCCAGCATTTGCCCCAACCATGCCCTGGTCTCTTACAGAAGGGACAAATAATAACTAGCTGCTGTTCCGGGGCCTGCTGCTGAATCTGTGGCTGCTGTGTCTGCTGAAAGGGTACACGGTCCTGAAACTGCCGCTGCTAAAGGTAGACCCTCGGCTGCTGGTACTGCTGCTGAAACTGCTGCCGAAACTGTAGAGGTAGCATCTGCTACGGATACTGCTGCTGACTCTGCAATTGGGGCACCTGCTGCTGAATCTGTAGGTGGAGCCTCTTGGCCGGGCCCGCACTGCCACTAGCTCCCTGAGTATCTAGCCTCCTCTTCTCCTTCAGTCCAAGATCGTCCTCCGCTGTTATGGCTCCTACTAGAATCTGTTCGAAAGTGGCGTCGCGGTTGCTCTTGGTATATGACTTGATTTCCCTGATCAAACCCCTGCGGAACTTTCCCGCCTTTCCGACCTCGGTAAGATCCTCGATAAATCTGCTCAAACGGCTGAACTCTCCAGCATACTCCTCAACGGTCTGGCTCCCCTGAACCAAACTCTCGAACTGCGCCTCCAAAGCACGGAGAGCTGTATCAGGAAAGAATTTCTCCTTGAATAGTTTCTTGAATGCTGCCCAAGTCTGACCGGCTGTACCAATCCTTGGGTCCGTCTGGTACCAAGTACGGGCCAAGTCCTGCATCTGACTGACGGCTGCCTCGATCTGCAATCCTGCTGGTATCTGTGCCAATCTGAGTATCTCCTCAATGTGCTCTATCCAATCGTCGGCGTATATGATGCCCTCTGTACCCTTGAAGTCTCGGGGTCCCATCTTCTTAAAGGAATGGATGTCTGGAGTCCTCGACTGATACGGCTGCATCTGGCCTCTCTGTGGCTGAGCAGCCACCAGCTCCACTGTCGTCCTAACCAACTGGTGAGTATCTTGTATGCTCTGTCGGATATCAGCAGACTGGCTCTGCTGAATATGTTGCTGAAACTCTATGAATTGCTGGAAGAGGGTAAACATCTGAGCCGCATCTACTGTCCCTGAAGGTAACTGCTGTTGAGTCATATCTGGAATGACGGAGGAAGATCTCCGGACAGGTGGAGGTGCACTCCCAAAAGCTGCAGAAGCTCCTATATGAGCAGAGTAGAGGGTACTGTGGTCCTAGCATCCACAATCGGGTGAGGGGTGGTAGGCCTCTCACCAGCGTCTGCTGAGCCAGAGCGATGCGATCGTGTCTCCATCACCATCCTGGAGACAGATCAAACAAGAAATTAATACTGAGATAGAAACGATAATTCAAGGGAGGACAGTTATTCAAGAAAGTATCAGGAATTCAGATAGCAGGAATCCAGTTAGAGTTTTTCCTAATGTGATTGAGTACCTCAAAATAACTTCTAATCCTACTGCAGGCTGTAGTGGTACTCTAGTTCGAATACCAATACACAAACTCGACCTGCATGGGCCACCACTAAAAATGTGTCACGACCCGCACCCACCGTGAGGGTACGAGTACGTAACAGCGCCCAGCCTACGCCGCAGTGTCGGCGGTAGAACGCTATTCTAGATCATAAACTATAACTAGCTAACATGTAATACTCTCCAAAAGGAGTCCAATACAGAGGTACAACTCAATCACAAACTAAGGTAGAATGTAGCACGATGGAAATAAATAAGAAACTCCTCAACTGAGGCACAACAGAAGAATACAAATCTCAACATCTACCAGTCTCAATATCTCTAATTTATACAACTCTGGAAATAAGACAACAACTAAACATGAAAAGAGAACAGACTAAGCTAACTACACTATGCAAGGGTGCGATCCTCAGCAGCTGCCTGAACCTCCCCAGGGGTCCAGGTCGCGAGTGTCATCTAGGCAAGCTCCAAAGTAAGGGGTGCAGGGTTCCTCATCATCCTCTGTAAAATTTTCAACAGGTCCAGTCAGGACGGGAGGGAGCACAATACATCTCACGCAGATCATAACAGGTTAGAGAATATAAACATGCAGGAGAGTACGATACATGAAACTGAAAAAAAATACATGATATAAACAGGAAGAGAACTGTAATAGAAATATCTACTATAAATAGAGAGCTACCAGTGACTAGTGATTTAGAGTACAAAGTCGACATGTGAACGGCTTGATTTGTACATGGCTATACTAAAGAGGTGTACATGGTTATTCTACTTTGGAATTGTTCACATGACTATTTATACTCCCCCAAGCCCCCAATCAATACACAAGGATCCAGACAGGTTATGTTACGCACATGATTTTCATATGAAGCCCATAGATGGGTATACATAAAGTATTCACGAGGCTCAGAGAACTGAGTGCATATGAATTCCACACGAAGACCCACGAAGGGTGCACATGAAGTATAGGTTATACATGAGATTCATGGGAAACACGACCGATCATGATAGCATATGAGAGTACACAAGCAAGCACGAGCGAGCATGAAGCACATGATAAACATGGATAACATGAGAGCGAGGAATACACGATGTACATGAAACACACGACACAATGTATCCGATGCTCCCGAGGGGGATAACATCTCAAGCAAGGATCCATATAGTACCAATCCGTGAAGATACGTGTCAGCATCAAGTAGAGTAAACTAGAGCAGGAATATAATTCTAAACAAGTTATAAAATGATCAGAGAATGTACTCGCCTGGTATCTGAATAGCTGTGAAAATGTACTGTCCGAGATGAGGCACCTGACTCCTAGTTAGAGCAAGTCACAACAAGTCCAGAATGGTAATATGATGCACTATAATACGTTCTACATGAATCTAGGTCAATCTAGATCAAAGTCAACTATTGGTCAACTCTGGTCAACTGCACTAGTCAAACTAGGTCAACTATGGTAAAAAATAGTCTAAACTCAACTAACTAGGTCTAACAAGTCATTCTAGGCTCTATCAAGCCTCTACTAGACAACACCCATCGTTCCAAGGCTATACAAGCCAAAAACAAGCCACACATTACAGGCAACATCACATTTAGCTATCTATCATGAATTTCATACATATATATACATGAATGTAGGCTTACACCTATACAACATATATATAGAGCATATATAACTATAGGAAAATCTCTATCTACCACATTAACACATTTAGCCATGTATAGTATATATATATATATATATATATATATATATATATATATATATATATATATACAGAGAGATATAGAGAAGAGCATGTAAGAGGTTCATGTGTGTTAGTGAGGGTATAGGGTGCACAGTCTCACAACATTGTGTGGTAGGGAGTGAACAGTGAGTGACAATGTGAGGGATGTGTATGTGTATTAGTTAAAGAGTGATAGGGAAGGAGGGTGTGCAAGAGTGACTGTTAAGGACAGTGGTGTACCTGTGTGTGTGGAAGGAAAAATCAGTAAGTTAGTGAAAGGTGTGTTCCTAGATTTTTGTGACTTGTGAACTATGTATTGGTGTGTAGGACTTGTGTGTGTCATTAGTGATACATGTGTGAAACTGTGAGAGAGTGACAGGGAGTGGGCTATCCCTGTGTGACAGGGACAAGTGTGTGTGTGAGCAATAGGGTGTCTTCATATGTGGGTGTGAGTCAATGAGTGTACAGGGAAGTAGTGTTGTGTACATCACACAAGGGGTAATGGCTCAGTCCTCAGGTTCCTGGGGGAGATTAAAACAGTGTGAACTTGAGTCCCCAACCATTCTCAGGTATCAACATAACCAAGTCCCAGTTTATTGACAGGGTAGGTTATACATGGGTGTGTATATACATAGCAATGTTCATTCAAAAAAAATCAGTTAAACCTGGAATCAAAAGACAGTTTCAGTTTGTGTGGGTTAACCCATCTCAGGAATCACATGTACACATAATCTCGGGTTTTGAATTCAGTTTTTCACCAAAAAATAGTCCACACATATATCTATCTTCAGTTTTTTAATGAAAACAGCCCAACCCTTACTGTCATAACTTACTGCCCCTATATTAGTCTATCGAACAATCATACATATATATATATTACCATCTATACAGCCTATATATAACATATACTTGAATATAGGTTGGCACCAACTGAAACCAAAAGGGAAGTATCCGAACACACTAAAAAACCCAATCAAATTCCAAAACTAAACTAACATAATTCTCAGATTTTGGCATTGCAAAGTCAGGAATAGGCTTGGTTGATCTCAGGTTTTTTGACATTGAGGAGGTTTCATGAATATCAAATAACCTATCAAGTAACCCATCCCTCATCCACAGTTTCAGGTTTTTTTCAGGAATCTCAGTTTTTTGTAAACAACCAATGAATGCACCTACCAAACTAAATTCGAAATCTCAGGTTACATTACTAGGTAAAATCTCAGTTTTTGTGACTGTGTTAACACCATATCTCAGGAATCAAAACGAAACCAAAAACCTATTGCATCAACACAAATCAAAGTTAACCTGAACTTCAACCCTAACACATGTAGGTGAACCAATTAACTACCTAACATATTAAAATCAGTAAAATACAGATAAAAAAATGAAGAACAGTGTACCATAAACACTGATACTTCGACAGTATCAGTCCATTTGGGAAATCAAGAATTGGAATCCAATTAATCATCAAATTTACAAATAAGGAGTTGGTAAATAATAACCAATATATGCTCGTGTCACACACTCACTGTTGTGTCCAAAAATAGGATACAGAAGTGTCCAACACGTTGCAAACACATGGGGTGCACCCGGTGTTGCACAGTATCGTGCACGCGTGCACGTGTGTGTAGGACACGATACACGACACTTCGTGTCACGTGCACACACCCACGTGGTCGCCTAGGATAGGGCTACACGTGGGACAGCCTGACACGTGTCCACGACGTGTCTACAGTGGACACGACACGTGTTTGTGCGTGTCTGTGCACGTGTTCAGTCGCCTGCGCGCGACAGCGCGCGGCCAGTGCGAGTGCGATTGTGTCGCGTGTACTCCACGACATGCTCCCAAATTTTGGGAGCATAGTGTCAGTCGTTGCCCCGACAACTCCACAAAATTTTGTGTCCAAAGAGTTCGTGTCGTGTCCTGTGGAGACCCCGATATGCAGGGGATTACTGTAGCCCCGCGCGCGCGTGTCCAAGTGCGTGCACGAGTGTCCAAACGACACGACACAAACACAAAATTATCTCAGAGTTACATAAATAGATAAGCGACACCAAAAACTAAATTTCTATTCAATTACAATTCGAAATTAACACAAAAAGTTCCATTGAGGCATTATCACAAACACAATGAACAGGACACTGATACGTGTCCTGTTAGGACACGAAATGACACAAAAACCTGGGGATTCCTATTCCTATAGTTAGGTTCGGTCTAGGGCTCCCTATACATACAATTAAATCAGAATTCCATGGTGAAAGTAGAGAGTTACCTCTATGTATCACAAGCCCTCAAAAGCTCTTCAAAGAGGGAAATTCCACAAGCCACCAAATCAATCAAATCAAATGCAAATCTGTGATTGGACTCCACCAACAGTAAGAGAACATTGATTAGGTCCTAATGGAAGAAATTTTATTCAAAAAGGAGTCCTATTGATTAAACTAGGAAAGAATAAAAAGAGGCTTACCTATTTCCTTAAGAAAATGAAGAACTATTAAAGAAAGAGGCTCAATCCCCAAAGAGGCATTATATAGGCAAGGGAGGGTCTCTTGGCTGGTCATAAAATTAGGGTTAGGGTTTTTAGGTTTCATCCTATGGCTAGGATTGAATCAAGGGGAAATAGGTGGCCTAGAACAAAAGGTTCTATCTTAGTCCTTTGCAAATCACTTAACCATGACTAAACTTGACTTAACCCCTTAACCAACTCATCTAATTCTCAAAGTGGCTCACTAAGTTAGTCATGACTCATCTAGGTTAGGTCCAATCTAGGTTAGGGCTAAAACAATCACATGGCAATTAATTAAATAATATTAAACCACACCATTTAATATAATATACATTAAATTTCAAATAATTTTAATAAATTCAAATAAATTCAAGATAACCAAATTATCCTCAAGCTAAATGTACTAAACAAAATCTCTACCCACATGGTTAGGCTCTAGGGCAGACAGTCACTACGGCTCACTAGCAAAACACCTAAAATCACAAGTCATGACTCAACCAGTTTTTAAATTGTTTAAAAATTATTAAAAATTATCAAAAATCATATTATTAAACTAATTACCATAATTAAATGTTTTAAATACAAAATTTTAAAATTACCCTCATTTCAGAAACTGGGTGTTACAGTATGGACAGACAGCTATCTACCCTTGAAGTACAGTCCACTTTGGTTGAGAGGATCAAGGCCGCACTACCTACAGATGCGAGATTCAGGAGACTCCAGAAAAGGACAGAGGCTGGCGAGCAGACAGGACTACAGATTCACGAGGATGGGACGTTAAGGTGTGGAGATCGCCTATGCGTTTCGAGTGGAGAGTTACGTCAGCAGTTGATGACAGAGGCGCATAGCTCGATATATTCTATTCATCCCGGAGGTAAGAAGATGTACAGGGATCTACGGCAGCATTACTGGTGGCATGGAATGAAGCGGGAGATTGCTCAATTTGTAGCGAGATGTTTGGTCTGTCAGTAGGTCAAGGCCGAGCACCAGAGGTCTGCAGGACTGTTGCAACCGCTTCCCATTCCTGAGTGGAAGTAGAAACATATCACGATGGACTTCATCACTGGATTACCGAGGAGCCCCAGCGGGAAGGATGCAGTTTGGGTCATCGTGGATCGACTCACCAAGTCAGCCCATTTCTTGCCCTTCAGAGTTGGGCAATCGACGGAGATTCTTGCTGATTTGTACATGAGACAGATAGTGCGTCTGCATGGAGTACCGGTCAGCATTGTGTCGGATCGAGATTCCAGATTAACTTCAAACTTTTGGAGGAGTATACAGGAGAGTTTGGGGACTCACCTCAAATTTAGCATAGCCTATCATCCGCAGAATGACGGACAGTCAGAGCGTACGATCCAGACACTTGAGGATATGTTGAGGGCATGCATGTTAGACTTTGGAGGATCATGGGAGGATCACCTACATTTGGTCGAGTTTACATACAACAACAGTTACCAGACGAGCATACATATGGCACCCTTTGAGGCACTGTACGGCAGGAAGTGCAGGTCTCCAATCTGTTGGAGTGACGTCGGAGAACGTCAGATACTTGGTCCCAAGTTGGTGACACGGATAGTGGAGAAGGTGAAGCAGATTCAGAGTCACCTTAAAGCGGCACAGGATAGGCAGAAACACTGGGCTGATGCGCATCGCCGACCCTTGAAGTTCAAGGAAGGCGACCACGTGTTCTTGAGGATATCACCGACTAGGGGAACTATCAGATTTGGCAGCAGGGGCAAGTTGAGTCCGAGGTACGTCGGACCATTCGACATTTTGGAGCGAGTGGGTGAGGTGGCTTATCGTCTTGCATTACCCACTTCACATGAGGGAGTGCATGATATTTTTTACGTATCGCAGTTGAGGAGGTACGTGGCAGACCCCAGTCACGTGCTGGACCATTCAGAGATTACAGTTGGATCGAGCCTATCATATGTGGAGCAGCCTGTCGCGATTGTCGATCGCAACGAGAAAGTTTTGAGAGGACAAACGATTCGACTTGTCCGAGTTGCTTGGAAGTATCATTCTCCGTGCGAGTCCACTTGGGAGCGCGAGGACTCTACCATCTGTCCGAGGATCGAGGTATGAATTTACGTGCAGCATTTCAATACAGTATATTTCTTAAAATCTCGTTTTCCTATTCGTGCCATCACTTTTTTTAATTTAATTTAATTTCGGGGACAAAATTTTCTAAGGGGAAGAGGATGTGAGCCCCCCATTTTCATGATATTATTTTATATAAATTTTACTAAATATTTTGTTGACCAATTTAATTGATTTCAAATAAATTCCCAATTGTTGTGTTCTATTATAGGTGGTTAAATCATCACTAATTTTATATATTATATTCACTTATACGCCCTTGTTACTAATTTAAAATTCTTTTTTTTTAATTTATTTTTCATATGTGTATATAAATTGTTAGAGTATATATGTTACCATTAATAGTAATACCATATACTTAGTTATTCTTATATGTGGTACTACATGAGTGTGGTAATAATGTTTGCAAATTATATACGTTAGTTAGTATTAAAAATAGTTATTTACCATACCATATATTATTATTTTTACATACACCTATAAGATGTTCTAATAAAAAACAAATTATAATATTGGGTATAAGGCCCAGACCGTCCAACAGCCCTACAACCTAAATCCCCTTATGTTGTATTGAAAACAAATAATTTTCTAACATTTATAGATGAGATATTTGTTTTTGTTTCTAAATTTTCTACATAAATTGTTATAGGTTGTGCTTACCAATTATTCCCATGTATATATTTATTCAATTGAATGAATTAATATTTCCTAATAAGTATAGACTGACCCAACACCATGGGACCTTATTCCAAACCGATAGCTTGAGCAGCAGCAGCTGCTACTTTCGGGCTCACTAACACCAAACCCAACCCGCCTCTTCCCTTTGAACCTAACGTTCAAATGAGGTATTGTTCCTCTTCTCTGAGAGTGTGAGGACTCTGTGCCTCTGTAAATGGCAGGCATGCCTAGCCTGTCAGCTCGACAACCACCCCACCAGTTCATCCAAAACCCTAACTCCCTTGTCTCTCTATATATTAAACACATTCTCTTCATCCTCATCCGATCAGAAAACCTAGCCGCCGCCATTGGTTTACCTATCTCAAACCCAGTCGAGATCAACCACCACTATTCTCCTAGTTCGTCGACGTCACGGCGAGCCAGGGTCGGCGTGCGAGCTACCACGGCGGGCGTCCCCAGCGTCCCCGATGTGTGAGCAGGACTTCGGCATCATCTTCGACGAACACCCGGCGGCTTCTCGGCTCATCGAGATTGTTGCGAGCCTTCCTCTCCCGTTTCCTGTGAGCTTTCTTCCCCTCTTTTAAACTCTCTTTGAAATATTTCGATGATTCTTTAGATCAATCTTGCTGTTAGCCGCTTGCTTTAAGAACTGGCAAAAATTTTACATGAATAATGAATGTGTGTGTACGTTTCCATATGCGTTCATGGCAGTGGCCTTCCAGTTGTGATGAACCTTTGGGAAACTTTCATTATGAATATAGGGGGGAGGTGTAACATGTGGTGTAGCATGCTGTGTTATTTTCCACCGTAGTAAAATATAGGGGTGAATGGGAATAGTAAGAGTAATATGGGATAGGTTGGAGTGATCTGATGATTTAGCAAATGAGAAGGAAGCTAGGGACGTAGGAATAACTATTAACAGGACTTAATGCAAGCACTCATGAGCCATAGCTCACCTGGTGCTGTAGGTGGGTGTGTGCATGGGAGGTTCGAGCCATGAGTTTGGAAGGTGTGTTTTTTTAATGATGTATGCGTGATATTACAAGCAGTAGGAAGATTGAGTGTTCGATGTGAAATTTAATATATATTTTGGTTGTATGGAGTACTGAATATAGGAGGGTGTTCCATGTGGCAGATTAAGAGATTAAAAAACAGCAAAGGCTTTATGTGCACACTAAGGAGAATTAGCTCAGTTGGTTGGTTAAAGAATGGTGGAGGAAATGATCTTTGGTTCGAATCCCCAGGGATTAGAAGATGGATATATTTTAGATTATTGTGTGGATGGTCCCTTGGAAGTTTTTTGTGTATCCTTTTATAAGCTTTAGATTAAACAACAATGGAGCCATGTATAGCTCATTGAGAACATTAGCCCATCAGTTGTGTAGGGAGGCTTGCACAGGTGAGGTCTTGGGTTCAATTCCAGGTTTGGGAATTGTGAGCTTTTCTTTTTGTATGTGGGTTAAAAATTTGTTTTGTACTTAATATATTTTTTGTTAAAAAATAGATTGCTAGCTCGAATAATTAATTTAGATCCCAAATTATTCATTGGGTCCTTTTTACACCTTAGACTCATCGGACTTGGATGCTGGACCAGCTTTTCATCTTCAGCACCCGTAGCTAGGCAAGTGTACCTTGCCATACTTGTACTTTAGTTACATTATTAAATTCTTGAATTTTATTTGTGTGTATTTTATTACAACACCTAGGTCTGTGTTCGGTACTTCGCGTCCGAATCACATTCGGGTGCCGATGGACGTTAGTGCCATCAGGTATCGATATTAGATATCCACATTTTGCGTTACCGCGACAATTCATTGCGGGATACATTCAGACCCTTGGACATGTTCATGATTACTACATATTGTCGAATCCCCGTACATGATTTAAATTTTCTATACGAAAATCTACGATAGATTATAGGACGATGACTTGTGCTTTTACAATGTATTTACTATTAAGACTCGATGTCCTAGTTAGAGGATCTGGCCGAGCGACTTGTGG
Organism: Iris pallida; assembly: GCA_029216955.1. Lineage (NCBI taxonomy): Eukaryota > Viridiplantae > Streptophyta > Magnoliopsida > Asparagales > Iridaceae > Iris > Iris pallida. The sequence goes on along the minus strand of JANAVB010011199.1, from coordinate 6,157,640 downwards.
ACACGATTCGTGAAGTCACATGGGATGGAAGAACATACACCGTACGCTTGGGCTACTTTCCCTCATAGTATGTCGTTGTCTCATTCCAGAGCTTCAGGGATTTTCATAATTTGCCACAGTCCTTATCGGACTGTAGGGTAATTCATAGTTTGCCGGAGTGCCTATCAGGTCTTCGGGGTACACCTTAACAGCCCGCGTGTTCGAGTGATGTTCTTAAATTGCATTAGCATTCTAGTTGGTTATGTTAGATTCACCCATTACAGTTACATTATATTTTCTTATATGTATCTACACTGTTGTACTTTTGGCTTGCATATTATGTACCTTGTTACATCCCGCTGAGGACCTGGTTTTCTCTCCAGATTTAGACGAGGATTATCCGGAGGTCTACGGATCCGGACTTGACACGGGAGCAGTTCCAGAGGACGAAGTTTATCCAGCAGAGTAGCTTATTCCAGTGGTAGAGCTCTTCTCGATCTTTCTTCATTATCTAGTTAGTCTGTTGGCAGATCTAGTTATCTTCATGTTTTACTTCATTCAGTATTGTATCTGCGGGATTGTTTCCGCAAGACTCTTTTCTTTCAGTATTTGTAATATTACTACATTCAGACTATGTTAGCTATCACATTGTGCTTTTATTCAAATTATTCACTTTGTGTTCCTTCATCATACTTGTGGATGAGATTAGTTAATTGTGATCGTCTGGGCATTTACTTCTTATTTACTGAAATTTTATAGCTTAAGTGCTACTCTAATGGTTCCATTAAATTGGGTTAATCATTAGGAGTGGTACTCGCTGGCTTTGCCACGTAGCTCGGTTCCATATTTTTGGAACTGGGGCGTGACAATTTCAACTTAATATGAGAAAGTTATGTCATTTTCGTGTTCATGGGTTCCCTATACCTTTTGGTGCTGTCGGGACGATGAACAGTGTCGTGTGCAGCGTTTTCGCTGCCGTGCGCCGTTCTTGTATGCCACGTGCGCCGTGGGCACTTTTGCCCTCGTGCACAGCGCAACTTGTGCACCACGTGCCTGAGCGTTTTCGCTGTCGCGCAATGTGCACCATGGGCACTTTTGCCATCGTGCGCAGCGCAACTTTCGACGCGTGCCGTGCGCAATTTTCTGCCACGCAACGTACGTCGTGCTTGCGTGCAACGTACGCCGTGGGTACTTTTGCCCTCGTGCGCAGCACAACTTGTGCGGCATGTGCCGTGCATAATTTTTTGCCACATAATGTACGCCGTGGGCTGGTTTGCTTGCACGCGCAGCACAACTTGCGCATCGCGTGCCGTGCTTGCACGCAACGTGACTTAAAATGACTATTTTTGTCCATTTGAGCTGTTTTGTAGCTAAAATCTTGAAAAACTCAAAACAAGAAAGTTGTAAATCTTTGTCTTGGCTTCAAGAATCTTCTTGTTTCACTTTAATTGGAGTTCATATGCGATTGATAATTTCAATCATAGTTTTGATCTTTTCAGCATATTTTCTGTACTTGACGTTTTTGAGGTTTTCTTCGACTGTAATAAATTTATTAGCATGATTTGATGATCTGGTACAGTTATAGAATGATTGTGCACCCTTTATACACCTAGCACTAGCACAGATTCAATTACTATTTTATGCCAAGTATTTACTTTTATCTATTCCTTCTCACATGTTATGATGCACCTTTTATCAAGATCTTTCTTACATAATATCCTTAAGTTTACGATTTGCTTATCTAGATAGTGGCCCGTTGTGGTCCACTCATGCTATACGTGCCTTTTTTTGCTTATCTAGATAGTGATCCGTCGTGGTGCACTCTTGAATATGTCTTTCTTTACTGACATGATAGTGGTCCGTAGAGGCACACTCTTAACAAGTATTCTTTACATGACAAGTAAACCTTAACATGATAATTCTTGATAGTGGTCCGTCAAGGCGCACTCCTGACAAGTACTCTTTACATGACAAGTAAACCTAATATGACATGTGTAATCGAGATGCTGTTGCGACGACTATTTTCCCCTTACTAATGTAACTCTTTTGGACACCATGGTTGAATTTATTGTATATGCATGAATAAGCTACATTTTTCGTCTGCATCATGTCTAGGACATGTATTCCTGGTTACCACGGTCAGGGATTCATACTGAATCTGACTAGGTTAATAACTAGATTAATCAAGTAGTTCATATAGAGAGATTTTTCCAGTCACAGGCGATCATCTGGGCGCCTCAAATGGACTTGTAGCCTGCCGACGAGTAGGGTACATTTCCAGTACACTGTCATGTGTTGCACCAATTAAGCTACCTAATAACTCTCTTAGGGTACATTTGTCTCATGGGCGATGTACCCATTATTATATGTACATGGGATACATTTGTCTCCTAGGCGACGTCTGGATAACTAGATAGTCTGCAGGGCTTGTGACTGCTAGAATATCTCAACTGCATCTTTTTAGTAACTAGGCTTGTGATAACCCAGTTAGCTAATGTAAAAAGCGGTACTCATTGCTTGGCCGTGACAGATGGATGGAGTCCAGTTCAGTCTAGTTTTGTCTAGACAGTGTCCGGATTTGTTTATTTCAGTACTTTATTGTTTATGCTTTACTTTTGTCGATAAATGATCGGAGGCTAAGTTCTGTCAGGAGAAGGGTTACAACCCCAGTCCTTGTTTGGTTTACGGGCTATTACTTGGCTTTCGGAATAGCTCCCAAGTCATCTTATCATTTGTCGTCCTATTCGGTACTCACATGTTATACATGATCTTATGAGATATAATGATTAGAGACTAAGTTCTGTTCAGGAGAAGGGTTAACCCCAGTCCTTGTTTGGTTTAAGGGTTGTAATTTGGATCTCGAAATAGTTCCTAAGTCATCTTATCATTTGTCGTTCTTTATAGTTCTTACATACTCATATGTCCCAGTTATATAACATGCTCACAGGTTCGAGTTATCGTACATGTTCATATATACCATTTCTCTTACATGGTTTAGTTATGTCACAAGTTCTCTGTTAATTCACAAGTCCACAGTTTACATTATGTCACACATGATTTACTTTATGCTCTAAGTTGCTTTACTTATTGCCTTTTCTATTCTCGAGATAAGTGCATTGGTAGTACACGAGCCTTGAGCCGCATTCACTTATTTTTGTCTCTATCTGTTGCTATGTTAGTTATTGCTGGTTTTAGTTCATAAGTTTGGATTCCTTTGTGGTACTTGCTATTGGGGTTCTGACTCCACTGGTTTTGTTTGGCCAGATCTGATGGAGGAGCCCGAAGGATCTTCAGTACCATCTACTCGACGGTGACTATCCGGAACACCAGAGTACCTGAGTGGGTTTCTTATCATTCTTTCATTAGCTATGTACATTATTCTTTTGTGGCGTTTAGCCTCCGAGCACATGTTTAGCTCGTGTTTTGGTTCTTGACATTTAGCCTACGGGCCAAAACATGATGTGCGTATTCTAGACTATAGCTAGAGCTTATCATGTATGACTATTACTCTTGCTAGTTCTCTATTTTGTATTACTAGCTTCATGATCATCCATGTATATATGGTTTGGGATGCTTTACTATTGTATGTCTGATGATCATACTTCTTGTACTTTGTATAATTGCATGTGATTGAGATACCTAGGATTGCTTGACCTAGGATCGACTGTTGGCTTGTAAAAGTAACCCTCATGTCTTGACAGCTTATATGTGATTTCAGAGTACTGTCGTACTTTGGTATTACGTAGCAGGCCTAGTCCGTCCTCACTTGCCAGTATTCTGGTTTGGGGCGTAACACAGGTTTTAGTGGTGGCCCATGCAGGTCTAATTTATCAAATATGTAGGGGATTACTGATTTAGATATCTCAATCACAATTCTCCTTTATTGATATCTTTCGTATTATTCTATATCTCTTATCCTTTGATCTGATATCTACCTTGATCTTTGATCTTTTATATCCCCTCGATTTGATCCTTGTGTCTTTTAACTTTCAGGGACACTATTTTTAATCCTTTCGATCATCTTATTTGGGTTTTGTCGATGGCAAGTCAACAAACTTCTGTTAGGCCAGTTGTGGAGGATCAGTCTCAGCATTCAGATGCAGAATCGAGAGTTGACCCGAGTGCAGTGATGTCAATCAATCCCGATCAGCCAGCTATGCCAGTACAATCAGCAGTCAGAGCAGAGGTAGTTCCAGACGAGTCTGATGTACCCGTACCCATATGGATCATCAAAGAAATGATGGAGTCACACCAACAAAAAGATCTCGTTCTCCAGCAGAATATCCAAATTTTGATAGATCGTAGTAGGCAAGGAATACCAGACGAATTTCAAGCCGAGGACTTGCAGCCAGAAGGAGTACAGTTTGGAGCCAGGTAGTACCAGCCATCTAGTCAGTCAGAATATCGAGCCCGGCCTACTGTAGGGCAGTACAAAAGCTGGAGCATATAGCTAGGAGGACCACATCCAGAACTGAGGGTCGTAAGAGGTACCATTCACCCGTATCTGCTTTTTACCCCGACGTCCATCACAAGTACCAGCAGACCAACGTCCATACCAGCACCAGGAGTTACCAATCGTATGTTCCTTCTGTGGAAGGGAATGTTACACTCATCTTACTTGTCAGAGGGCTAACCTTTTATGTTTATCATGCGGTTCACCAAACCACATAATAGAAGTTTGTCCCTAGAGGAGTCCGGCTGGATCGTCATCCTTCCAGCCTTCCAACCAGCGGGTACCAGCACTGGTTCGGCCACAGCAGACTCAAAGGCCTTCATCGACGTAATCCTATACATTCCAACAAAAGAGGCCGCAACAATATATGTAGGCCCAGGCACAGAGGCGGAGAGACCAGCAGCAGTATTAGGCAGAGCAAGAAGCATGTCCCTATTATGGAAAGATAGGACATCTCAGATCAGTTTGAAGGTCGGCCAGTGGACGATGCTTCCACTGTGGAGCAGAGGACCATTCAATTAGCACTTGCCCTTATCCGACATCTCGAAGACGACTAGCTACACTAGATGTACCACCTCAGTCCTTTCAAATGCATCAGTTATTTCCCCTAGCATTGGATGAGCAGTTAGGACCAATACTAGATGTTCAGCCATTGGTACAGTATCCTCCGCCATCGCGAGCTCAGAGGATCAGACAGCTCAGAGCACAGTTATATGCGCAGTCCCAGGATCAGCTGTAGTATTTGTATGAGGGTAATACCTTGGGAGTCTCAAGTACCATCTTTATGGTCTTCTTTCAGTTATGACCTTTGGATCTGTCTTTCAGTAGCAGGCCAGGTAGTGGTAGTATATCTTGGGTTCTTGTCGGCGACTTGGTTTTCTATCTATATATGGAGTACGATGGTCGGCTTGACTTATTCGATGAGTGAATGCGAGTTTCTCGTCCCACTCTTCTATCTTCGTATCTTGAGAAACATGATATCTATGACATGTCTTGACTACGAAGATACGTCGTGGGTAGAGTCATGTCTTGGACTAAGTTATTGGTACCGACTTACTTTGAGACTTGACCTTTATCCATTTTTGGAGTCAGCGTAGGACAGCAAGGACGTTGGTCCCTACTCTACTGACTCAGGAGACATATCTATTCATATGCCTGTGTTATTGCTTACGTATTTATTTATATTACTGTTGCCTTTATTTACTAATATGTCATCCTTGTTTGATTGAGATAGTTGTATTTTTTGAGCTTTTGTTTTGGTTATCATGCTTGACTAGCTTTAGGAAATTTCGAGGACGAAATTTTTCTCAGGATGAAAGAGTTGTGAGACTCGTCTCACTGTATCGATATTTATATACGGATACGTATTTTTGTACTGTATTTTATGTTTTCTTGATTTTTGGAACGCTTTAAAATTTTCTCAACTTATAGATTTTCTCCTTAACCGGCATACCGCCAGTATACCAGTGTATGCCGATGGCATACCTGTTACTCCCATTTTTCGTTATACGTATTTTCAGTGTACGTATACGGATTTCTGACATTTGTTAGGTGACCCGTGTTTTAACTTATCTTTCTTAGCCTTGCCTTGGTTTAATCTTGTACTTGGTTTATTTTGGTTTGGTTCAACTTGGCATGAGTTAGTTTGGGTTGGGTTGAGATGAGAAGGTTTTTGTATAAAAAAAACCAACTTCTTTCTCTCTCCTCCATTTTTATTTACTCTTCATCTTCTTCATTTGCACCTCCTCCAACCCAAGGCAAGTACATCGTGCCAAATCTTGAATAGTGTTATTTTTATTTGTTCTATTCTCTTCCTTTCATGATTCTAAGCCAATTTAGAACTTTAATTTTTTTGGTTTTGATCGTTACATTTTTGTAGATCTAAGTTTTACGATTTTTTTTATTTTTCTTGGTTTTGATCTCCTAAAGTTTGATATTTTTGAAATCTAATGGTTCCATGTTGTGCAAAATTTTATTATACCCAATTTTGGCTTTTGAACCGCTAGATTTTGACTTCATATGAGGAAGTTATGTCATTTTTGTGTTCATGGGTTCCCCACACTTTTGGTGCTGTCGGAACGATGAACAGTGTCGCACGTAGCGTTTTCGCTGTCGCGCGTCGTGCTTGCGTGCAACATGCGCCGTGGGCACTTTTGCCCTCGCGTACAGCGCAACTAGCGCACCGTGCGCCCAAACGTTTTCGCTGTCGCGCAACTTGCGTCGTGCTTGCGCACAACGTGCGCCATTGGCACTTTTGCCCTCATGCGCAGCGCAACTTGTATCGCGTGCAGCGTGCGATTTTCTGCTGCGCAACGTGCGTCGTACTTGTGCGCAACGTGTGCCGTGGGCACTTATGCCCTCGCGCGCAGCGTAAGTTGTACGCTGTGCGCCACGCACGATTTTCTGCCATGCAACGTGCGTCGTACTTGTGTTCAACGTGCGTCGTGGGTAGTTTTGCTCACGCGCGCAGCACAACTTGTGCGTCGTGCGCCATGCTTGCGCGCAACGTGACTCCAAATGATTATTTTTGCCTATTTGAGCTTTTTTGTAGCTAAAATCTTGAAAACTTAAAACATGAAAGTTGTAGATCTTTGTCTTGGCTTCAAGAATATCCTTGTTTCACTTTAATTGGAGTTCATATGCGATTGATAATTCCAATCATAGTTTTGATCTTTTTGGCATGTTTTTTGTACTTGACGTTTTTGAGGTTTTCTTCGACTGTAATAAATTTCTTAGCATGATTTAATGATCTGGTACAGTTAGAGGATGATTGTACACCCTCTATACACCTAGAACTAGCACAGATTCAATTATTGTTTTATGCCAAGTAGTTACTTTTATCTATTCCTTCTCACATGTTATGATGCGCCTTTTATCAAGATCCTTCTTACATAGTATCCTTATGTCTACGATTTTCTTATCTAGATAGTGGGCCGTTGTGGTGCACTCATGCTACATGTCCCCTTTTTTGCTTATCTGGATAGTGATCTGTCGTGGTGCACTCTTGTACATGTCTTTTTTTACTTATATGATAGTGGTCCGTAGAGGCGCACTCTTGACAAGTATTCTTTACAAGACAAGTAAACCTTAACATGATAATTCTTGACAGTGGCCCGTCGAGGTGCACTCCTGACAAGTACTCTTTACATGACAAGTAAACCTAAGATGACATGTGTAATCGAGATGATGTTGCGACGGCTATTTTTCCTTTGCTAATGTAACTCTTTTGGACGCCGTGGTTGAATTTATTGTGTATGTGTGAATAAGCTACATGTCTCACCTGCATTATGTCTAGGACATGTATTCCTGGTAACCACGGTCAGAGATTCATATTGAATCTGACTAGGTTAATGACTAGATTGATCAAGTAGTTCATATAGAGATATTTTCTAGTTACAGGCGATCCCGTTATCTGGGCGCCTCAAGTGGACTTGTAGCCTGCCGACGAGTAGGGCGTATTTCCAGCACACTGTCATGTGTTGAACCAATCAAGCTACCTAATAACTCTCTTAGGATATATTTGTCTCCTGGATGATGTACCCACTATTATATGTACATGGGCTACATTTGTCTCCTGGGCGCTGTATCCACTATTATTCATGTAACCTGCATCTGGATAGCCTGGATAGTCTGCAGGGCTTGTGACTGCTGGAATATCTCAACTACATCTTGTTAGTAACTAGGCTTGTGATAACCCTAGTTAGCTAATGTATAAAGTCGTACTCATTTCTTGGCCATGATTGATGGATGGAGTCCAGTTCAGTCTAGTTTTGTCTAGACAGTGTCCGGATTTGTTTATTTCAGTACTTTATTGTTTATGCTTTACTTTTGTCGATAAATGATCGGAGGCTAAATTCTATTCAGAAGATGGGTTACAACCCCGGTCCTTGTTTGGTTTATGGGCTGTAATTTGGCTTCCGGAATAGTTCTCAAGTCATCTTATCATTTGTCGTCCTATTCAGTACTCACACGTTATACATGACCTTATGAGATACAATAATTAGAGACTAAGTTCTGTTCAGGAGAAGGGTTACAACCCCGGTCCTTGTTTGGTTTACGGGTTGTAATTTGGGTTTCGGAATAGTTCCTAAGTCATCTTATCATTTGTCGTTCTTTATAGTTCTTACATACTCACATATCCCAATTATATAACATGCTCACAGGTTCCAGTTATCGTACATGTTCACATGTACCATTTCTCTTACATGGTTTAGTTATGTCACAAGTTCTCTGTTAATTCACAAGTCCACAGTTTACATTATGTCACACATGATTTACTTTATGCTCCAAGTTGCCTTGCTTATTGCCTTTTCTATTCTTGAAATAAGTGCATTGGTAGTGCACGATTCTTGAGCCGCATTCACTTGTTTATGTCTCTATCTGTTGATATGTTAGTTATTATTGGTTTTAGTTCATAAGTTTGGCTTCCTTTGTGGTACTTGCTATTGGGGTTCTGATCCCACTGATTGGTTTGGCCATATCTGATAGAGGAGTCCGAAGGATCTTCCGTACCATCTACTCGACGGTGACTACCCGGAGCACTAGAGTACCTATGTGGGTTTCTTATCATTCTCCCATTAGCTATGTACATTATTCTTTTGTGGCGTTCAGCCTTCGAGCACGTGTTTAGCTCGTATTTTGGTTCTTGACATTTAGCCTACGGGCCAAAATATGATATTTGTATTCTAGACTATAGCTAGAGCTTATCATGTATGACTATTACTCTTGCTAGTTCTCTATTTTGTATTACTAGCTTCATGATCATCCATGTATATATGGTTTGGGATGCTTTACTATTGTATGTCTGATGATCATACTTCTTGTACTTTGTATAATTGCCTGTGATTAAGATACCTAGGATTGCTTGACCTAGGATCGACTGTTGGCTTGTAAAAGTGACCCCCATATCTTGACAGCTTATACCTGATTTCAGAGTACTGGCGTACTTTGGTATTACGTAGCTGGCCCTGTCCGTCCCTACTTGCCAGTATTCTAGTTCTGGGGCGTGACACGATTGGACGAGAATAAGTTAGACTTAGAGTGTATATCGATGAGATGCTATCGGACCAACGCTAAGGCGAACACAGAGAATGGTGTTTGGGTTTTTAGGAACAGTTCGAAAGGTTAATTACATCAATGAGTATGAATCAGAAATATGATTTACATGATGGACTATCAATATAGGTATACGAGACTTAGATTATCAAGGCGACGCAAGGGATCATGCTGGAATTTTGAGGAACGGATTGGAGAAATATATGAGCGAATGATGTTAACGTGATTAAAGATTGGATTGGATGACTTGATCCCTGAGTGGTGATACGACAGCCTCGAAGGGGAATAAGAGTGAGTTTTGACGATTGGTCGAGTGGCTCGAACCCTGAGTGGTGTATGGATCGTCTTGAAAATTGTTCCAGCAAAATTGAGGATTTAAGGGTAGCAACGAGTATATCAGCTAGCGATGTGATCGCACAAAGCCTTGAATGAGCAACACTTAGTTGGTCATGATTTCGAGGGTCTCGAACGAGATGTCGTTCAAACAATTTGTGAATGTGTAGTGAAAATTAGAAAACGGTATTGAATAACGATTCAGAACGATAAAACAAATGGATGTCTTGGTCGAGGAAACCTAGTACTTCGTACGTATGATTTCGGATTTAGTTGAATGGATTGAAACTTGAGTTGACGTAAAATGCTCGTAGATGAGATCGAAGTTAGCACAATCGATCGATAGCGAAAACAGAGGAAAGCGCGCATGAAAGCTGGATTGAGTAGGATATCGCTCTGTAGAATTTAGCCTGAATATGGATGTTGAGGATGGCATAAACGGTTACTGTAGAAACATGACTTGAGGAAATGTCTGAGAATGGATTGATATATTACTTGGATGAAAACGAAAGTGTCTTGATTGTTTCGATGACAACCACAATGTTAACGTTCTTGTTTCGTGCAAGCGCAACTCCAGACTCGCACATGCGTCACGTCGGATTAGGGCAATCATTCTATGGGAGTGCTGACATGGTGATTCATGTCCAACGGGGATGATCGAACATGCGAGAGATCAGGGCATGGCAATTGGACTACTTTGACTTTTGGTTTCACTACACCATAACAGGCGATTACCCACGGTTATTACTGTGACAAATATTTTTTGTCACGATTATAACTGTTGCAGTTTGGGCATGGTAAATATTTTATAACGGTAATAACCATGAAGAATTTATTTTTCGTCACGGTAATAACCGTGAGAAAAATATAATTCGTCACGATAATAACCGTGTGGAATGTACTATTTGTCACAGTTATTAATGTTACGAAATAGTATTTTATCACGGTTATTAGTGTGACTATACTATATTTTTCTATCACAATTGTCCACTCATTTTAACGATTATAACAGTTACAAATATAGTATTAAAAAAAATCCAAACCACAAACCTATATTCAACTCGTATCTAAACTATAATAAACATATCAAAGTTTTATAACATTTCACTTCCACAACATTTCAACCATTAAATATAACATCTGAAAAACAACTAAACGAGTATTTGAATCACATTATTTCTGTCACACAACATTTGAATTACAACCAAACCACATAGTTTCTATAACTAGTAATATACATTTTAATAAACATATGGGATCAATACGACCGAAGACAATAGATCAGAGCTGAGTATGGAATCTGGGTAGCAACATCATGTCCAACACTAAGATAATTAAATGTTTGAATCTAGCTATAGGAATAATTAATATGTTACATTTTCAGGTTGAAGATACTGGATTCTTTGGGCATTGCATGTGTTGATAATCGATGAGGAAGGAAATGGCTTGCCATTCTTATTTGGGTCTCATCCTCTTGGTCAGTTTGTACCTTACCATTCTAATGATTTTGTAGAACCAGAATGCACTCACCAGTTGCAACCCCAATAATACCATCATCTGGAAAGTCACAACAACATGAACATGCGTACTTAAAGACTTACTCGAGTTATTGCAAAGAAGAAGTTACTTCTAAGAAACTAGTACCTTAATGAGCAAAGAATTATCTGGCATCAAAATTACGTAGGTGAGATATGGCCCGACAATCATTCTTGCGAAAGAGAAGATAAATGCAAATAAAATATGCACATGGGCAAGGGAAGTTTATGAAATAATTTTATTGAAATTTAAATTGGTTTGTTTCACATTCTCTTTAGAATAATTAAGAACCAGGTTGGCTTGCAGATACTCGCATCATATGTTAAATTGAGATCAGTGTCACAATAACCGAGCTCTTTTAGGATCTTCCTTACATACAGTAAAGGGCTTGAAAGCTTTGTAATCCATAATGCTACTACGGTTCTACCATTGCTGACCCACGCTGCAAAAAACAGAAGTCAATATCAAGTTGAAAAATAACAAAAACAATGACACAAAGGGGCAGAAAATAAGTATATGTAAGGTATTCGCTTACCTTTGATAGTCAAGGCCCGCTACGATACCGACTATCTTGACAGTGTGACAAACTGAAAAGTCTTACATTGATATGCTTGTCGAATAGGCAGCATATCAGGTCATTTATTAGATAAGAAAGGCTCACTATCAATGTTTTCATTTACAAGCAAGACTATTAAGAGTCATCAACAACACAAACTCATACTCTTATGTTTAGACTGAAATTACCTACCATGGGGGGACTCTGATGCCAAAAGGCACACAGGGAAGCTGCAATCTTGATCAAAAAATGAAGGTAGTGAGTGGCCAGAAAGGTGTAGATGCTAGACATGATGCGGTTGTAGAAATCAAAGGAGCGAAGACTTGGAGGCTGCACCAAAAAGAAATGTGTAGAAGCCCCATGGAAATTTCTCGACGGCCTATATTCTTGGTGATATGAACGAAAGCATATGCTCTTGTTAAAGTCCCTAGTAGCAGCAATGTCTAAAGCTACTTAGATTATATGGTACTGCTTTTTCTCCTTCAAATGGGTAACTCAAAAACAGCCTCCTTTGGTTTTGAAAAGAATTAAGAAGTAAAAGAAATTTGAATAAAGGAAGCTCAAGATCAATATAATCACCTAAAGACCATACTATCAAGTTATCAACACATACTTATCCTAATAAGCTACTTAGATTATGTGGTACTGCTTATTCTCCTTCAAATGGGTAACTCAAAAACAGCCACCTTTGGTTTCGAAAAAAATTAAGAAGTAAAAGAAATTGAATAAAGGAAGCTCAAGAACAATATAATCATCTAAAGACCATACTATCAAGATATCAACACATACTTATCCTAATACTATATATATATATATATATATATATATATATATATATATATATATATATATATATATATATATATAAACTAAATATATTAAAATGCATATTGTAAAATGTTACCTAATATGGTTCTAAAAAAAATTGAATTAAATCGGAGTCGAGAGTGTGTATATATATATATATGAGAGTGTATATATATATATATATATAAATATATATATATATATATATATATATATATATATATATATATATATATATATATATATATATATATATATATATATATATATATAAACTAAATATATTAAAATACATATTGTAAAATGTTACCTGATATGGTTCTTAAAAAATTGAATCAAATCGGAGTCGAGAGCTAGGAAATATAGTCATTCAATCGCTACAATTGCTGAAAAAATGAAAATATTTTTTGGGCAGATTTTAGACGTTGTTTTAAAGGGAAAGCGAAGAAGCGCTTGGCTTTCAGGAAGGGAAATAGAAGATAATATTTATGTATTTATTTTAGATATTAACTACTTATATATAAGATGGGTAGGGGTTGATTAGTTATTATAGGATGTAGAGGAATTGTGCTTTCCTAGTGAATTTAGGATTATGATTAATTTAAAATATAATTTGAAATTAATTGAAGAATTTATTATATATGATATTATATATAAATATATATATATATATATATATATATATATATATATATATATATATATATATCGTTCATTGATCTCTGTTCATTTTAATTCACAGATCATTTGGTTTCATTCAGTTAATCTCGGATTTTCTCATCAAAAGTACAATACTCCCTTACTGTAAGTTCATCTTGAGATTAACTTGTTTTCCATAAAGAAATTCTCTTTATTTGTTGTGTTTCTGGAAAAATTACAACTTTAGGAATCCGATCTAGAAGACGATCGCTTTATCCCTTGGACTATACGAAGAAAAAAAGCTCTCGAAATTTTGACAGTAGATATCAATGTATCTGTACAATGAATGAGAAAAAGAACTCTATTTATAGAGTCAAAACAGTAACTGAAAAGATAACTACCTCACCACTGGTGCACTTGAAAAGTCACGCAGACTCTAAATACACGCAGGGTTAGTGAGTAGTTACTGGACGTGGCCCGTAACTGTTGGACACATGGCATCAGTGCATAGGTCGTGTGCAAGTTACTGGGCACGCGAGAGAGAGAGATCGGTGGCATGGCTGCCACGTACTCCAGTTGAAATGAAATCTATGCTGACTTGCTGAAGGCAAAAAATCCACGCAGATTCGTTGACGCAGACTCGTTGAAGGCGAAATCCATGCAAGCTTTGAAGAAGAATACTTCAGAATTCACGCAGGCTTTGAGAAGAATAACTCAAAAGTCACGCAATGTTTTGAGGAAGGAGAAGATTCAGAATCCACGCAAATCGCCAGCTGTCTTGATTTGGCACGCTTCGTCTGACACAAAATCTCTGACATTGATTATATTGTCAGTCGCATTAAATGAAGATAAGACCCAAAGTCACGCCAATCTTGGTGAAGAGTGAGTCTTGCTAAGGAAGATTTCGAAAATCACGCAAAAGACGGCTGTGATCTCTCGAGTTCTGTGCATACGTGGCATACGAGGAGACGTTTCTCGACTGTTGTGTTGTCAGTCATTATGATTCTGACGTATGGCTGAGCTGTCTCTGCGTGACTTCTAAAGGAGATGGCCAGGCAGGACTTAGCGTATCTTTTGTGCTGCTTCTCGGATCACTCTGCGTGACTTGTTCTGATCAACTCAGCGTGACTTCATTTTTGAGGCCTACAAAACCCCCTTCAAAGTTTTCGAAAAATGATAAAATATTTTCGAAATACTTTGAAATAGAGATGATGAAATGAAATCAGTCACGCTGAGATGACTTTAAAGAGATATTTATCCCTAAATGATTGGACTGTTGGGATTCTGTGCAGTTAGGATCCCGTATCAAGCTCCTAAATCGAGACGAATCATGATGGGCCGTTTAGAATGAACCTATAAATAAGCCATAGATTACTTCTTTCCTTCTTTACTTGCTTTTGAAAGAGAGAACCCACAGAAGAGAACTTCATCTTCGCCGACGAACTCCTTCTTCCCCGACTTCTTCTTCTCCTTTCTCAGTCGAAATGGCTCCCAAGAAAGCTGATGCTCAGGCCAAGGGGAAAGCCCCTACAACTTCTTCGCGTGCCACTACTGACAGACTTCCTCGACAGGAAGTTCCGCAAGCTCCTATGCATCGTAAGTGATTAGGCCTGTCAATGGTAGACCGAAAATCCGCATTCGATCCGCATTCTGACCAATAATATCCAAAATTTCGGTTACGGATACGGATACGGATGTCTTATCGGATATTTATCGGATATCGGATGCGGATACGAAAAGTATGATATCCGATCCGATAACATCCGACCCGAAAATAAAAATAACATAATAATAAATAATATAAAAAATATATGTGTTTAAAACTTAAAAGGCCCAAGCCGGCAAGCCCAACACTCAGCTGCTGGCCAGCCTGGCCTCAACTTTCAACTTTCCATTTTAATCAACGGTGGAGATCATGGATTCATGAGTCATGAGATGATCACAACCCTTAAGCCACTAAGCCCCATTCCCCAAGTTCCTAAGTCCTAACCCTAAAAGCAAGAGTCAGGAGACTCTGGACAGAGAATCACCACCGCCACCAAACTTTGGTGACCAAAGCTCTCTCTCTTCTCTGAGTTCTCTCGCCCTCTCTCTCTCTCTCGGCCTCGTCCTCTCTCTCTCGCGGCGGCGCGGCCTCGTCCTCTCTCTCTCGCAGCGTCCGGATCTTCATTTTAGGTATTATTTCTTCTTCGATTTACAAATGGCAGTCCTTTGCAATATTTGAATTTATTGTTGCAATTAGGAATACTTCTTAAGCCTATATGGAATATTTGAATTTATGTGATATAGACTATATGGAATTATTGATGGATCTTGTATAATTGTATTCTTAGATCTTGTGCTGTATACTGCATACAATATATGGTTAATCAATGACATGTAAATTTGTCTGGAGCATATTCTTATTGGTTCGAATATTACCCGATATCCGTTAAAGTTATCGATAACGGATACGGGAGCGAATAATCCCATCCGATCGGATATCGGATGGTTATCGGATATATCCGATAGCTATCGGTTCGGATGTGGTAATACCAACATCCGACCGATAAGCTACCATTGACAGGCCTATAAGTGATGGAAGAACATGAACTGTTGAAGACGAGTTTGATGAAGATGAACTCCACATAGAACTTTTTAGGATCTTAAAATAATAAACTTCAGAAATATATCCCCCCTTCTTAGGGCAAAGGATATTAATAAAGTATGCCTCCCTCTTTAGAGTCGGCCATACTTCACATCTTCGTGTTTATGAAGCTCTGTGTTCCACGTAAAAGGAGCATGACTCTCATGATTCTGCGTGACTTTTTACGTTGGCAGAAATGTCCATGTTGAAATAGTCACGCAGCTTTCAGGATGACGCTGCGTGATTTTTCACATGTTGACAGAGATATCAATGTTGAATTATTCACGCAGACTTCTGAGAGTCATCTTCTGGATAGATTAGTCTTCATCCTAATCTGTCTGGACTTTGCGTGAATAACTCACTCAGTATGTCATGGTAGTATATCCATATAGAGTCTATATCTGACTTTGTCTTCTGCCATTTCTTGTAGTGAACATCCGAAGCGAAGAAGCAGATTTTGAAGGGTGCTTGAGTATCTCATTTAAGCATGATCTATCTCATATAACATTCCCTCATTTTGATCTTCCTGAAGCAAGACTATCACTGTTGGCTAATCAAGACCACACAACCTTACTTTGCTTGATGAATGGACAACCTTTCCAAAGTCTAGATCTAGTATCCCATAAGAAACCAGCATTCTTGTTCGGAGATGCTATAGCACAAAAATCTCAGCCAAAGGGCATTAGGGAGAAGGTGTGCTTCTGCTTTGAGGGGGATGTGAAACAACCCATGTATTGGCCAAAGGTTTCCCGGGGCTTGTCAATCATGAGACTTATGCATGCAAGCTATCCGAGAAAGATGTCTTGGTATTTGACTGAATATCAGCAGGCGAAAGCAAGCCGTATTATTTACAGGAAAGAGGGATTTTTCAGTACCCCGGAGGATCATGTATCAGTGTTTCAGGGTCTGAAGCCTGGATGCATACCACCTGAAGACTCAGCCATATTAATGCCGTTTAGGATGCCCATTTTCATAAACGAATTCATGTCCAACAAGAATGCATTCTATCCGACCGATTCGACGCCAAGGATGAATGGTCTAATGAATCAGGAGAATGTGAGATGGAAGACTTTAGTCCACTGGGCTTTAGAGAATTTTGAAACTGAGCTGAAGAAGATAAATCTCTATGATGCCGTCGTCAATTCATCCTACGGCTTCAAGCCTAACCCTTTTCTGTTCCTGGCTTTAGTTGAGAGATACAACTACAGGACGGGGACTTTTATGACTCCAAAAGGAGAGATGGGCTTCGCCCTTCACGAGATGGAATACATCTCACACCTGCCTTCAGGCTCGCTGCCGTATGAGGAATATGTTCCTACAACAGAGGAATTGAACTTTCTGTCAGAGAAGAACCCAGAGATGGTCCATCTATTTGAAGAGATGATGTGCCATTTTGGCACATGCACTCTATATTACAAGGGTTCCAAGGATGAAGCTGGCAACCACATTCAGAAGTGGATGTCCTACCTTTTTATGAACCGTGAAAAGGATGAAAAGAAAATAAATGAGAAGAGGTGGTATCAGATCAGCAACTTCAAACCTCTTTCTGAAAGTGAAATCACTCATTTGCTGGAGAAATATGATTGCAAAGATTTTACGATTACTGAAGACTGGTACGAGTTCAAAGCTGGAACCACTTTCAGCTCTTATGTTAGACAGAGCGGAAAGAGCCTGTCAAGGAATGGTCATCTGGCCGGATTCCTATCCCTGTGGTTAAGAAGATTCATCATTCCTGGCTCCAGCTCTTTGGACAGGATACACAGAGGTGTTATCTTTGCAGCAGTGCGCCTTGTGTATGGTTACAAGCTGGATTTGTTATCGGCGATGACCTGTAGGCTAAATGCAGGTCTCCGGAATTTTGTCACTAATATGTTGTCTGCTCAAAGGATGATGACTGAAGAATTCCCAAGAATAGAGATGCCCTTCACGTATCTTTATGGTTGGCTTCTCCTTCATCATGATGGTCTGATACCTCCAGGGGCAGGAGAAAGTAGCAGTCTTTTTCTGGAGAGGTACTCTGGAGAGACGTTCTGGAAGGTTCACACCCTCCCAGAATGTAGAAATGTATTGAATAGGGCGTCACATTGGTTGATCCAATGTGTCCCTCCACCATCGAGCTATGAGAGTATGCCCTTAAATATGATGGACGGAGATATGGGAAACCGACTAGATGATGTAGCCTTCCAATGGTTACAGAGGATCCGGCCTTCTCATCTAGTATATCGTCACGAAGAAATGGCATATCTGGAACCATATTTATCAAGCCGATTTGCCAGACAATTCGGGTATGACCAACTCCATGTTGGGAATGCCACTACTTGTTTATCTGCTCGCGGAGGACTCATTGACGGAGCTCGAGCTTGGAGATATTTTGCAGCTAGAGATACAAAGGTTGTATTCTCTATGCCTAATCCTTTGTCTAGCTCGGGGCCAAAGATGCTTTATACGTATGCACGTTTCTATGTGTCGTCAGGCACTTTCAGACCAAGTTTCAATCTGAAGACTTTTGTTGCAGAGGATGATCCAGCTCCATCGAAGAGGTCAAAGAAGAAAATAGTTATTCATCACTTTCCTTCAGAACCCAAAGATGAGACAACAGAAGTTGAGCCTCCCTATGAATTATTCCAGGAAGGAAATTTTTCTGATGAGGTCCTTCCTCCTATATTTATATCTCTTTCTAAGAGGAAGAGAAGTGACGAATCTGAGACCATCTCCAAGAGGAGTACTAAGTCTCCAACATCTAGGAAAAAGAAGAAAGGAGTCTCAGTGACTGCTACATCATCTTTCGGCGGTATCTCGGTTGATGAGGACGATGCCGCTGATAAAGACGAAGAGACTGATGAAGACGATGCTCCTTTGATAAGGAGGTCAAGAGGCAGATATGTCAAGAAGTCTGCCAGCAAAATTAAGGGCAACAAACTCTTAAAAACGATCATGAGTGGAGGAGTTTTGCCAGAAATCAGTGAAGCAGCTTCTACTGAGAAGACCGAATCTGATGATATTCACCTTGCAACAGCTTCAACTGAACAGACTGAAGTAGAGTCTGTTCAAGTTCAGGAAATAACTGCTCCGACCACAAGTGGAGTAGCTATTGAACCCTCGGAGACGAGGGTAATCCCATTTGAGCATGGGACAGAAGGTGTCATTCAAGCACTGGATGACCAGATTGATTACTCTGAAGAAGCAACAGCTCCGGAAGAAACTACCAAACAATCAGAAGTTCCTGAAATTCAAGCTGAAGAAAACATTTCTTTGGCCAGAGGCGACGAAGACGTGCCGACGTCTGAGCTATCAGCTGCTGATGATCTGTTAAAGAATGTTTGTCAAGATATCATTCTTCGAACCGATATTCCAGAGACAACTGAACCGGCAGCCAATACTGAGCTTGCTATCGTCATTGTTCCAGAGACTCATGAAGATGTAAATATCATTGATTCTGAATCAGAAGCTCATCCTGAAGACGAAAAAAAAGAAGAAGCTGAAGGAAGAGAAGACTGGCATGCTGGCACCTCTACTCCTTATGATGAAGACAAGGTTAAGGGAAACAAAATGGAACTTAGCCCTGAACCTGCTCAATCACCGAACAACGCTCTAGCACCCAGTAATTCTGGAGCTGGAAGCAGCCATATAAAGCAGGTATCGGATACAATCATGGACCGGTTGCGAGAGGAAGCAAAGCTCCCTCCACATACCGAGTATGAACCTCAGCCAGGTAGAACTTTATTTCAAATTCTGTTTCCGCTGCTTCTTTCTTTCTTTAAATGCCGATTACATTTTTCTTTTAACTATAGGAACTGTTGCAGCAATGAGTTCGACTCATGCTCCGCTTATCCAGGCTGATGCCGATGAAGGGAATTCACACTTAACTTCTCCGATGGCACATACTTCTGTTCCGAGGATAGAGAATATTAAAGCTTCTTCTTCCATGATAACAGCGACTCCTGGATTTGAGACTGGGTTAACAAGAACTCTAGGAATGTATTCAGATATCATTTACTCATATCTAGATACATTTTCCAGACGTTTCTTGAAGGATGAAGCTATGCCATTTTCTGATCTTCGAACTATGGTTAAGTTCTCTCTCATGGCGCTGCATCATGCTGGTTGTGAATCTCAGTGCATTTTCTTCAAACATCTCCTGGATGAGTTAGAAGTAACTATCCGAAAGTACTGGGAGACTAAGAAGGAAGATCTTCAATCTTTAACTGCAACTGAAATTAGTCAACTAGAGCACGAAGCACAATCCCAACAAGCAGCTCTTGAAGCATTCCTTGCCTCTTCTACTGAGAAATTAGTAGAAAAGGGTGAAGAAATATTAGCTATTCGTCAAAGAGTAGAGCTTCTGGAGAAGGATAAAGCGTCCAAGGCTGAAGAACTGAAAAAATTGAAAGAGGAATTAGCTCGTCTTCAAGAGCACATTACTGTCATGGAAGCAGATCAAGCTGAGGTTGCTACTACTTATATCTCTGAAGTTGAACACTATGAGACTCTTCGGAAGGAACGAGAACGGATGCAGGCGGAACAGATTGAAGAAGTCAGCCGTCGCCAGTCTACCATCATTACTTTTGATGAACAGAATGTTTCAATTGTAGCAGCAGAACGAGTTAGAAAAACTCATGAAGAGAAACTGACTGCTGTTCTAGATCGTATTAGGGAGCTGATAACTCCAAATGAGTGAACTTCTTTTATTTTCACTTTCACTTATATTTCATGTTTTGATTCTGGAATGAGAGTAAATGAAAATCCTTGATCTGACTTTTGGTTTTGCTGTTTTGAAAATGATAGATTCATAGAAAATATGTTCAGAGGTAAATAATACATGACATATTTCAGTAGAATAGAATATACAAACGAACTTTGTAATTCTATCAAATGATATTAAACCAGAAATGATCTTAGTTTAATACTGATTGGAAAAAATAGAATTCAGACATAAAAATATCTTTAAATTCAATTTTTCATGATCTTTAGACTCGAAAATCAAAAGACTAGATGAATGAACGGGTTAACCGTCAGATTATAATGAACGGACAAACCATCGGATAGATGAACGGACGAACCGTCAGGTATCACTACCAAAATAACCAACTTTAGCGACGGCCACATCCGTCGCTCATCCGTCGGTAACATAAATTACCGACGGAATAGCGACGGATATTTGATGAAAATGGCCGTCGGAAAATACGTCGTCGCTAAAATTTGTCCGTCGCTAAGCCGTCGGACAAATGATTAACCGACAGACTAGCGACTGATTACCGACGGTTGCCTTTCAATGGTTTAGCGACGGATTAGCGACTTGTTCCCGTCGGTTTACATGCCATATAATATTAAAATATCCGTCGCTAAGCCGTCGTAAATAGGTCGGTAAAAGCGTATCAGAGAGGTTCCTGATACGCAAAATCAGTCGCTATTCCGTCGCCATTACGTCGTTAACCTCGACGTTATAGCGACGGATTAGCGACGGGTAGGGCGTCGGCCTGGTTCTGGAAAGCTTCCATATTTCCAGAACCATGTCGACGGATAATGGGTCGCTAAGCCGTCGCTAGTCCGTCGTCATCCTCGACAGATTAGCGACGGATTAGCGACCCACTATCCGTCGCTAAGTCTCTGGAAACCTACCATATTTTCAGAACCATGTCGACGGATTTGCCGTCGCTAGGTAGTCGATATTCCGTCGCTAATATTCCAGTTAGCGACGGAAGTTCCGTCGCTAGTTCGTCGCTAGCTCGTCGCTACCTGCAAATTTATTTCAACCAGTTAGCGACGGATTCGCCGTCGCTAGGTAGTCGCTAGGTGGTCGCTAACTGCAAAATATTTATATCACCCAGTTAGCGACGGATATTCCGTCGCTCGTCCGTCGGTAACTGCAAATATTTATATAACCCAGTTAGCGACGGATTTGCCGTCGCTAGTTAGTCGCTCATCGGTCGCTAAAAGATATATCCGTTGCTAGTTAGTCGCTAGTCCGTCGCTAAATGCAACATTAATTAAAAAAAAATACAGAAACATTCTATTTCCTTTTCGTAAATATTACACATATTCATAATATCCAATATCCAAACATCCATGTACGATCAACAAATATCCAAATATCCAAATTCATAATATCCAATATCAAACAGAAATATCCAAACATCTATGTACAAATATCCAAACACAAATACACAAATTCATAATATCCAAACATTCATGTACGCTTCCAAAATATCCAGAATTCAAAATCCAAAAACAGTACAAATATCCAAAAACAGTACAAATATCGTTGAGATGGATCGCGTCGTCGTCTCGGCGCCGCCTCGGCTCTGCGGATGTACTCTTCCACCATGTACGTCGGCACCTGGGACAACACATGCTCTGGAAGCGTGCGGAGCTGCTCTGGCAACATCAAGTCCATGAGCCCAATGAGCGCAGTATCCGGTACCAGGCGGACCTCGGCAGAACGGTCAAATGAATAACGTCCAGGGTCGGAAGGACCGGCAACCGCACTAGACGTACCGGGAGCAGACGGATCTGGACCGGGAGCAGAAGAAGGACGCGGAAGGCGCTCCAGCACATCCGACATTAGACTCCGCATTTCCGACATATCGGAGGTGAGAGTCGCAAGCTGCGCCCTCATATCGTCCGACGGGGGCACGGAAGGAGGCGGGGGCGGTGGATATCTCGGAGTCGTGCCCTGCAACGCCGCCGCCATGGAACCTACGCCGTAGACGCGCCCTTTATCAAAGCCGCCGACAGACTCTACGAACACGTCGTCGTAGCGAGCGGCCATAGAAGAGGGCGTCTGGGTGGGCATCGTTTCGCCAACAACCTCGGCAGGGGGCTCAATCTGACTAAGGGCCTCACGATATGCAGCCTATCCAATGAATGTGTTTATACTATAAGTTTTCCTAAGTTATAATCTAAATCCTATGTTTCCCTAAGTTATAATTTGAATCATACGTTCACCTAATTAAGTTAACAATAATTATATTTCTAATATAAATCTCATAAACGTAATTACTTATATCAGTCGCCTGGGCCCTCGCGTCGACGAAGCTCCCGTCTGCCCGCCTCTTGTGTGTATGCAGGAATACATCGTAGGCGGTGACCGACTCCGGCTCTCTCTCCTCCTTTACCGCCCGTTGTGCCTGCATACGAAATATACGTCGAATTTAATTAACTACGTATATTAATAGTACCGAATTTAATAGTGAAATGAATTTGCGGTATCTCACCAAATCTGCACGCGTCGCTGCGTGGGGCTTTGAACCTCCCGTATGCAGACCAGCGGCCTGTCTGCTCGCCTTCGCTTTCTCTGATTTCTCCCTGTACTGAGCAGTATTCATCTTATCCAACATCTGCTCGTAGTACTCCTCCCGGAGCCACTTCTTCCTCGAATGCGCCGTACGAACGTCGTACACCGCATCCCGTATCTTCTTCCCGGCGGCGGCTTTGTAGGCCTTGCGAATCAACTCCTCGCGATGGGGGGGCCACCAGAACGTCGTCTGACATACAAATTAAATTATCACATAATTAAAAAATTAGTGGATTAAAGAATAATTAATAATTAACCAAAAGATATATATATACCTTCATCTCCTCGAGCCAGACGTACTGCATGTTCTGAGGCACCTCAGAAAAATTGAGGTAGGGGCCATGGTAGTTTTTTCGGATAATTTGCCCGAGTATCCGGGCAGCATCATACGGGAAAAACCTACAAAGAAGCAAAGACTGGATTATTAACTTGAATAAATGAAACAAATTTAATAAATTAACTTAAATTTACTTACGTATCACCCGCGGGCCATAGCTCTCGTCGGTTCTCGCCTATCGGCCTCTCTGGAGGCGTCGGAGGATCCGCGGGTCCGCGGATGTACTCACCGGTAGCAGGATGAAGCTGAATCCGGGGGTACTCCGGAGCCCACCCTGCAGTAACTGATGGTGTACCCGCTGGTGCATCCGGGGGCGAAACGGATCCGCTAGCGGATGGAGTCTCAGGCCTCGATGAAGATGAAGGTAGCGCAGAGATAGATCGACGGCGGGAAGAGTCTGTGGCCGGGCTCTCCAGGTCGGGATCGGAGGACTCTATATCCGGGGAATGTGGAAGGCGACCACGACCGCTACCACCACGACCGCTACCACCACGTCCACGGCCAGTGCCGCTACCACCACGCCCACCACGGCCAGTACCGCCACCACCAGCACCACCACGGCCACGGCCACTGCCGCTACCAGCAGCACGAGTGGTAGTGACCATGACCTGTAAATAGAACACATAAATATAATTAACAATATAGAAGTATAAATGAATATAAAACTGAACTAAAATATATATACCAGCAGCAGGACGGCGAGTGCCGTCAAGACAATGAGAACTAAGAGTGCCATCTGTAAAAAGAAAATCATACAATAAGTAGATGATCGAACGACAAAAACATAAACTGAAATAAGAATGTGTCCGTCTAAACTGAATTCACTAAGTTAGTTGTAAGTGCTTCTAATATATACCGATATTTAATCTAATCATCGTTATCGTCCTCGTCCTCATCGTCATCGTCATCGTTCTCATCCTCATTCTCATCGTCGACTTCATCTATATCATCATCCTCATCGTCGACTTCATCTGTATCATCATCCTCATCCTCATCCTCATCCTCTTCTTCTTCTTCTTCTTCTTCTTCTTCTTCTTCTTCTTCTTCTTCTTCTACTTCTTCTTCAGGCTCAATACTTGGGACAAGACGCCTCTTTCTCCCCTGGTTGACAGCTAAGTCTTGTATATCAACCTCTTTCTCCCCTCTATTTTCCTCAGCATGAGGTATATCGACATCTTCCACGTCCATGGTATCCGACTGTTGTCCCATGTATTGGGGCTTCTCGATCTGGTCCTCTTGGTATGCTGGGTCTCCAACGTTGAATGTATTTCTAGATTTAATCTTGCATACTGCCCACCAGTCAAATCGATCTCTACGACGCCTTGGGTAGCTTGTATAGTAGACTTGAACAGCCTGACTTGCTATCGCAAACGTGTCGGACCCTCTATACCTCCTGCGATGATTTATATCGACGAATCCAAATTGTTTATCGATTCTCCAACCGATATTTGGTCTCGTATCGAACCACTCACATTTGAACATCACAATATGCATATCATATGGGGCACTATATTGTAAATCTACAATCTCCCGAAGCACTCCATAATAGTCAAAGTCCGGCTCGTCGTCATAGATGGTGCCTCTTATGCAAACACCAAAATTCTTGGTATCGAAGCCGTCATTGAGAAATTCGGCATTTATAGCATGCTGAGTTGACTTAAACTTGAAGCCATTAACGACATAGCCTGACAAAGTCTTTGCATGCTTCTTCGGTCCCAATGCCAAATAACGAATGCTCTCATTTATGAGTGTTGTTTCAGGCAATAAAACCTGTAAACATGTATTGATAATTTAAATATTTTAGCTGCATATATTTTAATGGTAGCCGCATAACATATTATCTCAGTTACTTACGTATTTACGAAACCAGGACGGAAAGGTACAATCAACCTCTCTTTGAAGTCCCTCATCTGTAATATATGGTGTCCTCATTTTGACTTCACCTCTAAATACACTGTTAGAGAGAATAAAAATAAGTGTAGTCACTTAATTCACCAAATTAGAGATTATAACGAGGCGTAGTCACTTACTTCTCCAAATCTCTCACTTCTTGTATGTCACAATTTAACAAGACATATCGGTGAGCGGTATCATACTCATCGTCGGTCAACCACCGTTTCTTACTAGCCCCAATAGGCTTGCCCCTTAAATTGAATATACCTCCATCCTTAACGTCTTCTTCATTACTTTGAGGTCTATTTCGATTTGTCTCGACATGAGTATCGAAATAAATGGAGCAGAAATTTGACACCTCCTCGATAAGATATGATTCGTATATCGAAGCCTCTATATGAGCCTTGTTGCCAACTTTCTTCTTTAGATGGTGTAGGTACCTAAAGAGACAAATTATCTTGAGAATTAACAATGAATTATAAAATCCACTTAAATTTCACTTAAATTATATCGATTTTTATTTACCTTTCAAAAGGGTACATCCATCGATAATGAACAGATGCACCGACACGGGCTTCGTATGCTAGATGAATCGGTAGATGCTCCATGCTGTCGAAAAAGCCCGGTGGAAATATTTTCTCTAACTTGCAGATTGTTAAGACAATCTTCTCCTCAAGTTGTACCATATGTTGCACCGTCAGCTTAGTTGAACAGATATCCCTGAAGAATGTAGACAGCTCGGCCAACGGAACCCATACAGCAGAAGGCAACAACTCTCTCAAAGCAATGGGCAGTAATCTTTCCATAAACACATGGCAGTCGTGACTCTTCATTCCCGTTAGCTTGCGTTCATTGAGATCAACGCATCTAGACAAATTCGAAACATAGCCGTCGGGAAATCTTAAATTAGATATCCACTTGCAGATTATTAATCTATCTTCCTTGCTCAATGTGTATGGCGCTATAGGCTTACTTAATTGTCCACCAGCACCCCTTTGTATCAAGTTCAGATGAGGACGCTTGCATATCTCGGCTATGTCTTGTCTTGCTTTTGGATTATCCTTCATCTTTCCTTTAATATCCATGACGGTATTGAAGACATTATCGAACACGTTCTTTTCGATATGCATGACATCAAGATTATGCCTTATAAGATTATCTTTCCAATAAGGCAAGTCCCAGAAGATACTCCGTTTGGTCCAGTTATGGCTTTGTCCGAACCCCTCGACACGATGGTTCGATGGATCTTCCATTGCGGTGGACAATTCCTTTACAGCTTCCCAAATATCGTATCCCGAAAATCTGGCAGGAGGTTGAGAAAATTCTTGTTTTCCATATCTGAACGCGTCCTTATTCTTTCTCCAAGGATGGGTCGCGGGCAGAAATTGACGGTGACAGTCAAAGAAAGAAGTTTTTCCTCCATGCCTAAGGCGGAACGCCTTACTATTTTCCATGCATATCGGACAAGACATGTTGCCGTGCGTACTCCATCCCGACAGCATACCGTATGCTGGAAAATCATTGATTGTCCACATGAGTGAAGCTCTCATCTGAAAGTTCTGTTTCCTGGAAATATCATAGGTCGTGACGCCGATCTCCCACAGCTGTTTCAGCTCATCCACCAACGGCTGTAAATATATATCGATGTTCTTCGTCGGATTTTTAGGACCGGGTATGATAGCTGTCAGAAACATATAAGGAGTCTTCATACACATCCATGGTGGCAGATTGTAAGGGGTAAGAATGACCGGCCAGCATGAGTACTGAGATCCCGACTGTCCGAAAGGGGCGAAGCCATCAGCACATAGCGCCAGGCGTACATTTCTAGGCTCTGCAGCAAAATCTGGATGACACAAATCAAAATGTTTCCACGCCTCTCCATCCGAAGGATGTGACAATTCTCCTTCGTCCTTTATGCGTTCTTCGCTGTGCCACGTCATGTGTTCTGCTGTATTTAGAGACATATACATCCTCTGCAAGCGCTTCGTGATCGACAAGTAATGCATATACTTGTAAGGACGTCGTTTTCTAGTCGACTTTCCTTTTTCCTGTACTGGCTTGTAACGATCCGCATTACAGAAGCTGCAACTTTTTGATACGCAATTCTCTTTGTAGTACAACATGCATCCGTTGCGACAACAATCTATCTTCTCGTACCCCAGTCCCAGTTGTCGGACCATCATCTTTGACTTGTAGAAGTTTTTTGGTAGCTCTTTTGATTCCTTCGGTAACACCTCCTTGATTACTTCTGTGATCCGATTATAGCAAGCTTGTGGCAAGTTAAAATCAGACTTTATGTTCAACAACCGCATCGTCACTGACAGTGCGGAATGAGTCTCACAACCAGGATATAGAGAAGTATCTGCGTCCTGAAACATGTCATAGAACTCCTTCGCCTCGGGATTAGGATCCTCCGGATCAAAATTAGGCCCTGCCGCATCATACACCATATCTCGTGCAAGGTTCTGCAGATCTCCATAATCAACAGAGCATCCGTGGTCTTCGATGACATCCGTTGCAGCATTATCATCAAAAGCATAAGTAGCAGCTTCCGCAGCCTGTCTTTCCGAATATAGTTCACCTTGCGATGACCACAGGCCGTAATTACGTACGAAACCCTTACGGGTCAAATGATCTCTCACAGTCACCACTTCTTCGTAACGTCTATTGTGACATTTAACACATGGACACTTAATTTTGTTACCGTCCATGTACTGAGCTTTGCTCATTGCATAATTAAGAAATACTTCCACGCCTGCCTGAAAATCGTCACTCACACCAATTCTACTCTCGTGTTGCCGTTTGTACATCCATGTACGATCAACAAAATAACGACTCATCCTCAATTTGGATGTGAAAATCTGTATCGTAAGACAAACTAAACATAAGAATAGCCCGATACCGATACTCATAAATTTGGATTAGGGTTAGGATGTTAGATATAAGTGAACTAGGTGATGTAGAGTACAATATAGGGAACTATGAATGGACTGAAAGTTGTACATGAGAAGGTTCAATGAAGGGCCCATAAATGGGTTCACATGATAAGTTAGTAAGAATCCACATCACTATACATACTCCCCCGTCTCAGGAGTGTGTCTGGCTCCTATTTAGAACAGCACAGGTCACAACATGTCCAGAATAGCAAAACAGAGCTCTACAATGTATATCGGTATCGGACTATTCCTACGAGTATTGGTATCGGCGATATCAATACTCGTGTGAATAGGAGATTGCAATATAAGTCTAAGCTATCTAGCTAACATGTATACTTGCATTTACATTGTATCATAACTTGTATCTAGTTACCTTGCTAATCATGTATATACTCTTAACATATATGTGAAGACACTATACTAACATGTATTTAAATCAAGGTTCAAAGTATCGGTATCGGAATCGGTATCGGACTATATATTCCTACGAGTATTGGCACCGGCGATATCAATACTCGTGTGAATAGGAGATTGCAATATAAGTCTAAGCTATCTAGCTAACATGTATACTTGCATTTACATTGTATCATAACTTGTATCTAGTTACCTTGCTAATCATGTATATACTCTTAACATATATGTGAAGACACTATACTAACATGTATTTAAATCAAGGTTCAAAGTATCGGTATCGGAATCGGTATCGGACTATATATTCCTACGAGTATTGGCATCGGCGATATCAATACTCGTGTGAATAGGAGATTGCAATATAAGTCTAAGCTATCTAGCTAACATGTATACTTGCATTTACATTGTATCATAACTTGTATCTAGTTACCTTGCTAATCATGTATATACTCTTAACATATATGTGAAGATACTATACTAACATGTATTTAAATCAAGGTTCAAAGTATCGGTATCGGAATCGGTATCGGACTATATATTCCTACGAGTATTGGCATCGGCGATATCAATACTCGTGTGAATAGGAGATTGCAATATAAGTCTAAGCTATCTAGCTAACATGTATACTTGCATTTACATTGTATCATAACTTGTATCTAGTTACCTTGCAATATAAGTCTAAGCAATCTAGTATTGGTATCGGCGATATCGGTAGTATCGGCGGTATCGGATCGAAGTATCGGATTTTTTTGGTATTGGAAAACAAATAATTATTAATAAATTATTTACATTTAAAAACATATAATTTATACATTTAGGCATAATTTTAAGTGTTTTAAGTATTATTTCTTAGTAGTTTTGAAATTAAATGAAATTAAATTAAATGAAATAGTATTATTTCTTAGGATCGGGACATGCCAAACCGTATCCGTATCGGGGAATGCAACCCATTCCCCACCCCCCCGACCCCCCTGCCCCCATTCAACACCCCCCCCGACCCCCCTGCCCTCTCCATTACCCACCCCCCCCCCCCCGACCCCCCTGCCCCCATTCCCCACCCCCCCCCGACCCCCCTGCCCTCTCCACCCCCCACCCCCCGCCCCCCGACCCCCCTGCCCCCATTCCCGACCCCCCCCGACCCCCCTGCCCCCATTCAACACCCCCCCCCCGACCCCCCTGCCCTCTCCACCCCCCACCCCCCGACCCCCCTGCCCTCATTCCCCACCCCCCCGACCCCCCGACCCTCATTCCCCACCCCCCCACCCCCTGCCCCCATTCCCCACACCCCCCCCGACCCCCTGACCCCATTCACCACCCCCCCCCGCCCTCTCCACCCCCCGCGAAGTCGACCCCCCCCACTCCCCCCCCCGGCCCCAAAACCCAAAATTAGAGAGAGAGAGAGAGAGAGAGAGAGAGAGATACCTGGTAGAGAGAGAGAGAGAGCCGCGAGAGAGAGAGAGAGAGCCGCGCGCGAGAGAGAGAGAGCCGCGAGAGAGAGAGAGTTTTGGGGGGAATGAAAAATTCTCCCCCGTCGGTTCAATTTAAGTTAGGGCACAGAACCTAGCGACGGAATAGCGACGGAATAAATTAGTCGCTAAACCGTCGCCAATTAAAAGGTGTTTTCCGACGGATATATCCGTCGCCAGTTAGTCGCTAAAGTTCCCGCCAATGTTTTAAAGATTTTGCCGCCAACATTTGCGACGAATAAGCGACGAAAAAGAATCCGTCGCTAACGTTCGTCGACTTAGCGATGGAAACCCGACAAATTTTTACATTTAAAATTGGAAAAAATTATGTTATGTTGTCTGTCGCTAATCCGTCGCTAAGATGTCGGAAACTGGTCGCTATTAGCGACGGAATCCGTCCGTCGCTAAACTTCCGTCGGTAAAGTGGGGTATTTTAGTAGTGTATTAATGAACGGTCAAACCGTCAGATGAACGGATGAACCGTCAAATATGAATCATTTTTCAAAACAGTCAATAGAAACCATATTGGAAGACAGAAGGTTGCAATAGAAGTCACCGATACTCGTATCGGAATCCCAAGAAGTGGTACTAGAAGAATCAGATCTCTTATCTTCGTCAGACTCGGGATCTTCATGGATAATATTGATGAAAGGAGTAGGAGCAGTATAACCCAATCCGCATTTCGTCCTTCCATATTTCAAAGGAGGAATCCGGACAGGTATTTTTCTTCCTTTTCCATTATTGAGGCCAGTCCTGAAGTCATAGCCCATATTTTTGATGATGTCTCTAGATTGCTGACTATAACGACGTAGTTGTAATCTTCCAGTATCATCATTTTTGTCATCATCTTCAAGATCAGAAGGATTTTGAGGCCCTTTGTAGAAGAATATTGGAATGTCTCTTGGCTTTCTGTTGGGAACTAGAAAGTATGAAGATTGTACAGGTTCTAGAGATACATCTGTATGAACAGTCTGTACAACTCCTATGGTTATTGTGTTCAAGTCATCTAACAGATGTAAATAACTATGAACATAATTACACACATTAACGTACTGCAAAGGTGAAGACTTTTCATTAAATGTAAAAGCAGCAATATTTACATTGGGAGAAGGCTGAGCCTTAGAGATTTTAGCCAAGTCAATGACTAAAGGGGGAGAAGAAGAAGAAGCTTTGTTTCGATTAAGATCGATAACAAATGGCTCAGAAGAGGTGAGCTCCCTTGAAGTTTGAGTAGGAAGAGTAGTCCGCCCTCCAACTGGAATTAGCAGAGTATCTTGTGAAGGTACAGGAACTGTAGTACGCCCACTGACAGGAATGATCAGTGTATTTTGAGTAGATGACTGAGGTAACGGAGAGATCCGTCCACTCACTGGAATGATGAAAGAATCTTCTCCAGAGGGTTTAGGAGATTGTTGCTGAGTAGTTCGACTTTTAACAGGGATTATTAAAGTCTCACTTTGTGCATCTTCTTTCTCCATAGCTTGTATGATCCTTGTATACACTTCTTTGTACATTCGGGAATCGTTGAAATAAGCTTCAACCCCATGGAAGGGATTTATATCAGCAACTTCTTTTTGTACTCTTCCATTGCTATCAATGTATTTAAAACATTGATGAAGAGTAGAGGGTACCACATTATTTTCATGAAGAAAGGGCCTCCCTAGAAGAAGATTATAGGATCCCGCGATCTCGATCACATAGAAAGTGACTTTAGATCTGAAATCGCCTATCTGAAGCTTCAGATGAATCTTTCCTAAAGGCTCACTTCGGCTTTGATTGAATCCCAAGATAGTAGTAACCGTCTTGGAGAGCTTGTGAAGAGGGATTTTTAGTTCATCCAACAAACTCTTTGGCATTATGCTTATAGCAGACCCTGGGTCAATGAGGATACGATCTATCTTCATCGTATCAATATAACCAGTATAGTAGAGAGGTCGGTCATGTCGATTATCCTCCAGTAGCATGTCATCTTATGTAAAGGTGATATTTGGGATAATCTCCAGTACACTGTTGCAATGTAAGCAAGTGGCAGGTTCCGCATCTGGCTTCTTCAATTGTGCAAGACAAGAGTCAGCTTGTAGAAGTGCTTCACTTAACGTCTTCCGAGTTTCTTTAGAAAGACGTAGAAGTTCAAAGAGGGACATTCTAGCTGGAGTATTAGCAAGCTGAGCCAAAATGTCGAAGTTGTAAGGCTTCTGAAGTCCAAGAGGAGAAGACTTCTTGATTGGCTTATCAAACCGAGCCTGTTGTTTGCCTTTCTCCAGAGCCGTAGGCTTGGGAGGAACAGGTTCAGTAGATGATTCTTCTTCAGGAGGAACATTAGGAACATCTTTAGCATCTGAAGGGATATCAGTAGGATCTTCAGGATTTTTAGAATAATCCTTTAGGTAAGGTTTCCCCGTTCGAGTAGCACTAACAAGTGCTTCTTCTTTGTCTTTTGGCTCTGTGTCAGAGGTAGACCCAAGAGAAATCATATGACATGACTTGATCTTTCCAGCCTTCTTGGATTTTTGAGAAGAAATCTTTTGAGGAGAAGGCGATTCAAAATCTGCCACTAGATCAGGATGGATCCACATGATTTCCCCTGTTTCCAAAGTGATTGGCACTAATCCTTCAGACTGTGGAGGAGGAAGATTCACTACGTCAAGAGTTGCCTTGGGAATAGAAACAATCCCACTTTCAAGGAGTTGAGGAGGGAAATCTCCAAATTGCATAGAGACGACGTTGGAGGTGACGGTCTTCTCTTTTGGAGTAAGAGAGATAGCTCCAGATTTAATCATTTCTTGGATCTTTTCTTTCAATACATAACATGTACGAATTGTATGACCCAGCATTCTGTGATAAGGGCAGTATTTGGGATAATCTGTCTTACCAGCTTCATCAGGTTTCTTGATCTCTGGTAATTGTATTTTATTACCTTTCAGCAGACATTCAAAGATACCAAGGACATCGTCGTCATCAAAAGAATATTCTTCTTTGGGGCGAGGTGTTCTTGATTGTTGAGTTGTAGAGGCAGGAGTTTGAACATTTGATGCATCTTTGCTCTGAAGATTAACTTCAAGAGTTTCTTTTCCTTTGCGAGCATTATTTTTATTGTTAGCACCTTGTCCTGTTTCTTTAGGAGTCATCTGCACTCCTAAACCTTTGAAGGTTTCAGCACTGATTTCTGCAGCTTTGGCACTGACTATGAAGGAAGGCCAATCTTGAAATTGAGTAGACCCTGTCCACATACTGATGATTGGCAACAAGTTTGATTTGCATGTGTCAATGGTGACAGCATCAGGAGTTCCAAGAGGCATCTTCAGAGCTTCTCTTCCAAACCGTTCAATGTATTCCTCTGTAGATTCATTATTTTTCTGCTTGATTCTAATAAGAGCAGACATAGTCATGTCATTAAGCCCTTCATAGAACCTTTCAAGAAACATCTGTTTGAAACCAGCAAATGAGGTAATACTCCCATCTGGGAGACTTCTATACCATTCATAAGCCGTTCCCTTGAGACATCCAATAAATACCCGAGTAAGGAGGGCATCACTTGGTTGTAGTTGATCAGTCATCACTTCAAAGTGATTGATAAACTGACTTGGAGAAGTGGTTCCATCATAGAATGAGATAGTAGGAGGCTTGTATTTAGGAGGATATGATACTTGCTTCCATTCTATCGGATAAGGCTGCTTGATGCCTAACCTTTGTAAACCATCCTTCTGTTTGAATGCCTCGAATTGAGTTTTGAGATTCTTCAATTCTTCAGAGACAACTCCCGAAGATTGTGGAGTTGTGGCTTGTAGAGAATAGTTGGGAGGAGGAACAGCATTGTAAGCACTACCCTCAGCTCCAGAGATACTAGGATTTGGTTGAGCTGGTCCAGGAGTATTGGATTGTACTGCTGGAGGAACTTGTACTGGACTTATATCAGTATCAACTGGTATGGCATCTGATACAGTCTGTCGATTTTGCAACTGAGCTGTCATGAGTTCATACATCGACTTCATTGTGTCAGTCATAGACTTCATTTGTTGTTCCAAAGAAGCAATTCTTTGATCTTGAGGAGTCAAGGAAGAAGAAGGTTCATCATTATTCCCATCAACCATGTAAGTTGTGACTGTATGAGGGATTATTGATGAACTAGTAGATGTTGTATGCTCTGAATCATTGCTTCGTGCATCAAAGTCAACTACAGGAGAATTACCCCCAGTAGGAAGAGGTGGGAAGTTAGATTCTTCAAGAAATTCAGAATCAATTTCAGGGATCAAATTTCTTTGACTAGAAGCCAGGACTCTTGCTCTGGTGTTTCTATATACTCCATCTGGACTATCAACTCTACCCCCGGTGTCCCGAGAAGTCATGTTGACAGAGGCAAACAAAGGCTCATCTTCATCAGGCATAGGTTCATACTGAATCCTATTGAAGATAGACTGTCGTTTATTTTGACATCTGCGTTGCATTGTGACTCTTGGCTGGAAGTCACATTCATGATCACCATGGTCTTGAACTGTTGATTCACATCTGCACTGAATTATGACTCTTGGATAGAAGTCACATTCAGCATGTTCCTTTGATATAGAATTACTCCTTCTCTTCTGTTGAAGATATTCCCGTAAATCTGTTTGTGAAGATTGAGGAGTATACTTCCTGTTCTTGGGTCTTGATGGCTCTTGATTATACAAAGAGTGATTAATGTGAGCTACATAATTTCTTGCATACTCTGCATCTGGATCTTTTATCTTCATATCCAATTGGTATGGTTTCTTAAAACCAGAAGTGCTGAGTTTTGTTCTTAAATCAGTGGAAGGTAACACATTAATTTTGGAAACATGGAGTTTTCCTTCCATTGATCTAGATATTTGCAGAGAAGGAAGAGTTGAACCACTCCTTTGATTAGGAGTTGGTAACAGACCCTCTTTAATGGACAGATTCTGTGCCCAATTTGAAGAAATCAAAGAAGAAGACATTAAGGAATGTTTCTTCTTAGACTCATTCAGATTTTGAGACATAGAATGTCCAGAAGGAAGAGTAGTCAAAAGACCATCTCCTTTCCTTTGACTAACAAAAGTATCAGTCAAAGCTGTTCCTGAAGTAAAAACTACAGGAGCAGAAGAAACAACTAAAGAGTTATTCCTTTTCGAAGGGACTTTGTGTGGAAGACCACCCTCAGTTCTAGTAGAACTCGGTGAAGAAGAAGAGATAACTAAGGAGCTATTCTTCTCTGATGAAATACACGCTGAAACAGATTTGGCTAAAGAACCAGAGCTGTTAGCGTGATTTTTGATTTTAGAATTACACGCTGGAACAGATTCGGCTAAGGAGCCAGTACTGTCAGCGTGACTTTTGAATATGGGATTGCACACTGGAATAGATTTGGCTAAGGAACCAGTACTATCAGCGTGACTTTTAGAGTTGAATTTGCACACTGGAACAGATTTGGCTAAGGAGCCAGTACTGTCAGCGTGACTTTTAGAGTTGAAATTGCACGCTGGAACAGATTTGGCTAAGGAGCCAGTACTGTCAGCGTGACTTTTAGAGTTGAATTTGCACGCTGGAACAGATTCGGCTAAGGAGCCAGTACTGTCAGCGTGACTTTTAGTTACTGTCATCTTTGAGCGCACAAGAGTGTACGTGCTTGCAGTGGAGTTCTTGCCAGTGTTAGGAGTAGACACTGTGGCAGAGACTTCACCATTGACTGCCAACTGATTCTTAGGGACATAGACAAAGTGTCCCTTCGACTTGGCAGTGATGATGGAGGCTGGAG
This sequence comes from Iris pallida, assembly GCA_029216955.1. Classification (NCBI taxonomy): domain Eukaryota; kingdom Viridiplantae; phylum Streptophyta; class Magnoliopsida; order Asparagales; family Iridaceae; genus Iris; species Iris pallida. The sequence goes on along the minus strand of JANAVB010011199.1, from coordinate 6,121,570 downwards.
TGGGCTTGCCACCCTTAGCCTGCTGCATTTCTTCATAGGCGAGTTGATCGAATTTGATCGTCATCACCTTCTTCGTCGAGCCGATTGACGAAGTGTCGCATTGAGTTGTTACCATCTTAGAAGAGGAGATGGTTTTCCCCAGCAGAGTCGCCAATTTGTTTTCCATAAAGAAATTCTCTTTATTTATTGTATTTCTGGGAAAATTACAACTTTAGGAATCCGATCTAGAAGACGATCGCTTTATTCCTTGGACTATACGAAGAAGAAAAGCTCTCAAAATTTTGACAGTAGATATCAATGTATCTGTACAATGAATGAGAAAAAGAACTCTATTTATAGAGTCAAAACAGTAACTGAAAAGATAACTACCTCACCACTGGTGCACTTGAAAAGTCACGCAGACTCTAAATACACGCAGGGTTAGTGAGTAGTTACTGGACGTGGCCCGTAACTGTTGGACACATGGCATCAGTGCATGGGTCGTGTGCAAGTTACTGGGCACGCGAGAGAGAGAGATCGGTGGCATGGCTGCCACGTACTCCAGTTGAAATGAAATCCACGCTGACTTGCTGAAGGCAAAAATCTACGCAGATTCGTTGACGCAGACTCGTTGAAGGCGAAATCCACGCAAGCTTTGAAGAAGAATACTTCAGAATTCACGCAGGCTTTGGGAAGAATAACTCAAAAGTCACGCAATGTTTTGAGGAAGGAGAAGATTCAGAATCCACGCAAACCACCAGCTGTCTTGATTTGGCACGCTTCGTCTGACACAAAATCTCTGACATTGATTATATTGTCAGTCGCATTAAATGAAGATAAGACCCAAAGTCACGCCAATCTTGGTGAAGAGTGAGTCTTGCTAAGGAAGATTTCGAAAATCACGCAAAAGACGGCTGTGATCTCTCGAGTTCTGTGCATACGTGGCATACGAGGAGACGTTTCTCGACTGTTGTGTTGTCAGTCATTATGATTCTGACGTATGGCTGAGCTGTCTCTGCGTGACTTCTAAAGGAGATGGCCAGGCAGGACTTAGCGTATCTTTTGTGCTGCTTCTCGGATCACTCTGCGTGACTTGTTCTGATCAACTCAGCGTGACTTCATTTTTGAGGCCTACATAACTGTGTTAACTGTCGAACCATTCTAAAGACTGAAATGGATCGGTTCTTACTTGAATTTTTGAAATTCTTATGAATCAGTTCAGTGATTATAACAGCAACTTAGGGATCTGATCATACCGAAGGGTTGAATCAAACCTTGGTAAGCAGGGGAATAATAATTTAAATCTTACTCTTAATTTGTATATTGTGAGAGATCAGCTCTCTTAATTTCTTGTTTTGAATTGTTGTATGTTTTGTATGATGTCAATGGCCTGGGTGCAGAGAGATTGGGTCGTCTTGGCACAGAACTTGTGTCCAGATTTCGAGGAAATTCTTATCCTCAATATCAGTCAGATTTTGAGGTAAACTCTAACCTTGTGAATAAGATAAGTTTAAGTCTATTTTCGCAATTCAAATTGCTATGTTCAGATTGGTAGTAATAAAGTTTCTGTCCTAGTAAAATCGAGGTTCAGATTCCTAGTTTAGTCTAGAACATGGAATGTACTTTATGCATCCATTTGTCAGTCAGTGCTTGAATGCAACTTGATGAAATCTGATTGCATATATATGTATTGGAAACTGAAACAACATGTCAATACCTTTAGTTTAGTGATGATACTCATATTAGTGTATGACATGAACCTGATACTCATATGCCATACTTAATTTATTTTATTAAATCTGAGATGGCCTGAACAAACTGATTCCGTGAGTGAAGCTAGTACTGCATATGCAGTATTGGGTTGATTCCTGGGTAACCTATCAATGTCTGTCCTTGGATATGAGGGTTCATGTGAGTATTTTATCCCTGAACTTGAGATTCACATGTGTTGTTTTGGTTAGTAGACTAGATAATCCATGTATCAGTAGAACTTAGTTAACCTATCAGTTTGGATTTCATGCTACTAGAATACTAGTACAGGAATACCATGTTCCTACATTTGATTTAGCTGCCATCATTTCAGTAGGTTGGTGATTCAACCAATGTGATAATTCCTTAGTTACTGGCAGCGGGAATATGGTCTAGCCTGGTATAACATTTAAGTATGGACTTTGGCACAAATAATTGAATGATGATATATTTGTTATAGAAAAGTTAGAATTACATATCAGTGTATTTGTCAAGATTAGGAAACTTGTTTTAATCCAACACTGTTATTACAATAGTTGGTTCTATTGTTACCTGAAAATTATCTTATTGTTTGAACCCTGTTTTAATTAATGAACCTAAGCATAACTAGAGAATACCAAGAAATAGTAGTAACATGTCAGTTAGATACGACACTGATTTTTGGAAGTTGCCTTCTAATTCGATTTTAGGATTTAATTGATATGTTCAGTTAGGATTTAACTTTATCCTGTAATTAGCTAGTGGGTTGATTAACTGATACCTGAGAATTTGAGGTGGGGATGAGATTATGTCTTGTTGGTTCCTGCTTGCTAACAATCCTGAGTGGCTTGATACATTTGGGAACAAACTGATTCCTTATAAAGTACCTGAGACTGAAACTTATGAAAAGTATATCAAAGACCTGTGACTGAGAACCCTTGTGTATTTATCTTTAGTACAGTGATGAACCTGAGAAATAGTGCATGAATAGCCAAGCTTTCAGCCATTGGACTAATCCTGGTAGCAGGGGATTAGTCAGTGGCTGTACTGAAATCACTATTTCAGTTGGATTTAATTGACTGAAGAAAATTAGTTTCAGTTTTCCTTGTGAGTACCTGACTGATTTTGGGTATTGACTGAAGGCTTAGTTCAAGTCCAGGCTAGAGTTGGACTGTGCTTATATACATTTTGTAGTCGATTTTTGTAAAAATAGATGAGGCCAGTTTAGTTTGTAATTGCAATCAAACTAGGCATTCTTGTATCAGTAACTTAATATTATGGTTGAATCTAGAAGACCCTTCATTAGTTACTCTATAAACCTATTGTGACAACAGCACTTAGGACTAGTGTCTCTTAGCCTAACTCGAGGCTAAGTACTGACATGGTGGGCAATCTAGTTTCTATTTCAAAAACAGTGGTGGTTGGCCTTATATTCTAATATTAGTTAGCATATAGTTCTAAGATTGATTATAGGAAATGAATATTGAATGATTTCAACCAAGATATCATAGTTTATAAATAGTTGTAGTTAGACATGTTTAGAACTTTAAGACACCAATTTAGAAATTGTGTAATTTTTAATCAACTTGTATCAATAAAATAGGAGGGCATCCAGATCTTCAATCTACCCGTACTTTTCCGGAGCAAGGCAAGTACTTTTCTATGGTTTTGTACATTTACATTCTTGTACTCTTTCTTGTGACACGTCATGACACGATATCATATACCCATGTACTCCTTTACTCCTGTACTATCTTGTTCTTGTACTTACTCGTGTCGGGCGGGGAAATACACTAGCCATGTGACCAATCTCCGGATACTATATTCATGTAGATAGCTTAGGCCTCGCATCTTGTACGCGGGCCCTAAGCCGTACCATATTCATGTACTCATGTACGTGCTCTTGTACTCACCACAACCGGTCACATGGACTAGATGTATTTCAAATATTTTGCACTTATCATGTCTTGTACTTCAGGACTATAGTATCATTTCTTGTACATTATATTTTCTGTACTTTACATGTTCATGTACTTTACATTCCTGTACTATAGTTTCTGTACTTATTTCCTGTACTACTTTCATGTACTTTTTTGTTTATTCCTGTATTTCATTTTTCTGTACTTCTGTACTCAGTTCATATCATGTTCTTGTTTCATTACCTAGAACTGTACTTTGCTTCGCTCCTGAATAGGATATGTTGCAGGTGAGTTGGAGGCTCTTTGCGACACATATTATGGCCGAGAGCCAGTAGATGTAGGAGAGCCAGCTGGAGTTGCTCTTGACTTAGAGGCTGCAGAAGCCTAGAGCTTTACCATTAGCACTTTACATTTTTCTTGTATTTTGAGACTAGTAGACTCTATCTTTCATTTGCTGGAATGTAATAAATTCTGAGACTTGTACTTGATTTCTGGGATACGTTTATAGATGCTGTGATTTCATACTTGTTCATGATTATCTAGTTAGATTTTCCTAGATTGGTACAGCTTACTTCGCCGTGTCTAACGACGAAGGGTGGGCATGTCCGACTCGTGTCCGATTATTCGGGAGCGGGTCGTGACATGTTTTTAGTGGTGGCCCATGCAGGTCTATCCTAATAGTACCTAGGTATTATAGTACTATTGGGAGAACTTGATTTAAACTAGGGAAACTTGAATCACAGCATAGAAAATCGAGTACATCGGGTATATATGGATATTTTATAAACATTTACATTTCCTGGTAAGTTAGGTTTTTATCAATCACGAAGTTTTCTTTTATTGCAGGATGGTCACTACGAGGAAGACCGCAGATCAGCCCGGAGTCGCAGGCATTTCGGATCAAGCCGTACCAGACGTTCCAACAGATCAGCTTCTACCACCGCCTCCTATCTTTCCTCCGCTGCCCCCGACGATGATGTTTGATGGCGCTCAGGTGATGGCTATGTTCCAGCAGTTTATGGAGGCCCAGAATTACCAGGCTGCGTAGTTCAGAGAGGCTCAGAGTCAGCAGGCCGCACAGTTCAGAGCGATCGTCGTCGATACACTCAGGACCAGAGAGCCGGCAGCACCAGCTCCAGCAGCACGTGCAGCAGCATCGAGACCAGGGACGGCCAAGGACTACCAGAACCTCTGCCCGATGGACTTTTGGGGCAACGAGGGGATCGTCTATGCAGACGAATGGCTGGAGAATGCGAAGAGGACCTCGAAGATGGCACAGATCCCGGATAACCTGAAGGTGGAGGTGGCTCGCATGCGACTCTTCGATTTGGCCAGAGCTTGGTACCGGGAGGAGCCCCAGTTAGCGGAGCACCAGATTTCTTGGACAAATTTCAATACTCTGTTCAAGGAGAAGTTTTTCCCTGATGTGGAGCGCGATGAGCTGAGGATGCAGTTTGAGACGCAACAGCAGGGGACTATGACGGTCGCGGAGTACATTTCAGAGTTTACTAGACTCAGCAGGTTCGCGGAGAACCAAGTCAGAGCACCGAAGGACAAAGCTTGGAGATTCAAGAAGGGTCTCACCAGGGAGCTGCGACACGCGGTGGCGATTAGTCAGGCAACGACCTATGCGAGCATCCTCAAGATTGCTCAGACTGTAGAGAAGGAGGCAGATCTGAAGCAGAAGAGGGACCGGGACATGGGCAGCAGCAGTTTCCAGGCACCAGCGAAGAGGGTCCAGACTCAGGTTTAGGCGAGGCCACAGCAGCATCACCATCCAGCCAGGCTCCAGCACATCAGCATCAGAGACAGCAGCAGGCAGTTACTTGCGCATTCTGTTATCGGTCGGGACACCGCTTCGACAAGTGCCACAAGAGGCTCGGGCTCTGTTTATTCTGCGGATCAGACGCACACCAGATGAGGGACTGCCCACAGGCTGCAGCTAGACTGACAGGAGGACCTAGAGGAGCTGGAGGACCACCACCTGCACCACCCAGAGCTCTACCAGCTGCACCACAGAGGGGACCGGCTTTACCCACTCAGCAGCAGCAGTTTACACAGTGTCAGCAGAAGGAAGGACCACAGCAGGGACGTGCTTACGACATGGCTGCAGTTGAGGAGGATGAGGCAGTGCCAGATGTAATCACAGGTTCTATGCTTTTACATTCTTTTACTGCCATTGCATTGTTTGATTCTGGAGCCACACATAGCTTTGTATCATATGAGTTTCTGCATAGACACGGCTTCACACCCAAGCCCACTAGGAGGAACTGTCGGATTATGACAGGAGGAGGGGTAGTGCCAGTGAGTGAGATGGTGGAATGCCCTGTCACTATTGCTGGAAGGGAGATTAGGGCTCGACGTCTAGTGTTGCCATTGCCCGGATTTGATATAGTCCTCGGCATCGACTGGATGAGCGAGCAGTTTGCCGTAATAAACTGTCATGAGGGGAATGTGATCTTCAGCCCGCCAGGAGTTCCACTATTCGAGATCAGCAGACGAGTTGCAGAGAGGCCAGAGGGAGTCTACTTCGGAGCAGTTGCAGAAGACCAGGAGTTGCCGCATCCGCTGATTGCAGAGTATCTCGACGTCTTCCCCGAGGAGTTGCCAGGATTGCCGTCGGATTGAGCTGTGGAGTTCAACATCGACATAGTTCCCGGCTCAGCGCCGAAGTCCCAGCATTGTTAAAAGATCAACCCGAAGGAAGCTGCAAAGTTGAAGGCTCAGATTGATGAGTTGGAGGACAAGGGTTTTATTCGGTCCAGTGCTTCATCCTAGGGAGCACCGGAACTCTTCGTGCCCAAGAAGGATGGGACTATGAGGATGTGTATTGATTACCGTGCACTCAATAACATCACCATCAAGAATAAATACCCTTTGCCGCGGATTGATGAGCTGTTTGACCAGCTTAGTGGTGCGAAGGTCTTTTCCAAGATTGACCTTCGGTCGGGATATCATCAGATGAAGGTTCGGGAGCAGGATATTTCGAAGACAGCTTTCAACACCCGTTACGGCTAGTATGAGTTTCTGGTGATGCCGTTCGGACTCACCAATGCCCCAGCAGTGTTTATGAGCTTGATGAATAAAGTTTTTCACAAGTATCTGGATAAGTTTGTCGTAGTTTTCATTGACGATATTCTGATATATTCGAAGACCGAGGAGGAGCATGTGGAGAACCTGCGGATTGTGTTAGAGATTTTGCGGAAGGAGAGGCTGTACGGGAAACTCTCAAAGTGTGAGTTTTTCTTGGACATAGTGGAGTTCCTAGGGCATGTGGTGACTGGAGAGGGGATTTCTGTGGATCCCAAGAAGATTGAAGCAGTGGAAGCATGGGCACCTCCCAAGTTAGTGGCTGAAATTCGAGTTTCCTGGGGCTAGCAGGATACTACAGAAAGTTCATGAAGGATTTTTCCAGGATAGCAGAGCCTATGACGAAGCTTACACGGAAGGACGAGGAGTTCATCTGGAGCGACGCCTGCCATTCAGCATTTGAAGAATTGAAGAGAAGACTCACGATAGCACCAGTTCTAGCTTTGCCATCTGGATCGGGAGGAGTCGTCATCTACAGCGATGCTTCAGGAAAAGGCTTGGGATGTGTGCTTGAGCAGAACAAGAGGGCAATTGCTTATCCTTTTAGACAGTTGAGGCCTCACGAGAAGAATTATTCCACACATGACTTGGAGCTTGCAGCAGTCATTTTTGTCTTGAAACTGTGGAAGCACTACTTGTATGGAGAGAGAGTGGACATCTTCACGGATCACAAAAGCCTGAAGTATGTTTTTACTCAGAAGGAGCTGAATATGAGACAGCGCAGATGGCTAGAACTCATGAACGATTTTGATATCAATCTACAGTACCACCCTGGAAAAGCGAATGTGGTGGCAGATGCTCTTAGTCGATATCCTGTTGCTATGTTACTAACTATGGATCGATATCTTTTGGAGGATCTTGAGAGTCTGGGGATCGAGATTGTTCTACCAGGAGTAGGAGGGCAGATGATGCACTTACAGATACAGTCAGGACTGATAAAGAAGATCAAGGAGACCCAGTTTCTAGATGAGGGACTCCGATGTCTCAGAGGCCATGCAGAGGCAGGATTGCTTGACGATTTCACCATTGTAGAGGATGAATCACTGAGGCACAGAAACCAGTTGTGTGTGCCCAAGGATCTGCGGGAGGAAGTAATACAGGAGGCCCACCAGTCGCAGTATTCTATTCATCCTGGGTCTACCAAGATGTACAAGGATCTGCGAGAGTATGTTTAGTGGTACGGGATGAAGAGAGAGGTTGCCAGATTTGTTTCCAGATGCCATGTGTGCCAGCAAGTCAAGACGGAGCGCCAGAGACCAGCAGGATTACTTCATCCTTTACCTATTCCGGAATGGAAGTGGGAGCATATCACCGTGGACTTCGTCTTTGGATTACCGCGTACGCCCAGTGGCAAGGACGTTATTTGGGTGATCGTGGACAGACTGACGAAGTCTGCTCATTTCATTCCGTTCAAGGTTGGGCTTTCGACCAAGAAGCTTGCAGACCTCTACATGCGGCAGATTGTGCGGATTTACGGGGTGCCGGTGAGCATTATTTCAGACAGAGAGCCGTTTCACATTACATTTCTGTAGGAGCCTACAACTGAGCTTGGGCTCGCAGTTGAAGTTCAGCACCGCTTATCATCCACAGACAGACGGGCAGTCCGAGAGGACCATTCAGACACTGGAGGACATATTGCGGGTTTGCGTACTTGATTTCGGCAGTTCGTGGGAGGATCATTTGCATCTGGTAGAGTTTGCCTATAACAACAGTTATCAGGCTAGCATCAAGATAACCCCGTTCGAGGCGCTGTATGGGCGGGGATGTCGCACGCCTTTATCTTGGGTCGACGTTGGCAAAAGGGCTTTGCTTGGACTATAGATGGTGGTAGACTCAGCTGACAAAGTCAGGCTGATCAGGGAACGTCTCAGAGTTGCACAGGATCTACAGAAGCACTGGGCGGACAGCAGCAGACGGCCACTGTAGTTCGCGGTTGGAGATAGAGTGTTCCTGAAGATCTCGTCGACTAGGGGAGTCATTCGCTTTGGCAGAGGCGGAAAGCTCAGTTCGAGATTCATCGGGCCTTTCGATGTGACGGCACGGATTGGCGAGGTGGCATATCGACTAGCACTTCCAGCTAGCTTGGAGGGAGTGCACGACATTTTCCACGTGTCCCAGCTTCGATGCTACATTCCAGATTCGAGCCATGTGGTGGACTATTCAGAACTGGAGGTAGATCCGAGCTTGACCTATGAGGAGCAGCCAGTGGAGATCCTTGATAGGAGGGAGAAGCGCCTGCGAAACCAGACTATTCCACTTGTCCGCGTCATATGGAGACACCACTCTCTGGGAGAGTCCACATGGGAGCGTGAGGACGAGATACGGGATCGCTATCCCAGTTTATTCACTTGATTGTACTTTTATGTTTCAGATAATTTATATTTCAATAAATATTGGTACTTGGTATGAATCATTTTTTAATGTTGTTTTCCTTGAAATTTTGGGGACGAAATTTTTTTAGGGGGGGGAGAATTCGTAACCTCACTTCTTCGAAATTGGTATAATATTCTTTTTCATATTAATTGGGCCTAAATGATTTATAAATGATATCTATGGATTAATGATTGGGCCTAAATCCTTATTGAATCTTATGGGATGTTTTAGTGACTAGAACCCATTAGGTTTAGTATCATTTTTCACTATTGAATGCTCCTCCTCTTTTTCTTCACTACTCTTCTGGAAAAATCAAATTTGAAACTCCATTCTCTTCAACTGAAATTGCAATGAGCCATGTGCTCTAACAAACTGCACTGTAGCCTTCACCAATCTCCCGCAAAAAGCACTCTCAGCCGCCTATATATATCACTCCTCCTCTGCATTCTTCATTCAACTCATCTTCCCCAATTATTTCCAGATTCAAAATCAATTTCTGTGGAGATCGACAATGGCGGTCACAACACAGGCACTGTAGGAATTCTCAACGGATGGTTCATGATCCAAGGATTCATCCTCCTTTATCCTATCATTCTTCATCTCCTTTAGACGTTCTGGTAAGAATGGTAGCTCTTCTCCCATTTTGATTTCATTTGAATCGACTATTCTCTGATCGAGTTCCTTGGTTTAGGAGTGGATCTCTTTTGAATTCCTTGATTGATTAGATCAAGTTACTTCCAAATTGGTCAGATCCGAGAATAGAAGACCTAGTAATCATTTCGCATTGGTTCATTTTTGGATGACAAGATCGAGGTGAGCCTGTCTAATATTCGTTGTCATGATTTGATCGTTCATTGATCTCTGTTCATTTTAATTCACAGATCATTTGGTTTTATTCAGTTAATCTCGAATTTTCTCATCAAAAGTACAATACTCCCTTACTGTAAGTTCTTCTTGAGATTAACTGTGTTAATTGTCGAACCATTCTAAAGAATGAAATGGATCGGTTCTTAATTGAATTTTTGAAATTCTTATGAATCAGTTCAGTGATCATAACAGCAACTTAGGGATCTGATCATACCGAAGGGTTGAATCAAACCGTGGTAAGCAGGGAAATAATAATTTAAATCTGACTCTTAATTTGTATATTGTGAGAGATCAGCTCTCCTGATTTCTTGTTTTGAATTGTTGTATGTTTTGTATGATGTCAATGGCCTGGGTTCAGAGAGATTGGGTCGTCTTGGCACAGAACTTGTGTCCAGATTTTGAGGAAATTCTTATCCTCAACATCAGTCAGATTTCGAGGTAAACTCTAACCTTGTGAATAAGATAAGTTTAAGTCTATTTTCTCAATTCAAATTGCTATGTTCAGATTGGTAGTAATGAAGTTTCTGTCCTAGTAAAATCGAGGTTCAGGTTCCTAGTTTATTCTAGAACTTGGAATGTACTTTATGCATTCATTTGTCAGTCAGTGCTTGAATGCAACTTGATGAAATCTGATTGCATATATATGTATTGGAAACTGAAACAACATGTCAATACCTTTAGTTTAGTGATGATACTCATATTAGTGTATGACATGAACCTGATACTCATATGCCATACTTAGTTTATTTTATTAAATCTGAGATGGCCTGAACAAACTGATTCCTTGAGTGAAGCTAGTACTGCATATGCAGTATTGGGTTGATTCCTGGGTAACCTATCAATGTCTATCCTTGGATATGAGGGTTCATGTGAGTATTTTATCCCTGAACTTGAGATTCACATGTGTTGTTTTGGTTAGTGGACTAGATAATCCATGTATCAGTAGAACTTAGTTAACCTATCAGTTTGGATTTTATGCTACTAGAACACTAGTACAGGAATACCATGTTTCTACATTTGATTTAGCTGCCATCATTTCAGTAGGTTGGTGATTCAACCAATGTGATAATTCCTTAGTTACTGGCAGCAAGAATATGGTCTAGCCTGGTATAACTTTTAAGTGTGGACTTTGGCACAAATAATTGAATGATGAGATTTTTGTTATAAAAAAGTTAGAATTACATATTAGTGTATTTGTCAAGATTAGGAAACCTGTTTTAATCCAACACTGTTATTATAATAGTTGGTTCTATTGTTACCGGGGAATTATATTATTGTTTAAACCCTGTTTTAATCAATGAACCTAAGCATAACTAGAGAATACCAAGAAATAGTAGTAACATGTCAGTTAGATACGACACTGATTTTTGGAAGTTGGCTTCTAATACGTTTTCAGGATTTAATTGATATGTTCAGTTAGGATTTAACTTTATCCTGTAATTAGCTAGTGGGTTGATTAACTGATACCTGAGAATTTGAGGTGGGGATGAGATTATGTCTTGTTGGTTCCTGCTTGCTAACAGTCCTGAGTGGCTTGATACATTTGGAAACAAACTGATTCCTTGTAAAGTACCTGAGACTGAAACTTATGAAAAGTGTATCAATGACCTGAGACTAAGAACCCTTGTATATTTATCTTTAGTATAGTGATGAACATGAGAAATAGTGCATGAATAGCCAAGCTTTCAGCCATTGGACTAATCCTGGTAGCAGGGGATTAGTTAGTGGCTGTACTGAAATCACTATTTCAGTTGGATTTAATTGACTGAAGAAAATTAGTTTCAGTTTTCCTTGTGAGTACCTGACTGATTTTGGGCATTGACTGAAGGCTTAGTTTAAGTCTAGGCTAGAGTTGGACTGTGCTTATATACATTCTGTAGTCGATTTTTGTAACAATAGATGAGGCCAGTTTAGTTTGTAATTGCAATCAAACTAGGCATTCTTGTATCAGTAACTTGATATTATGGTTGAATCTAGAAGACCCTTCATTAGTTACTCTATAAACCTATTGTGACAACAGCACTTAGGACTAGTGTCTCTTAGCCTAACTCGAGGCTAAGTACTGACATGATGGGCAATCTAGTTTCTATTTCAAAAATAGTGGTGGTTGGCCTTATATTCTAATATTAGTTAGCATATAGTTCTAAGATTAATTATAGGAAATGAATATTGAATGCTTTCAACCAAGATATCATAGTTTATAAATAGTTGTAGTTAGCCATGTTTAGAACTTTAAGACACCAATTTAGAAATTGTGTAATTTTTAATCAACTTGTATCAATAAAACAGGAGGGTATCCAGATCTTCTATCTACCCGTACTTTTTCGGAGCAAGGCAAGTACTTTTCTATGGTTTTGTGCATTTATATTCTTGTACTCTTTCTTGTGACACGTCATGACACGATATCATGTACCCCTGTATTCATGTACTCCTGTATTATCTTGTTCTTTTACTTATTCGTGTCGGGCGGGAAAATACACTAGCCATGTGACCAATCCCCGGATACTATATTCATGTAGATAGCTTAGGCCTCGTATCGTGCACGCGGGCCCTAAGCCGTACCATATTCATGTACTCCTATACGTGCTCTTGTACTCACCCAAGCCGGTCACATGGACTAGATGTATTTCAAATATTGTGCACTTATCATGTCTTGTACTTTAGGACTATAGTATCATTTCTTGTACATTATATTTCCTGTACTTTACATGTTCCTGTACTTTACATTCATGTACTATAGTTCCTATACTTATTTCATGTCACTCCCCGTTTCCAGAATACGTATTTTAATACGTGTACTGCTTGAATGTATTTATTTAATATTTATCATACATTTGTTCTGTATTTAATTCCTTTAATTTTTTGCTAAGTATTTTTCTGTATTTTATTTTCTGCTTTTGCTTTGCTCTTAGGTTCGGCTTGGTTCGGTTTGTTTCCATATTTTGATCGTTCATCATGAATCGAACCCAACTCTCCACCTACCACATCTTCATTTAAAGCCCCAATCCTTTCTCTCTCTTCATTACTTCTTATTCTCATTACTCTTCTTCTTCCTCATAACTCTCTCCACCTACCAAGAGCTTAGGCAAGTACATCTTACTCCACATGAGAACCCATATTTTTTATGGTTCATTTAGGTTCCTCCCATGATTCTAAGATAATTTAGAACTTGACATTTTCCGTTTTGAGAGTTTTATTTTGGTAGATCTAAAAACTGCTATTTTCGGATTTTAATGGTTTTAATCTCTCAAACTTCCTTATTTCCAAATTTTGAGCAGTCCAGGTTATTGAGATTTGTGTTATACGCCATTCTGACCTATGGAGTCCCATTTTTGGCTTCGATTGAGGTTTCACAGAAATTTAGAGTTCAGAATGTTCTCTACGCCCACGTTTTACGTGTCCGCATAATTTCAAGCTCTACGCCCACGATCATTCGTGTCAGCGTGAATCTGGAATACGCAAGTCTACTCTGGCTTGGCGTACTTCCTTTTGCGCGTACAATGTTTTACGCGTAATATTATTCTTTACGCATATTCATTTTACGCATAATATTATTCTTTTGCGCATACAATGTTTTACGCGTAATATTATTCTTTACGCATACAATGGCTCACACGTAATGTTATTTTTACGCGTACTTCCTTTACGCGCGCAATTCTATCCTTTACGCATATTCATACATGCATAAACTATTGACTTTTTACGCGTACAAGATTCATGCGTAAACCTTGATCCTTTACGCGTACGAGTTTTTACGCGTGACGTTATTCTTTACGCGTACTCCTCTGGCTTGGCGTAAGACGAGTTTTTACGCACAATTTTATTCCTTTATTGAGCATGCTCCTTTACGCGTAACTTTATTCCTTCATGCGTAAACTTTCCTCACGCGTAAATTTCCTTTACGCATATTTCATTGAGCGTACTCTTCTGGCTTAGCGTAATTCATTGAGAATCCTCCTTGGGCGTACATGGCACCCTTATAATATCCTTATGCCTTTTTGACATGAACTCGATATAATCATGATATGCTAATATTTTAATACTTATTATGGTGGAGAATGTGCCCTGTGTCCCGATTGGTTTATGGATACCCAGTATGACTGGAACTTAACCCTGAGAGTTATAGACTCGACCATACTAAATACTAGTTTGACTTTCATGCCTTGTCACAATTGATAATGATTGTTACCTTGACTAAATGATGGATCATGCGTTCCTAGTTGGAACTAAAGAGACTGGCTAGTCGTCTTACTGAAACTGAATGAGGCACATTCATATTAACTATGAACCATTGCGATCGACTAGCCGATCCCGAACATTGGCATAAGGACACGTGCAGGCTTCAACTGATTTTCTACAAAAGCGACATGTGTACTTTGCAGTCAAGGCATGATTATTCCGTGGCTAGGTTTGATTGTTGCATTACGCTATGTAAGACCTACAACCTAACCGTACGGGAATCGTTGTAGCGTTGTGCATATCGTACTTTGTACGAAAGTACTCATTCTGAATGAACATGATCCACGGCATGGAATTTCAATTAACATAGGACTAAGTTAAATAAATAACGATTGCATGGAGAGAATGGATTCCCGAGTTCTTACATGACAGCCATCCTTGGGACAATTAGTGCCCCGACATGCCGGCTGGTTCCCACAGATACTGCAAATCTGCCACACGGGCAGGGAGCGGTATCTGCTTATATTTATTTACTGTATACTGATGACGGGCATCCCGCTGGGACTCGTCTAATTCATGATTGGCGCAATTGATTATTAGGTAGACTAGCCTTGCTTGTGCATAGTAAGAACTGAGGAATCCTTATTGCATATTTCCAGGATAACTTGGAACTCACAGTTGGCAAGCCGTAGTAGTTGTATTGTCGTTAAATTGATTTGTTTGCGTACTATACCTACTTTGTTAACTACTGAGATGATCAGAATGTCAGGACATGACGGGTCAACTTCTGTCCTTGTTTGGTTGGGAAGTTGGCTTGAAGTATCGTGATGTTGTGTGAAATTCCAGTAGCAAGCAGAGACCTATGTATCATATTCTCAACCCTTATTTACTGGTTTTTAATTCTCATGTCGTGCTTCCTTGTGGTACTTGCTATTAGAGGTCTAACCTCTCTGTTTTGCATGGCCAGATTTAGAGCCAGTTCTCGAGGACTCAGCTTACTTCTACCTCTAAGATGGTCAATACTAGATGGATGATCGCGGGAGGACACGAGTGGGTTCTTTACTTCCCTGCTCGTTTTGCTACTTACTTTACATTTTGCCACTTGGCCCCGACATGTTAGTCGGACTGTCTTGCACTTACCTTTACATAATTGTAACTAAGTCAGACTGCAGCTGATAACAATTGTGTATACCTTGTTATATCATCTGGCTATGTTTTGTACAGCCAGAACTCATGTACATTTTGACTGAGCGATCGGGACGCCTTACAGCTTTATCTTACATGTTCTCTATTATTGCTTCTTGTTTGAATGATTGAGACAATAGATGTCAAGTAACCCTAGTGAGACTTTCATGTAGTATGCACCCCCTCGTCTTTTAAACAGCATTGATCGTATTATACGGTATTCATCCACCCGTAATACGTAGCTAGCTGAGTCACTCCCCCGCTCTCCGGTATTCTGGTTCTGGGGCATGACATTTCCTGTCCTTTCCTGTTCATTCCTGTATTTCATTTTTCTGTACTCCTGTACTCAGTTCATATCATGTTCATGTTTCATTACCTAGAACTGTACTTTGCTCCGCTCCTGAATAGGATATATTGCAGGTGAGTTGGAGGCTCTTTGTGATACATATTATGGCCGAGAGCCAGTAGATGCAGGAGAACCAGCTGGAGTTGCTCTTGACTTAGAAGCTGCAGAAGCCTAGAGCTTTACCATTAGCACTTTACATTTTTCTTGTATTTTGAGACTAGTAGACTCTATCTTTCATTTGCTGGAATGTAATAAATTTTGAGACTTGCACTTGATTTCTGGGATACGTTTATAGATGCTGTGATTTCATACTTGTTCATGATTATCTGGTTAGATTTTTCTAGATTTGTACAGCTTACTTCGTCGTGTCTAACGACGAAGGCTGGACGTGTCCGACTCGTGTCTGATTATTCGGGAGCGGATCGTGACATAGTACGAGCCTAACTTTCACTCGCACAAGAAAATCTCATAAGGTATCCGAAACACAACATCTAATAGAGTACGCCGAGAAATTGAACTACACATTTGACACAGAAGGAAACTTTACTTCATTGATAATGAACAATACTTACAAGACTCTGTTATAATAGTTGTCGTGGGGCATACAACTTGACTCAATTACAAAATGAACGATGATGAGATAGTTGTAGAAGCATGGAAAAGATGGAGTTTATGCGGATCATCACTCCATGCGGCCGAGCAAAACTAAGCCGCAGAAGCAATGCTCCTGGAGACCCTATGCGGCCAAGCGAAACTAAGCCGCAGAAGCAGTGCTTCTGAAGACCCCATGCGGCCAAGTGAAACTAAACCGCAGAAGCAGTGCCCCTGGAGACCTCATGCAGCTAAGAAAACTCGAGCCGTAGAAGCAAGGCTCTCGAAGGCCCCATGCGGCTAAGGGGACTCGAGCCGCAGAGGAAAGGTTCTCATAGATCCCATGCGGCTAAGCGAAACCAAGCCGCAGAAGCAAGGTTCTCAAAGATCCCATGCGGCCAAGCGAAGCCGAGCCGCAGAAGCAAGGCCACTATGCGGCCAAAATGAGTCAGACTCTACTTTGTGGAGGGGACACATGGCAATTTGACCAAGTCTCAACCATCCAGATTCGCTACAACAAACTCTCAACAACCCCCACCAGCTGGCAGCCCAAGGTCGAGTCTTTGTGTGCTGTTACAGACACGTGGCCACGTGGCCTTTTATGCGGCCCAAAATCTGCTTTATGCAGGAATCACTATAAATAGCAGGGTACCACACACATGCTAAAGGTTGGCAATCCAAGGGTGGCAAATTTCTTTAAGAGCAAAGATTACGTCCGATAGTCCAAGGAGTAAGGCAGAGTTGCTACACTTTCTCGAGCCCCCATCGTCACCCCCCAGAATCAAAAACTAAACAAATGTACTTAGATTGTTTCCTAGGATTTCTTTCTAGGCTTTCTTTTGTACAAGCGAGTTTGCAATCAAGTTCAATTCCTCTGTAATTTTTGTTCTTGATATTTTAATGGCAAACATGATGGTGACTCTGCTGGGAACTTCCTTCTCCTCTGTTAAGAAGTTGGTGACGCAATCCGACGCATCCAAGCTCGGCTCTACGCAACAAATGCTTGTTGTTCGTTTTGACCAACAAGCATTCGAAAAAATGCTCTCTGAAGGGAGTGTCATCCCGTCACAGAAACGAGCCAACCCGTAGAGAACCCGCAGGACGTCGAAGCACAAAACTGTTGCCCCCGCCAGGTTCTCGAAGAAGCTCCTTCTGCGGCCCAAGACGGTGACCAGAGCTCTCATGCGGCCTTACTTCCTACCGTAGATAACCCCACTGTCCCCAAAACCAGCAAAGGAAAACACTACGATGCTGAGCTTTTTGGGGCACAAGGGAAATCCATACGGACGAAGAAGAGGCTGCATAAGAGAAATGGGCAGTCTGCCTATGCGGCAGCCAACTATGGCCGTAGGCAGATGGCCCATGCGGCAGCCAACTCTGGCCGCAGGCAGATGGCCCATGCGGCAGCCAATCCTGGCCGTAGACAGGCTACCTCATGCAGCCCTGTCAGAAGCTATGTATTCGACCGTCTCTCATGCAGGCCCAACCCCATGTAGCCCAATGAGAATATGGAATATTCTAATCTAGACTCTTCTTATTTTGCACCTTCGGGGGCTAAGTCGAAGAAGTCTAGGCAGTACGAGCCCAACAAGCCCAGTCAACTGTCCAAGCTGCTGACCATCAGCGGACACCATTAACTATTATACGGGCTCCTGATGGAAAGTTGTACATAACCACCCGCGTCTAGTCTTCCAGGGCTAACGGACAGGGTGGGTCTCAAAAGTCTCCCTCCAACGATCGAGAGCAAGTGCTTTTACTAGTCTCGGATCAGGGAGCAAACATGATACCTGCGCACCCGTGTGCTCGGGATATCCGAGTCCACAAATATGATGCAAAGGTAGATCGGTTTGCTATCGACTTGCGAGAGGTGATTACTCAAAAACGCAAGGAGAGAGAAGCAACCTTAGCATGTGATGAGCCCTTTTCGAGACACCATTGCACCCAAGTCATCATCAACTGCTGCTGCGACAAGTCGACAGCACCTGAAGATCGGCAGTCCGTTTTCCAACAACTACACAGGCCAGCACCTGTCTGACAGCAACTTGAAAAATAGGTACAAATTTCGGGAGACGAGGAATTTCCTTTTGCCTCCTGTAATTCAACTCGGAAGGTTCCTCCCGGCAAGGAAGGAAAGAAGACCGGCTCTTCCAGCCCGGCAATCTCAGCCAGCACTGCAAGGAAACTCTCATCTGGAGGATTGCCGTCGACAACCACAGGAGGTGTCTACCTAGGCACTCGATCCAGAAAGAAGCTTCCAATACCCGAGGGTGCACCCTCAACCTCCCTGGGGGTAGAAGAAGCTGGGGGTAGCAGTCCCCTCGATGTATGCGACAACCCGGTGTTCCAAGAGCATAAACTGGGGGTAGCGATCCACTGGAATTATGCAACAGACTTGGACATCCACGAAGATGACCGCCTTCGCCAAGACGATGCAGCTTCCTGCACAGGGGTGGCACCCCTTCCGAATCCGAGGAGAAAGACATTCCGACATTCTTCGACGATTTTTTTGTACGAGGGTACGACACGGAGAGCACCTCTTCTACGGCCCCTTCCACGTCTACCCACGTGCAGACAGTCTTTATGGCCGACGATAATCATGAAGGGCCTACTGATCGACAACGTCTAGAAGTACTTGAAGCCATGCTCCTATCCTTGGTCAAGTCAGTAGACGAAATCAAAGCTGCCTTGCCGACTCAACCAGCAAAGACGCCCGGACAAACAAGCTTGGGACCCGCAGTCAATGCGGACTCAAACACGATCGCTCCTCCTTTGGGTGACAATCCTCTAGGAGCATCCGCTTCTTCAGCTGCAGACGAAGCCAGAGAGGCAAGAAGGGAAGTCCAGGAGCTTCGAGCAATGTTCAATGACCGAGACTCCTCTCGGGACCTCAGAATACGGCAGTTGTATCCCGTTGCATAGAGAGATGTTCCTTTTCCGCCACGGTACAAATCGTTTCATATCGATTCGTATGATGAGAAGACCTCTGCCAGCCGGTACATGACATATTTTGAGGTCACAACAGACCGTTTGCCGCATAGCGACGCCATCCTCACACAATTATTTATCGGAGCATTGGAGGGAATCGCGTTCGACTGGTACCGCAACCTTTCGGACAACTGCATTCGTTCCTTTGACGGCTTCAAGCACATGTTCCTGGAAAGATTCTACGAAGTAGGGCATGATGTGACAATATCGTCTCTCATGGACGTCATTCAGGAAGAGAGGGAGCTAACGAGGAACTATATCGAACGGTTTCGCCAAACCGCGATGAGATTGCCTCAAGGCAATCCCGAAAGCTCCTTGATTGAAATCTGCCAGAAGAAGTTGCTCCCAGCAATCAGCCTCTGGATGGGCGAAGATCAGTTCAGGGATTGGACGACCTTCATCATAAGCGCTACCAATGCGGAGACGAAGTTAAAGAAGGCTCGCCAGCTGGGATTATACATCCCAAATGGAGAGGACAAAGGCAAACGTCCTGGTACCACCTCCAGTAACAACAACAGTGGCGGTACCTCCAATAATCGGGACAATAAAGGCAAACAGGCCATGGTCGCTGGTATGACCAAGAAGCCTGAACAAAAGTAGGCAGAAACTCAGTGGCCCAAGGTGAATTACTCATTCGAAGATAGTCATGTCAAGCCTATCTTCGACATGCTCTCATAAGGGGATAGGATCCAACTCCCTCCACCAAGATGCGAGCCTCGAGCGACGAAGATGGAGGACCCAAAATATTGCCACGTCCACCGCTATGTCCATCATTCCACTCATGACTGCTTCCAATTAAAGCGGTACATCCATAGTCTTATCGACTCCAAAGCTCTGTCGCTAGATTTCGAAGAAGTTACCGTGGCTGCGAACATGGTATTAGTTCAGTTCGGTGACTTTCCTCCAACAAATACTCAAGACGGGGTAATACCTATCCCCCGGGCAACGATGGAGGTTACTAATCTACCACTCGTACGGGACCAGACGACTGGCTTGGTATCTCTCACCACGTCACGAGGAGAGGTCATGTGGGTGCACCCAGACTTAATGCCCAAAGTTACCCAGCGGTGCCATCTTCAACCAGTAAAAAGAAGGGCAAGAAGACCAGATCCTGTCATACAATTTCAGCCGAAGCTGAGAAAGCGGCGGCCGTTGTTACCCGGTCTGGGCACAAGTCCAGCCCACTCTGGGTAATTCAGTCGAAGCCCCTCAGCCAACAACGCTGCCTGCTACTAATGTTCTGGGGACATCTCAGCCTCCACCAGTGGACAAGTCCGCCGAAGGAAACCCGCTTCGACAGGCCGCTCCGTAAGGATGCACCTCAGGGGCTGGAGAGACCTTACAACTTTGACATATTAGCACAGCTGGCTAATACGCCGACAAAGTTGTCGTTATACGAGCTCCTAAGGCTCTCCAAGGATCTTCGTATCGCATTGAGCGAAGCACTCCAGAATGCTGACGCCTACTTAGCCCAGGACAAGCCTACAGGGGAAGACTTGTCGACAGATCTCCAGGGCAGCAACAGTGCGGATGTAATGCCCAACATCGTATTTACCCTACAAGACATGTTGACCAAGACTAACTTGCATGATCGCCCTTGTACTACACTGGATACATAGGCGACATCAAGGTGGATCGGATGCACATAGATCCCGGCTCGTCAATAAGCATCATCCTGAAAAGATTGCTTCAGCTCCTCGGCATCCCTATGCACTGGCTAGTGGCGACCAACACTGCCATTAGCGGTTTCAACTCGGGAAGAAGCTATACCCTGGAAAAGATCCGCTTGAAATATCAGATCGGCGACCTGAAGACGAAGGTTACCTGCTACGTCATTGACGCAGATATGTCCTACAATATCCTCTTGGGGCGTCCGTGGATACATGACTATATGATCGTGCCATCCACACTTCACCAGTGCTTCAAGTATGTCAGTAAGCACGGCTTCATGAAGACAAAATTTGCCGACATAGATCCCTTCAAAGGGGTTGAGTCTTACTATTCTTCGAAGGCTTGTCTATATGAAGAATCCAAGAAGCACATAACTGACGAACTGGAGGCCATAACAAGGTCAGAGGAACCTTTAAAAATCCATCTCCAGGTCCGTAAACCAGGCAAAGCTGCACCCCTTGTCGCAACTTTGCATAAAGAGGTGCCCGGTTCCCCCCGCCCCAGCTGCGCAGTTGGAACCGATGGGCATACGACTCCCGAGATCCAGCCCGGAGCCAAAATCCGTCGTAGGGCCGATGCCGATTGCCGAAAGGCGAGCAGAAGATGCAATGCCCTCTATGGCGCCGATGGTGATTCAATTGCCAAAATCCAATCAAAGGCAATTGTCACTACCATATTTTAGTCTTGAGGGTATTTTGGTCATTTTGATTTTTGTGAATTATTTTATTAATTATTGTATTTCATTGGCGACTTTCATATCTATCTATCTTATCGTACTTTCTATCTTAGCTGTGATTGAGTTGTACATTTCTATATTGTCCTCCATTCGGAGCGTATACATTGTACAGGTACCTTATAATTGTTAGATGTATGTGACCTAGGACAGCGTTCTACCGTCGACACTGCGACGTAGGCTGGACGTACCCACTTGTCGTGCCCATACACTGGGTGTGGGTCGTGACAGCAATCGGAAGATACGAGTCCTCTGTCGAGCCGATGGTTATCCGTCTCCCCAAGACGAGCCGGCAACCAAGTGTTGATCCGAGGCCCTCAGGCAAGCCAATGCCACAAGCAGAACCCTTGGTGGTCAAGTTGCCCAAGACAGCGTCCCAACCTCCGGTCACGTAGGGGGTAGCTGAAGAGGAGGCAGAACTCGCAAAGTATCTTGTTGCACAGGTGGATAGTCCCTCTCCTGATGATGTAATCACTGTAGACAAAATTCCTTATTTCATCAATAAGAGGCTGTCGTTGAACTATCTTGAGTGTAATAAGCTTAATCTGATGTATGTTGTGGGCACGATCTAGACATTAACCTGCACACACAGGTGACAACCGTCCATACCGCAAACCGACTTACTCCCATTAGAGGTGCATACTTCCTAGTCCCAGGCAGAAGAGAAGGAGATCATACGATCATCTTCGGCCGAAAAGAAGGTCCTCAACCTTTCATGCCACAAGAGTTTGATCTCGAACCCGACGATGGAAGATTGTCGCTCTACCTGTATAGCTCCCAAGCCAAGTACTTCATGCAAAAGCAGGGGTACGACATGGAGACTACCACAGGTCTGAATTACGGCAACGGTCGGCGATCGCCTATGCAGCTGTCAGCCCCGGCTGGAAAACCTCGGGATTATTATAGCAAGTCCAGACGCGGCCTCGGTTATGTTACACCAGCAACAACGCCCGAGAGCTCCGATGAGGAATGCGAGTGGCATTCTCACTCATCCGAATCGCCGACATACGATTCTGATGATAGCATTGGGGATATATTCGGGCAGACATTGTCTGTCAACATGGCATCCGCTGACATTGAAGAGGAAGACGAAGATCTACTTGAACCTCTTGAATTGGAGCCATGGGCCCGACAGCTGGATGCACAATGGGAGAAGCACTTTGAACAACGAGACCCTCCCACTGAATACGAAGTCATGCAAGTTGATCTCGGTAACGAATCCTCTCCAAAGCCAATCTTCGTCAGTAAAAGCCTGACGAACGACGAACGGGAGTCGCTGTTGCAACTCGTCAGAGAGTATATCGACGTTTTTGCTTGGAGCTATGAAGACATGCCAGGGCTAAACCCCGATATTGCACTTTATAAGCTCAATATTCATCCGGACGCAAAAGCAGTCAAACAACAGCAACGACAGTTCCGTCCAGATATCAAGAACTCCATCGAAGCGGAAGTAAACAAGCTTATAGCTAACGGTTTCATCCGTGAGGAGCAGCACCCAGACTGGATAGCTAATATAGTACCAGTCGTCAAGAAGAATAGAAAAATTCGAATCTGCATCGACTTCTGCAATATGAATGCAGCATGTCCTAAGGATGAATTCCCTCTTGCAATCACCGACATAATGATCGATAATACGTGTGGCTTCGAGCGCATGTCCTTTATGGATGGATTTTTAGGATACAACCAAATCAAAATGTCTCATG
Organism: Iris pallida; assembly: GCA_029216955.1. Classification (NCBI taxonomy): domain Eukaryota; kingdom Viridiplantae; phylum Streptophyta; class Magnoliopsida; order Asparagales; family Iridaceae; genus Iris; species Iris pallida. The sequence goes on along the minus strand of JANAVB010011199.1, from coordinate 6,098,221 downwards.
ATGATGAGAAGCATACATCATTTCAAACACCGATCGGCGTGTATTGTCACACAGTATGCCCTTCGGCCTAAAGAACGCCTGTGATACATATCAACGAGCTACGAGTGTCATCTTCAGAGATCACTTCCGCAAGACGGTGGAGTGTTATATTGACGACATCGCCGTTAAAAGTCGCTCCAAGGATGATCACTTACACGATTTGAGGACAGTGTTCGACCTTATGCGAGCACACAATCTGAAGATGAATCCCACCAAGTCCTTCCTAGGCGTGTCCAGCGGAAAATTCTTGGGCTTTGTCATTACTTCCCGGGGCATTCACATAGACCCCGATAAGTCAAAAACAATCATGGAGATGAGTCCACCGAGGAACCTCCGTGAACTACGCGGCCTTCAGGAAAGACTAGCCTACATTAGGAGGTTTATATCTAACCTCTCAGGGCGATGTCAACCATTCACACAACTCATAAAGAAAGGTGTCTCTTTCGTATGGAATGAGGAATGTCAACGCGCCTTTGATGACATTAAAGAATACCTCTCGAATCCGCCAGTTCTGGTAGCCCCGGTCGCCGGAAAGCCCTTCCTGCTCTATGTTCGGGCGATGGAACACTCCCTCGGCACCTTGCTAGCACAGAACAATGATGCGGGGCACGAACAAGCCATCTACTATTTCAGCCGAATGATGGTGGGGCCGGAGCATAGGTACACCGCCGTGGAGAAGGAATGTCTTGCCTTGGTATTCGCCATTCAGAAAACACGACATTATGTGTCAGGGCAGACCATCCATGTTGTCTCATGAGTTAATCCCCTCATGGTTCTCATGACCAAGTCGGGCGCACTCAGCTCTCGTCTAGCCACCTGGGCGATACTGTTATCCCCCTACGACATGGTCTTCGTTCCACAGAAGGCTGTCAAAGGTCAAGCCTTGGCCGACTTCCTAGTAGCCCATCCAGGCTCAAAAACAGCCAGAATCTATGAAGAAATTCCATACGAAGTCGTTAACTCAAACATGACTTCACATGATGACGTTTGGCAAATGTTCTTCAACGGCGCTTCAAGGACGGGGCCCTAGGATGATATCATCGCTGGAGTCGGGATAGTATTAATTTCGCCCTCTGGATTGGTAGTCAATCGGACATATTCTCTCACAGAACCCTGTTCAAACAATGTAGGTAAAAATAATGCTCTGGTCATCGTGCTCCGACTCGCAAGAGAAGTGGGGGTCGAATACCTAGAAGCATATGGCGACTCGCAGTTGATTGTTAATCAAATCCGAGGCTCATACGAGGTTCGCAACAAGGACCTGATTCCTTATCATCAAACAGCAATTACCATCATTGCAACCGTGGAGGGGTTATTTATAAAGCATGTACCTAGGCTCCAAAATATTGAAGCCGACGCCCTAGCAGGCCTCGCCGCTTCTTTGGCGGTTCCAAATCATGCTCATTATCTAGTCGACGTAATAGGCCATGAGCTGGACTGTCCCAAAAACAACGTTCAACTACGTACGAGTTACTCTGCCCAGATAACCAATGACGTGCAAGACTGGAGACTCCCGTTCATCGACTTTGTAGTCTACGAAATCCTGACTGAGAATGTGAAAAAAGCGACTTCAATCAAAAAGCATTCTCTCTGATTCTTTTACGACACAGAAACAAAAATGTTATATCGACGATCCTACGACGGGCTACTATTAAGATGTCTGTCAAATGCAGAAGCCAGCCCTACGCGAGGCTCACGATGGCGTTTGTGGGCTCACCAACCTGGCCCGAAGTTGCAGGACCGTCTCCGTCGGATGGGCTATTACTGGCCTACGATGGTAGAAGATGATGTCGATTATGCAAAGAAGTGTAAGGCTTGTCAGAACCACGCAGACTTCATGCATCTTCCATCCGAGTTCTTGCACCCAATAGTGGCCTCTTGGTCATTTGAAGCATGGGGAATGGACATCATTGGCCCAACAACCCCGCCATCATCTAGGGGACACCGGTTCATACTTGCAATCACCGACTACTTCTCTAAGTGGGCGGAAGTTGTTCCGCTGGCAGAGATAAAGACATCAAACGTGATCAGTTTCATAAAACATCACGTCATCTACCGTTTTGGACTGTCCCGGAGGATTATTCATGACAATGGTCCGTAGTTCGTAAGCCATGCTTTCTATCGATTATGTGACAAGAATCGGATCCAGAACGTGGCTTCAACGGCATACAACCCATCGGCTAATGGTCTGGCTGAAGCTTTTCACAAGACCATAATCAAGCTTTTCAAAAAGTTCGTGTCTTCAAACAAGCGTAACTGGAATAAAAAGCTGGGCGAATGCTTATGGGCGTACCGCACTACGAGTCGGACGGCTACAGGAAATACACCGTTCTCTCTGTTTTACGGGAGTGAGGCAGTTCTCCCATTGGAGACCCAGATCACATCGCTTCGCGTGGCCCTTACTTACCGGTTGACGTCGGACGATAACTACCGCCGACGGCTACAAGAATTGCAAGCCTTAGACGAGAAGCGTTTGCAAGCTCAACAAAGCATTGAGCTCTATCAAGCACGCATCTCTCGGGCCTTCAATAAGCAAGTCAAGCAGAGGACATTCCAAGTAGGCGATCTCATCTTGGCCGTTCGCAGACCGATGGTCATGACTCACAAAACCGCCGACAAATTCCTGCCTAAATAGGAGGGTCCATTCATCATCGAGACCGTATTCTCCAACGGCACATACTGGCTTGCGAAACAGAATGGAGACTTGCTCATGATGCCTATAAACGGCAAGTTCCTGAAGAAATACTATATCTAAGGACATGCTAGTCCTTCCTCAAACCACCAAATTTTCCAGACTGTCGAGTTTTGTACACCGAGTACCTCTGAACTTACACTCTATTAGCTCCAAGTGGGTTCACATTGCATCCCCCTGGGTGACAAGTCATGTATACTTAAATACCTCTGAACTTCCACCCTGATGCTTCACCCCGCCGGAGTTTACCAGGCATATTGCCATCTCTGAGCAAACTTTCTGGTCCTGATTATCGTGTGTCACGTCCATATTACCTCTGATACCGATAGTCTCTTGACTTAACACCTAAACCCGACCCTGGATAAGATCACGGTGTTAAGACCACAGAACCTATCACGTCCATATTACCTCTGTTGGATTTTTTGTTATCAAAATCTATTACTCGCACCACCAACGCGCAAAAGGGTAATAGGTCCACCAAAAATTATTCATGATTATCGGGGGTCACATCCATATTACTATGATACCGATAGTCTCCAAACTTAACACCTGTACCCAATCTGGGATAAAATCAGGGTATTAAGACCGCAGAACCAATCACGTCCATATTACCTCTGTTAGGTTTTGTTTCAAATCTATTACCCGCACCATCAGTGCGCAAAAGAGTAATAGGTCCACAGAAGTTATCCAAATCTATTACTCGTACTACCAGTGCACGAAAGGGTAATAGGTCCACAAAATATTATTCAAATCTATTGCTCGCATCTCCAGATGCACAAAAGGGCAATAGGTCCACAAAAAGTCCCCCTGTGGGATGTCCTTTATCAATCACAAATGATGTATTAGGCCCTCTAGTACAAGAACCACCGATACCACAAACAAAGAATGGAGTGAATATATTCTTTTATTCAAAATCAGTTACATTCATAGGATTACATCTCCAGCAAAAAAAGGGGAGGAAAGAGCTGAAAGAAAATCTACTACTCATCAGCGACACATAGTTTGGTGAGAATGTCTTCCAACTGTGCAGTTAAGCGCTCGATTTTCAGTCTAGCTCGGCGTTCAGCTTCCTGGGTCAGCTTTTCAGCATCCTCAAGATGTGCATGAGCCTGCCAATTGTCCTCTACCTTCTTCAGGGCACCCTCCAAAGAGGCAAAGGCTCGTGTTACTTCATCGGTCTCCTCGCAGATCTTCTCTCTCTCTCTCTCTCTCTCTCTCTCTCTCTCTCTCTCTCTCTCTCTCTCTCTCGATGAGTGGTTTGGAGCTCAGTCTCCAGAGATGCCAGCTTGGCTTGGAGCTGGAGGAGCTACTCGTTAGTTTTAGTCATAGCACGAACGGTGGTGTCCTCACGAGTTAAGCAAATCTCTCCCTTTCAGCTCAGCTTGTCGTACTTAAGTGACAACTTATCGAGGTCTTTCTCCAAGGTGGGCTTAGTCGTCTCCAGTACAGCCTTCACTTTTACGCAGCTGTTATGAGAAAAGCACGCTCCTGTTCCACTGCAGCGGGCACGTCGACCTGCCATAATTGTTGCAATTGGGTTAGGCGTCGATCAGCCTCTACCAGTTTATGCTCGAAAAGGGTAGCCATCCCTTCTCCACCCGGGAGCGTCTTCAGCAGTTCAATCTGACCGCAGGCACAATGACGAGCTACAGCGAATGATGTTCCTCTCCTCAAAGCAGCCTCAACCCCCCGTTTCAAATGGCGGTAAAATCTCTCGATTATGTCCTTTGACGACTCGTCCAAGTTCTCCAAAGAGGACGGCGTCGTAGGGATAGCACCTAGGGAAGCCGAAGGTGTCTGGGAAGGAGGCGCAGGGAGCTTGATGACCCTGTTAAAAGGGAAACAAACTCCGAGCGATGAGATTTCCGCGCAGCGGCAATCTCCTCCTCTGCGGTCCGAAGAAGCTGAAAACTGGGCAGAGCAGAAAGTTCAACTTCCGAGGAAGAGGCAGCTTCAATCGATCCCGCATCTGCCAAAGAGGTTGAAGGAGTTGTGACTTCTGTACTCAAAACGATGGAGGGCCCCTCGACTCGAGCTGGAAGGGGAGAAGGAACACTTCTTGCTTGTACCAGGTTAGCCCCTGGATTCTCTTCTATCCCTTCCTCCGCGGCCGCATCCACCATTGGTAGTGGAGAGGCAGGCCCTATAGGTCCAAAACAACTGACAATCAGCTTGATCCGAAGAAGATGGAGTGGAAGCAAAAAAATCTCCTCATTGGTAAGAATGTGACATAGCTTACCAGAGGTGGGGGGCAAAGACTGGGGCTCAGTCGGAGTAGTCTCAGCTCTTTCCGTCGCCTCCACATTCCCTGTGAGGTCAGCAGCGGCGCCCGAACCATCCACGTCTGCCTCCCCAGCCCCTGTTGCTCCAGGCAAAGACATAATTATATCAGCACCAGTTTGTGAGGACCCCGCAACTCCAGGGTCAGATCCCAGAGAGGGAACCGCACGGGCAGCATCTGGTGACAGAAGGTTTGCTTCCTCCGATGCCTGCAAAGAAGAGCCTTCAGATAACATTCCGAGAACAACATTGGGCCTTGTCATGAAAGAACTTACCCCCGTGTTGACTTCGGTGTCACTACCCATTTCCTCGACGGCAGGCCCACGGAACCTAGCCGCAACTCGCTTCTAGGAACGAAGCCTATCAGTGACAGAGGGTTCAGGCCTGCTTCGTTTACGCGGAGGATTCGGTGCAGGGGAAGGCACGCACATCGCCAAAGGACGTACAGAGGGCTGGAGATCTTCAGAGTTATCTTCCTCCTCCTCCATGCTGTCGGAGTTAGAATCAGAAGCTTTCCTCTTTCTCTTCCACATCCTCTTGTGGGAGTCCCTTGGTCGCTCCTCCAATTTTGTACCAACAATAAAACTGGTACGTTGATCAAAGTCGTTGGGGGCGCATTCACGGACACATGACGAAGGGCCGCCATATACGCGATATGCCCCAAAGTCCCGGTGTCAGGCAGGAAGAAGCTGGGCAGGGTGTGGGGCGTCGAATAATAGTGCCAGGCCTGAATACCATCCAAGACGCTCCCCTCGAAATCCAGGCAGGGATTAGGGTTATTTAAATATAATTGACTATACCCAAATTGTCGAGAGTACCGGCTGGGTAAGTATGGCTCCAAGTATACAATGTTGCGGTTGCGGTACACCAGATGTGAGGGGCGGATACTCTGTAACCAGCGAAACAGCTTTTCGGACAAGGCCTGGGACGCAGCATCGATATCGAGGTGAACGTGTCCCATCTCTTCCTCAGTAAAAGACGGAACCGATACAAAAAAGGAGTATCTGTCCACCCGCGCAAGAGCGGCTCAGCAGTCGGGAAAAGTGGTACAGTTCCAGGGCATCTCACGATAGTGATAGATGAAGACATCGTCACTTGTCGTATTACCCTCTGGGCCAGGTCGCATTAGAGAGGGGCAATGTATCAGCAGCCACCCCATTAAATAATGGTACGGTAGCTCAATTCTGTTGAAGGGTATCGTAAGTTCACGAGCGATAACTTTTGACGTGAAAATACGAAGACCCCAATGGATGCTGCATACCATAGTTGGAAGCAGAGCCAACTTGCCTCCAAAGACCAGCTTTACCGCCTGAAGGATCAGGTTGCGGCTGATCCTCTCAATCGAACCAGAGCCCCCCGAGACGATGCAAACCCTCAGCCATATCATCAGGTATCCGGCCAGGATGGCCTTAGCAGACAGAGGCTGGGTATCATGATAAAAATAGCTGAAAGTGTCGCTCAGACTCCCGAACCTGTCACCAGCAGCCCGGGCCATCTTAGTGCTTCGCACTTGAGTACCCACTAGTTCTAGAGACTAGGGACTCCTAACGGCAACCCGACCAGAGGCGCTAAGGTTAAAAAGATAACCGATCCAAGCTTGGTATGAGAAAGGTTCCCTTCCGAGCTTTCGTCCTTCTTTTTGGATAATTGTTGACAAGTGCTATGGTGACATAGCACTTCCTGGTATACGGCAAGGAATTCGGGGAACCGCCACTCCAGTTCCTCAAACTCTTTGTTTGTCAGGGTACACTCCTCATAAGCTTCATCTCCCCAGGGCAATTTGGACACATCATGCATCTCGTGAAGAGCAAGCCCCATCTCTCCCCCGGGAGTAAAGAAGGTCTTAGTCCGACAGTTGTACATCTCGAGCAATGCCATAAACAACTTCGGGTTCATAAATAAGCCATAGCAGGAGCCCCTAACGGCGTAATAGAGGCCGATCCATCGTAGGGTGTCCTCATATTCCGTCAAGATCTAAGAGGTCAGATTGACCCATGGAGGGGAACGGTACAGCCGTTCAATAGAGACAATCTCCCTGCAGGGTATGACCCTTTGTGAACAATCCGATTCAAAAAAGTATCGGCCTCGGAGAATCGCATATTGGGCTTCAGTTCGTTGATGAGACTGCCAGGAGCAAGCCCAAGGACAGAGTAGCTCATTGTCTCCCTTACTGCAACCACTGACCGCGTAGGATTATTAAAACGGATATGGCCCACGAAGACTCCATGTTTATCCAGAGTTAGAGAACCCGGCATCTTCCTCTCAAGAGGCACCATATTGAAACTTGATAGGGAAAGTAGCGCTCCATTAGGGGTATGTGAATCGCTTCCCCCTGAAAATAGAAGTCCCGGCTCTCAAATATCTCTATAATGCTCGGGTCTGAAATAATCAGGACATCCCCGAACAGAAACATAGGCTTCAGATGAATGCCATTCAGCTGCCCAGAGTTCATCATGCTAAGTAAGAAGAAGAAGGATTGGCTTCTGATCTCCCTCAATCTGTCTTCAGGTTGACTTTGGGTGATCTGAGTCGACACATCTTGGACTATATGGTCAAATCTAGCACCCAAGGCAGATTGAGCATATCCTACAAGAACCTCCCCTGAAGGAGTCGTGGGCAAGGTCACTGCAAAGATCAAAGAAAGAAGACATTCAGAAGAAAACAGAAGTGAATGGGCTTTTAAACAGTACACAGAAGCCTATGCGGCTTAGTTACGAAGGGAACATATGCGGCTCAAATTAAGTTACACATGAGGCCTAGACAAGCAGAACATATGCGGCCCAGATATATGAGGATTCATGCGGCCCAGTCACACAGAGCACATGCGACACATGCCCCATGAAGGCCAACTGTGCACTAAAGGCATTAAAACCATGGCACAGTAGCAAAATGTGGTCAGACCCGCGCATAAAAAATGCAACATGGCTGTTTAAATTCGAGTGATCATTCTCCCATCTTACCCATGATCGGAGGATGGACGTCTGGGTGGAAGGAAGGTGACTTCTCAGAAGCGGCCCCCTTCCCTTTGTCGGCGGCGCTAGTGGCCATAGCTAGTCGGAGAAGATGAAGAAAATGCAGCGAAGAGAGAGAAATTCGAAAGAGAATAGAAGAAAGTCTCTCTATCACACAGCTTGTATTTATAGGCTAAAACAAATAGGCGCCGCTTCGGTTATCGTGCCCACTAAGAGATAATGGTGACCCTCGGGATTCTATCATTTATAACCGTCATAGTAACCGAAAAGACAGCACCAAATCCAAAACCGAATCAGAGCATTAAAAACAGTAAATGACAGCTGGACAGCCTGGACCGAGATCTCCCTGCGGCTCGAAACTTCCCTGCGGCTCGAAACTTCCCTGCGGCTTGACGTTTCTTCTCCATGCTTCTTATTCAAAGTATTCCAAATTTGCAATTTGAAAACTTTGAAGGGGGTCTTGTAGAAGCATGGAAAAGATGGAGTTTATGCGGATCATCACTCCATGCGGTCGAGCAAAACTAAGCCGCAGAAGCAATGTTCCTGGAGACCCTATGAGGCCAAACGAAACTAAGCCGCAGAAGCAGTGCTCCTGAAGACCCCATGCGGCCAAGTGAAACTAAACCGCAGAAGCAGTGCCCCTGGAGACCTCATGCGTCTAAAACAACTTAAGCCGCAGAAGCAAGGCTCTCGAAGGCCCCATGCGGCTAAGGGGACTCGAGCCGCAGAGGGAAGGTTCTCATAGATCCCATGCGGCCAAGTGAAACCAAGCCGCAGAAGCAAGATTCTCAAAAATCCCATGCGGCCAAGCGGAGCCGAGCCGCAGAAACAAGGACCCTAAGGCCACTATGCAGCCAAAATGAGTCAGACTCTACTTTGTGGAGGGGACACATGACAATTTGACCAAGTCTCAACCACCCAGATTCGCTACAACAAAATCTCAACAACCCTCACCAGCTGGCAACCCAAGGTCGAGTCTTTGTGTGCTGTTACAGACACGTAGCCACATGACCCTTTATGCGGCCCAAAATCTGCTTTATACAGGAATCACTATAAATAGCAGAATACCACACCCATGCTAAATGTTGGCAATCAAAGGCTGACAATTTTTTTCAAGAGCAAAGACTACGTCTGATAGTTAAGGAGTAAGGCAGAGTTGCTACACTTTCCCGAACCTCCATCGTCACCACTCAGAATCAAAAACTAAACAATTGTACTTAGATTGTTTCCTAGGATTTCTTTCTAGGCTTTCTTTTGTACAAGCAAATTTGCAATCAAGTTCAATTTCTCTGTAATTTTTGTTCTTGATATTTTAATGACAAACAATAGTCATTCCATGCATCATTACATCCCTCTTTATACAAACAAAACGTTATATATATATATATATATATATATATATATATATATATATATATATATATATATATATATATATATATATATATATATATATATATGTATATGTGTGTGTGTGTGTGTGTGTGTGTTCTTTTCTGTTCTCCAGGCTGAAACCTCTGTTGTTTGTAGTAAAACCTACAAAGAATGTTAAGTTTGGTAAAAACAAGAATCCAAAAGAAAATACTAGTTGTAACAAGAAATGTACATATTGGAAACCTAATCCACATTGTTGAAATCAGTTTACAGTTTCCTTGATCCCATAGTAAGATGACCTCGTCCCTACGGGAACTTGAATATAATCCCCAATGTTCATGCTAGAAAGGGTGAGGCCCAATTAACAACTAACGTCTTTCACTAGTTCACATAAAGCTATGAATAAGTAAATCTGCTTCAAGATGTTTCCATCAAACCAGTAGATACAAGTGCACATGGGAAATTTTCCCAGAATAAGTGTCATTTTTTGTAAACTTGGACCAAGTCCAAAATACGAGGCCCGAGCATATTTGCAAACAACTACATCAAATTTGATATAAGATATATCAATTTATTAGTTAGAAATTTGTAGGCAACGTAACTGTCATACATCAAAAAGTCAATTAAGAGTAGAGGAAATGCAAAACAATTGTATATGAAAAACAAATAAAAAGTCTGCAGCAAATTGTAAGGTAACATGATCACCCCATCTGTCGCTCCAGTTTAATGCCACTTTACAAGAAAGGGAAGTACATTAGTACATAATCTTAATTCGAGGTAAGCAAGACTGTATTCTATGGCAAAATTGTTCCCACCAAGAAGAAAAAGTGCACCACCAATAAATCCATGAGTGAGTATCAGACAGGGAAGTTTCAAAACAAGATTTACTAATGTCCATGTATGGAGTGAAACTGGCATCTCTTTATCCAATCTTTATATTGCTTTAATCAACTATCCAGTGAGTAAAAGCCATGGCGCAAATAAAAACTGAGTAACAATGTTACTAGATATTTTTCCCTCTTCACTAAGAAGGAAGAGTATAAGAAAATATACACCAGGTTAATTTAGTTATTCTTCTAATAAACCATGAGGTATATACAATTGTTGCACACATTAGAAGCTTGCTTTTCCCGATAGCACCAAGATCCTTTGTATGTAATACTAAGTTCAAAAACAAAGAAACATAATATCATAATAGAACTTAAAATATAATAGTAAGTTCATTGATGACACAAAAAGTATTAAAAAAAAAATAATTATATGTACTTCAGTGCAATTAGCGAAAAATTGTGAGAAAATTGTGAAAAATAATTGAATGTACTTAAAATTCCACGAGGCAACTAGCAAAAAAAACTAGCCAATGTGCAGAAACATCTACTAGAAGAGAATAAACTGTGAGAAACACTATAAGAAGCAATGAAAGAAAGAATAGAAGCAGGATTCTACGGTCATTAGGAGGAAAGATTTAGAAACAACAAAAAAAGTAATAAACTATAAATGTATATATTTATAACTAAAATTTTCTTCGTCTAATATTTTAATACAGAACTATTTGGTCATGACATAAGATGCACAATTGTGCATCCTAAAACTATATATGATTTAAAGAAACTTGAAGGTTTAATCAATATTTCAACGATGGCACCAACTCTTGATTAGGTCCTCAGATTATATATATCCTTATTATATGTATATAATAGGCTTTAAAGTGTCAGTTTGACCACATTTTAAAAATATTTTAATCAATATTAAGACGAGCCGGAGCAGACCTATAGTGGTAGCATCACATATATAGTGAAACTAAGAAGCTCTAATACTCAAAAGGCAGATAAATTATATATAATGTAATTATAGGAATTGATATTAAAAATAATATGATATATATTATTACTTTCCTTATCTCGTGTCTAATGTACATACAAGAAAATCTAGACCTATATCAAGAAACCAAACCTAATAATACAGTATAAACTATAGTCTTAGTGAATTATTTACATAGATGGATCCCTATTAAAATAGGGAGTTCTCAAGTGGTAATGGTATGTTCTGCTCTTTCCCACAAATGCAAACTCAGGAATGTCCTCAAGCTACCGATAGTTTTTATACTCATTTCTTTTCCAACTATGCCAGAATGAAGATTAGGAACAAAAGATCATATATAGTTCCATGCAAATTGATGCTGGAATTTAACTTCTAATGATAAAAATTGCATAAATATCAAATAAACTAGAAAATATTTCAATAAATTTTGTTTCTTTCATTAAACAACAGGGAATTGAATATATAACAACAAATACAACTAAATTGTTGTTTATTGCAAGAAATTAATAGACTACTAGTAAATTTGGGAACGTAGAAATTCCTTCAATGTTATTTTATTAAGAATCAAAGAAAAATTCACCTTTTTCAAAGAAATGAAGCCCTTGGATCTCAATCACATATGAGAACAACATCTCGAGAAATTGCAGTTCATCACAAGATTTGTCCTGGAGAGATCGACATTGACAACAAAATCGACGTCGGCTCTCGCTTTCTTCTTCGATCTGACCGATTCATAGCCCTTTCCTTTTTTCTTGTCGATCCCCTTTGTTGTCAACATGGAGAGCTCTAGATCTGAGACTAAGAAGCTCCACACACTAATTTGTATGCTCGATGCCCTAATTTTTGTAGAGAAGAAGAAGAAATTGAGGCACCCAGGATTCAAGGAGGTGGAGGTGTCATTGGGGTCGCAAATTCAGGGAGGCGAAGTTGTTGTAAGGGTCGAAGAGGGACCTCAGAGGGCTACGACGAGAAGCCGTGAAGGATGACCGGCCAGAGCACCGATGGCTCTAAATAGTCTGCCCTCACCATTGGTGGCTCAGATCTAAGTTTGGATTATTTGGTATCCAACTTGGTCCGTTGGTTGCGGAGAGGGGAAGCTCGAAAGAAGGGAAGGAGAGGGAACGGTGAAAAAGTGTGGGAAGTAAAAAAAATACATCTATGATGCTTTGATGTGTGTGATATATGAAAAATGAGGATAGGGAGTTTTTTTTTCATTTCTAACGATTCTGAATGTAACAAAAATTATTAAAAAAATTCAAAATTATAATTTTAGTAACAGTTTTTTAGTAATTGTAACGATTAATATCATTACAAAACTGTCACGGCAATAACAGTTACTAATTGTAAAATAAATGTGTTATAAATTAACAGTTTTGGTGTAGTGTTTGATGCGAAGGTGAATTCGATGATTGTTTGGACTTGTGATTGATGATAAAGTAAGTTTGAGGATTGAGTAGATCCAATGTGCGTATCGAGAATGAATTAGTCTAAACTCAAAGCAAGAGTTACGTCCCGATGAGGACGACTATCCTGCGGGAGCATTGGCATGGCAATTTCATATACATCATGGATAATCGAACTTACGGGAGATTGGAGCGTGACATATTGTTATGCTAGATGACCTTATGATCTAATACGTGAATTGTGTTAAATGACTTAGAGATATGGTATGAGAATTATGGTTTAGTCATAAATCATGTTGTGGTGTACTCGACTTAGATATGATGGATAGGTGGATTATATCGAACATATTTAAAGAGATAGACTTTGTGAATTGCTAGTTTGGACGTACGATAGATATATCAAGGATTTGATTGAGTAAAACTTACCGTAGAATGGCTTTGCTAAACATACTCGGGACCGTGCTACGAATGTCTTGATGTGAATAAGATGATCATTGCTCGATGTTTAGAGATCTAAGTGAAGCGAGCTTGGATAGAATATCCCATACGAACGAACAATGGTTTGACCTTAGGATTGGGGCGAGCGTCGTGCAACAAGTTTGCACGATGAATCGCAAACTTGAGTTGTACCTATGACCTTATGAGCTGACCTAGCAGATAGGCAGACAACCCTGTACCGACTGATTGAACCTGTGTGACCGACTTTAGAGTGTCATTCGGGTGGACAATAGATTTGGGACAACAAGAATTAGAGTTAGGACATGGAAATGGGAGTGTGCGCTAGAGACATTGATATCAGACCCGAACGAAGTAAGTTATAGGAGTCGATGATGCACAAGTAAAGTTGGAATAATGAATTAAATTATTGCTTGGAGGATGTACTTGGTGGCAGTGCAATGCTTGGTCTTGAATCGGACTGGAATTACTTGAATTTTGGTCAACTCCGTCAAAAGTATCATAATGATTTCATAAGATGAGAATGCTTGAGAAATGAATCGTGTTATCTCGAGGATCGAGATAAACGATAGTGAAATGAACTAGAGTTCGGTTTTAGTCAAGTTAGTAAAACGACCAGCAATTCGAAACTATCACGAGTAGCTTGTCCGACTTCACTATCGCTACGCTTGGATGAAATGTATATATTCGAGGGATGCCTTGAATATATTCACGATCCAAACCCAGCGATATGTTGAACTCGAATGCAGCTGCAAGTGGATATATCGAGATACGCATGGATGAGTAAGTTAATCTCAGCCTAAGACTCTCGTATATGATAAATTATAACATACCTCGTGTGGCAGTTATAGTCCTACGCTAGGGCGCAATAGCGACCAAGTCATAGGAACACAACTATTGAGTGAGTATCGTCGACTCAAATTGAGTGGTAGAGTCATTCAATAAAATTGGCCAAGCGCATACGACACGAAACTTAGAAAAACACTTGAGTATAGTTCGATGCCATCAAAGGATAGAGTTGTTCGATGGGAATTGTCTAAGACACGCACATGGTATAGATTAAAGAATGGTAGGATGACTTGCACTTAGGAAGTCTCGAGGACGAGACTTATTTTGAGTGTATAATGTAACAACCCGCTCCACGCAAGCGGAATGCCAATTCAATTAGCGTAAGTGCATCGACCCAAATCCCACCTGGCTCGGCGAAACGACTCACTGAGGCAAATGCAATGGACTTGGCCCTTCAGAATAATCCAAACATAGACTTTCAAATGCGCACTCGGAGTCTCGCTCGGTCGATGCGATCATCGCTAAGGTGGGTGGCTTCGATGAACTTACTTTTGCTTAGCCTTCACACTAATAAACTGGATGCTTTGAATACACTGAGTAGGTTTGCTAATAAAAGAGACGTACCCACATAGCTAAGGGAATAATTCCACTCTGAGTCAGATTGCATAGAACGTGAAAAATATGAAAAGTTAATGCTTAGATAAGCACATCACGCGTTGAGTTTTTAAATTGGCACTTGATCTTCGATCCCACAACTTAGGCAAAGTAGCATTCTTATGTAGACACAAATATTATCAATTTGCTTGACTTGGTAGGCACGGCCTTCGATTTCATTGCCACGATTTCATGGTTTCAAGGGCTTGTCATATAGAGTATGACTTGATTTATGGTACGACACTGAACACGGTTGGTTCAAGTTAAATATACATGAAGCTCACAAGTGGTCATTCCTAAGTGAGTCAAAGGTATGGTAACATGAACGAAAAGTTCATGGAATTGTAGCACGCCAAGGCTCCCTGAAAGAATGGGCACACGTCGAGGAAATCCCTTAAAGGGTGTTGCGGAAAGGAAAGAAAAGTATGGAAACACGTTAATTAAGTAATGACTATGTAGGATGATAATTGAGTTGAGTCTTGTATGGTCATTGGACAACTTATGCACAAGGAACGTCTCCTCGAATAGTGCCCTGAGATGGTACTGACTTTGATCCTAGGCGAGCAAAAAAAAATAGTTGTGTTGGCATACAACACTCAAATGGGTTATTCGAGAACTTTTTGTGGGGCTTGCTACCTGCACTGAAAGGGTCGCCGTCTAAGCTCGACAATTGTCTAAGATAGCTTGTGATGTTAGTGACCCTTTCATATAGATGAGTCGGCATATTAGCGGTGATCCGCATGCATGCTTTAGATTGAGTCAAAAAGTGTATACACGGTACAAATAAGTCAAGAAATGTGCACACGGTATACAACACAACGTTTGAGCCTAAGATTTGGCTATAACAGAAAAACGTACTTGGGCATGAGATGTAGTGTTGTGAACTGAGTCGTTGACACTAAATTTATGAGTTTATGACCAAGCAATTTTCGGAGACAAAATGGGTAAAAAGGACACTAAGTTCATGAGTTTATGACCAAGCCATTTTCGGAGATGAAATGGGAGTCTATGGTTAAGCCATTTCCAGAGACGAAAAGGGAGAGGCCGTAGGGCAAGTATTGAGCAAAGATACACTATGTTACGAGGCACGGCCTCGATGATGGTACACGAACATAATTTATGTCATGACCATATGGTTGCGTCTAAAGTATACGCCAAAAAAAAGACAAGCACAAGTCGATACGTTGATGTTGTTGGCACGAGATTGGCCTAGAGAAAGATAAGTTATTGATATGAGGTACAGAGATGGTTTAGAGACACAAAATAGGCCATGAGTCTATGTCCTAAAACTGATGCTAAGGCAAGATTGGAATGACAATCAAAAGAATAGTAGAACAAACTAAAATAATATGTTGGTTTTATATGGGTGGGCGAGGAGCTAACACCACCAGTACGATTGTGTACTGACCACCCAACAGTTTTCATGTGTAGGTTACAGGTACTTGCTCGTCGGGGAGGAGCTCGCTTAGACACGCTGAGGTATGGAGTTCCTTGCCGTTTCGAGGCATGCGGCCGCATTGAAGGCTCCACCTATACGGGACGTAATGTATGAACATCGCCTTCTGAAGCATCCGCTGGCTCGTTATATTGTATTGAAAGATGAGAGAGTAGAGTGACTTGTGTCCTGAGTGAGAGAGCTGAGTGATTTTAATCAGAGAGAAAGTGAGCTTGAGTGACTTGTAATCTTGGCTTCGCGCCCTTGTAATCTTGTTTCAATATCAATAAAGTATCATTTTGTACATGTCTTGGTGTTATTCAACTTCTCTGCTTGGGACTTATGTGCGACGACACCGTCGCAAGCTGTTGTAATCGACTGTTATGGAACCCGTCTTGTGTGAGCACAACCTAGACTCATACAACATCACGCCTTAGTAAGGAAGATCGGTTCTGCGGAACCAGGACGTGACACTACTCTACCTATGTGACAATTTTATTTTCTCTTAACCTTGTTAAAAGTGGAGGAATAAAAAAACTTACAAAGTAGTTGTTAACCTATGGAAGGTGTCGATTGCGCTCTGTCGTCGACTAAGTTCGACGCATGGTGGACTGTTGTGTGGTGTCGGGCACCAATGTGAACTGAGGGCACGAGAGATGTCAATGGTGTCATTTGTGTCGACAACTCTCCCATCGACAGAGAAGTTGTAGGCACAATTTTGAAGGCGGAACGGAGGAGAGTCTCTAGTGCTCTATCCCGCTCAGTTCAACCGGAGGAATCCAAACGCAATGGTGTTTGGACTTAGCCATGTAACGGCTTGCTCGAAGTCCCGCTCGGCCGAGGCAATTCCTCGCTTAGGTGAGTGGCTTCCGTGAACGACTTGCCTCAGCTTGACCTTACACTAATAAAATAAAGTTTTTATTGCATTAAATAGGCTTGATAATAAAAGAAATGAATCCACATAGCTAAGATAATAATTCCATTAAGTCAAGTATGTGTATAGAACATGAAAAAAAGTGTTATAATATTGCTTAGATGTTCTCCACGATAGTTTTCAAATTTGGCACTTGGTCTTTTGACCCCACATGTTGAGTTAGAAAAAGTTATGCCACGGACTATCACTATAGGAAAAATATGTTTTTACGGCGCGCAATGTGTGCCGTAAAACACTTTAGACGGCGCACATGCTAACGCCGTACTAGCCCATGCCGTAAAAAGATGGTAGTTTAGACGACATAATCTCCGTGTCGTCTAAACTCAATTTGTGCATCATCTATAGTCATTCACGACATTCATTGCGTGCCTTGAAAAGGCAATTATGGCATGTATTAGTGCGCCATTAATACACATTCACGACATACATATACACGTCGTTAATGCACAATCACGACATTCAAATGCACGTCGTTAATAATATTTTACGGCATTCATTTGCATGTCTTTATTAGTCAATTATGACATTCATTGTATGTCGTGAAAAGTTTCATGTACACATCAATTATGACATATCTTGCACGCCTTAAATTCTCTTCCATTTTAAAAAAAATCATGCTT
This sequence comes from Iris pallida, assembly GCA_029216955.1. Classification (NCBI taxonomy): domain Eukaryota; kingdom Viridiplantae; phylum Streptophyta; class Magnoliopsida; order Asparagales; family Iridaceae; genus Iris; species Iris pallida. The sequence continues at coordinate 6,080,752 of JANAVB010011199.1, read as the reverse complement.
TTTGTATAATCATTTTTACCTTTTGACATTCAATCACAAAGTATATAATATATACACACAATTATAACAATAATAACTTTCATTAAAATAATAATGTCAAATCATCTGAATCCGATACACAACGAAAAGTATGTCTTGGATAACCGAAATACAATGGACATTAGCTAGCAAAATACAATGTCTCATAGACCTGAATATCTAAAAATTAGATGGAAACAACCTAGCCAACATAGGGCAAAAGTATGATAATAAAAGTAAGTGCCATGGAAAATAAAATAAGAGCAGCCATGGATGAGTGGTCAGGTGTTGGAAAAATCAGCAACCTCCTCAGAGAGAGGTCCTCCTACACAAGCTCCATATATGACCATGACAAACCCAGACCGGTCAGTGAAAAGCTACCAAGTCAATAAGAACCTCAAAGAGAGTGCTACCTAGTATGTATCCATACGGTTCACAAATACTATATGGAACAAGTTTAAGAGATTGTAAAGAAAGGTACACTACAACAGTAAATAATACGATGCAAGAACACATGGTAATGCACGCTTGGCAAGAATTGGGTCAGTAGAAATTAATGATTTATATGCATAGGACTAAGTATGAAAAGTAGAGTATCAGAAAACAAAACATGAAGGAAAAAATTTGTGTCACTAGAATTAAACATTCCTTCTAACCTTTTCAAAACATTCCTTCTATCCATATGGTTCACAATATATAATGTTTTGTTTCTGTTAAATAATAGATGCTCTGAATACAGGATACATACCCATTTCTATGCAGTTCAAATGCATCACTAATAGCAGAGTATCAGAGATGGTAGCGGTAGAATTAGCAATAGAGCAGTAGTAGTCTTTAGAACATAGCAGCAGTAGCATGAAGATGGTAGCAGTAGCACTAGTGATCCAGTAGCAAGAGTAGTGGTTCGCAGGCATGTTACTATATTCGTCACTTAGTATCAGTAAGCATTACTTAGCGTATTAGAGAATGGAAGGGTGCATTTGTAATTAGCTTAGGATCTCAGATCTCACTTCTTCATTTTGCATAAATAGGTAGTGGAAGGAAAGGAATGTATTAGAACATTGGATATCAAAGAAAATATTCGTTGAATAACATGTAATGGATTTCTTTGGTTGTTGTTGTGCTATGAATTTGCACATCATATACAAGATGTATAATTCTTTCAGGCTTTTCTCAAAGGTACTCTTTATAGCAAAAACCTGTAAGATCAGACATGTTGGAAGCAGTTGAAAGATGAATAAAATTTTCCAAGTAAGAAAAGAATACGCAACAGTTGATGACACACTGACTTGCAATCATATCTGACTAGCATATGCTACCATTTCATCTCAACGGTTGTCTAGTTTTGTGTGACTAGTAAACTATAATAGATCCGACACTACATATTTTGTAGTAGCACTCAAAAAGTAGACTTCCATGAAGTCACATCATTAGTGACTTGACATCATCAATTTTATCACCAAATGTAAACAGAGCCGAACATGAGCTCAACTTTAAACAAAATATAATCTGAAAATGGAAGTTTTTCTATATACGATTTAAGTTTTGTTGAAAGAAATGGAGGATCAGACATTCTTATGAGATCAAGATTCCACCAGATGGACATCTCTATAAGAACACCAAACCAGATCCTCATGATAAAACCTGGACCAAACAAACTCATGCCATCAAGTCTTGGCAATGATAGGGAAAGAGTGTGGATGATGGCAGATAAAAAAATTGTGTTTGCTGCAGCAAATACGTATCTCATCAAATAAAACTTAGCAGACAATAGAAAATCAAGATTCACCTAAGAGAAGTTTATCTGAGACCGCAAATCAAGAGGAACTTTTCCATCAGATACAAATTCCAAATTCGCAGGGAAGCATAGCCGAAAGTCCAATGCACATTGTAAGATGTTTTTTTAATAATGCTAGCTGTTGGTTTTGCATCAGCAGACAGGAAACATCTGAAACACAAAATGCTACATCAACATTATATATATATATATATATATATATATATATATATATATATATATATATATATATATATATATATATATACAACATATACTGACTGTAGTATATATATATATATATATATATATATATATACTACAGTCAGTATATGTTGTGTAATTAACAATCACTTATGACTCTGAAGAATAAAGAACACTATTATTCCATTGTGAATTAATTACACTCACATTAAGATGAAGACAACAATATTATATTACCTTAACTCAAAAGGGATTCTATAAATATAAATGATTTTAAAGATAAAAAGGAGCTTACTTCATCAGATCCCGACATGTTCAATGTTGAAACAACACCCCAATTCTCTTCTATGAATCCTTGCACGCTGGCTTGGCACATTATGTCCTCTAAACAAGTCCAACCTGACATCCTGTGAGATAAAAGGACAAATAAGTACACAGCAAACTCATTTTGGCAAGATTCTGCTCGACATCATATTTAGTATTCCCCATGTGAGGCTAACATTATGATTCCTTTGAAACTCATTGCAAATTAGGCAGCATTATCAAGGTTTTTCTCACTTGGACAACACTATAAATAGCAAATATGCCACATTTGGTGGTTTATCGGACCTTATATGTAGCAATAATAGGATTGGTCACAGAAAATTTCCCTCCAGATTTTTGTGCAACCTAGATAGAAGTACAGGTTCTAACCTAATGCGGCCTATAATTTGGAACTATAGAACAGAACTCGATTAAACTATCATGTAGAATAGCAGTATCTTAACAAAATGTTATCAGATGATAAACATAATCCTGTTTAAATTAGTTTATGATCCGAGATCTAGAGTTGTCAGAAAAAAAGGAAAAGTTTGCAGAGCTAACAGAAAATACTAGCAAAAGGAGTTCTTATTCACCTTAGAGATTATGTTTTCTCATTTACAGCACTATATGCTCCTGAGCAAGGAGTATCAAACAAAAAAATTCCAGAGAGCAGTATTCTTTAACATGTACTGATGTACATGTGAGACATGATGGACTTGTAACTTCTTTACCTAATGCAACTTCAAATTTGGTGGTGCAGTCTTCAAATTCACAATATGATACACATCTGTACGATAAGACAATAACAGGGACATTTGGCGATGCAGTCTTCAAATTCACAATATGATACACATCTGTATGATAATATAATGTCGTGTCTTAGGACATGTATCAAATACCAATGTTGTAAAAATCGCTAGGCGGACTTGGTGCGGCGGAGGTCCGCCTAGCCCGCCTAGCCGGCGCCTAGGCGCCGCCTAGGCGGCCGCCTAGAATTTTTTTTTTTTTTTTTTTTTTTTGAAAATTTTGAAAATTTTGAAACTTGAAATTTGAAATTTGAAATTTGAAATTTCAATGTTCTAAAATCCAAATACTATCTTAAAACCCAAACAAATATCCAAAATACAACTAAGAATAAACAAAATCAAAAAAAAATCAAAAAAATTCAAAAAATCCACCGCCTAGGGGCGCCTAGGGCCCGCCTAGCCGCCTAGCCCACCGCCTAGGGGGTTTTCGGTGCGGTGGGCCGGCGCCTAGCGCCTAGGCGGACGCCTAGGCCGATTTTTAGAACACTGTCAAATACTTCACGGACACGCATCGGACAATAAAAAAATACAATAGGGTGATAGGTGTTTTATCTGTGTCCTCGTGTCACATCGTATCCGTGTTCGTGCAACATAAATTTAATCGACTATAATTCATTAATTAGAGAAAATCAATGTGCATAGAACATTGAAAAATAACCTATACAACCAAATCCTTACCATGAATAGAAGACTCCTCTACTTTGTATTATGGGAGAATAAGCGACACGATGCGATAAGGTATGAGTACTTGCCCAGCGCAAGAATTTAGAATGTTTGCTACCTACATTCATTCTAGGTAGGGCACTTCCAATCAGGTATGACACTGTGACCACATTCCTAAGGACTTCACAAAATCAATCACATGATTGAGTTGCACAACGTAGTCACACATTGCCCATAACATACCCTTACAGTTTATGACATTAATTATTACTGTCTTATAGAAGTGAATAGTCGTCGCCATCTGTTATGATGCTTCCAGGTTGCAAATCGGTGAAAGTTCAAGGTATTTAGTTACCAATTATGATGCTTCAAGGTTGCAAGTTGCTCATTTTAATAATTTAGGTTATCAACTTGCAAATCGTGGAAAGTTCATGATAATTAGTTGCAAATTAGCCTTAAAATAATCTTCATATAATAACACAACATTAGACGTTATGAGTGATGTCATACACGCTACGTTGTTACGATACACACTACGTATCATGTGATACTATATAATATATTACTAGTTCGTTACGTATCAGTTGATCCAATATGATAATAGGTAGTATCAATTTTTTAGTTATGCATGTAATATAAACTTAAGAATATATGGATTCTAAACCAGATACACATGTAAAGATGAAAGATGTAAGAAAATTATATTAAATATGTTTCTATATGGATTTTAAAGTATAGAGATGAACTCCTACAATATCTGTGTACTAAACAATATATGATACAATACACAAGAAACAATACACGATATGTATCGCTAGTTGATAACCTATCTTACACATGCAGTTTTGTCAAAGGATAAAAGTGGTTTCACTTACTTTTTAGAACAACAAAGAGAACTAAATATTCAAAAAGTGAATATCAGTTTGTGTGGATATTACAAAGGAGTTAAATCTTGGCTAGTGCTGAACAAACTAACATAGCTTCTTCCTCAATGCAGGGTAAATGTTTTGCATGTTACGAGGCTTCAAAGCCTGGCAAAAGGAAATTCATTTTGGGGCTTAACTAGATCAGTGAAGGGCTATTGTAAAACTTGTATTGCTTTGTTCTTCTTAAAGAACAACAATAATTCCAGTTGGTCTAGATAAAAATAAAATGTTAAATAGATAGTGACCTGGTGAAGGAAAAGGCAGGTGCCAATCCTATAACCAAGAGATTGAGGTCTATAACTTTAAGGAAACATGCTCACAATAGTTGCCTTTTAGAAAAATTTATGTACTGGTCTTACTCAAGGTCTTTCTATCAATAGTGCCCTCCTAAACAAACTTAATGTATGCCACTATTGTGAACAGCCTATTTCAAAGGATAGTGTAACCTTGCAGTGATTCATTCGCATGAAAAATCTTGACTTTCTGGTTCGCAGCAAATGGATGTCTCGTTATGCACACTAACAATTAGTTAATGCTTGTAGTTTCTTGTTTGAGACGAAACGATTCTAGTTTCTAAAATTTGTGTATGAGATATTGACAAATCATTAGGCATTATATCAGAACATGAATGAAAAGAAGAAATAGCACAACCTTCAACTAATTACCAGAACAATCTACCATCCATATACCTATATATCAGATAGATGAACATGAGGCCTACACCTCTTTATCCAAAAATATATCCAAGATGTAGCCCCATACTAACTTCTAATGGAATTAGAAGCTCAAATATCGCAATCTTTAGAAAACAAGCAATGAATCTTAACAATCTAGTTCCCAAGTGTTCAATTAGAACTAAAAAAATGTCTCTAGATAGCGTCATGGATTAGAGAAATTTGGAAACTATACTTCCATGATGGCTTCTCTGAACTCGGTGCAAACTACGGTCCCTTTATACACAGGAAATGACCATTTTAAAGCTAAAATACAACCATGGCAGATGCAAATCTGTACCCATCTATGCTTCCCTTCCCTGTAGAAGTAAAACTTCGTATGAGATATCATATATTAAGTGCTACAAGTGATTCGGATTGTTAAATCAATATAAAGTAATTAGATTGGTACTATATGAAGCACCATCATTCTCTACGATTTCACTAACTAGGAAAAATTGCACCAGTTGATTTAAAACCAATCAGAACTGCGTCAAGAACATATAAATGTTTAGCAAAGAACCATTCCAATTTTGACAATTAGAACTGACTGCATCAAGAAACAAATGATGCAAAAACCATTTTATCTGTTTGTGAAACTGTACCACTAGTACAAAATAATGAAAGAAAAATAAAGTTCAAATGTAAGTACCTATTTTGGTTTATTCTTATAGTAGCTTTTCCCTTGCTCTCCTTTCAGATATACCGATATCATAGTAATGAAGGGAATGCTGTCTAATTACTTCGAACACCGCCTACCCTAATAGAATAAAAAACCATAATAATAAGATGCAAGCTGCACATTCACTAATTAAAATTTTCATGTTCCAACATCCAAATTATCTAATATAAATTAAAACAATTATATAATATTCATAAAAGCTGCTTGTAACCTACACAACATTCTATAAAGCATAATAGGGTGCTACTATTTATGAAACAATATTTGCACCCTAATTAGGTGCCAATTACCTTCGAAGGCATTTGACCTTGCTATCATCACCATTGAGCATTAAACCAAGCACCAAGTTTAACAAATCGATTCCTACTCTCTGAATAACAACTACTGAGTTCCAAAATTGGAATGGAACTTCTAATTTATCTTTCCTTTGATAGAAAATAATCCTCCCTGATTTATTGAGAATATCCCAATCTCAATGTTTTTATGATGTTACTCCCAAATATTTGAAGCCCACAAAATGGCGAGCCACATGGTCATTTCTATTAGAATTTCTCCATAAAACTAAAACAAATTCAATTTCTAAATAAGAAAGTTAAGATGAACCTGTTGAGATTCTGTAAAGGTCATCGAAAGAGTAGAGCATAACTAAAAGACTAAAAGTTCTGTCCATTCTGCAAAGGTCATCCAAATACACATGAATCATATGAAATGATGAACTACAAAGCATAAAAAATAAAATATAGATAGCACATAAATATGGTCAGCAATTGAAGTATACAATAGGAAAAAAAAAGCCATCCATGATGTCGCATCCAGGGAGGCAGATCTGAAGGAGGAGGTGGTGTCCAACATTGGGGAATCGGGACAGTGGACGTCCTATGAGTTCAGCTTCCCGGTGGAGTCTAGTCGCAGTAGGAATGCATTTGGATGTTGCAGCCCGCCGATGCCGATGCCTATTTTTAGCCAAATCTAACAAAAAAATTAGCGTTTTAAACAACCGACCTTCAACTTCTCTAACAAAAACAATTAGGGTTTTAAGCAACTGACCTTCAACCTCTCTATCTCCGATTTTCAGTCAGATCTAGGAGTCATTTTGCGATTCACCACAACAATTAACCTTCGACCTCTCTATCTCTGATCTTCAGTCAGATTTAACCAAAAATTAGGATTTTAAACAGAGGAGAGTAGATCCTTGGAGGAGGCAGGGCCTAAGTCCTTCGGTGGAGCCGAGGGGGCCGATCTCATCGAAGGCTGCGGAGGAGGGTGGAGGGGGTCATCGTAGTTGTCGTAGGCCACGAAGGTGGAGAAGGAGGAAAGGGAGAGAGGTGCTGGATTGAAGGAGGAGGAAGAGGAGGATGGGGGGATGTAGAGGAAGGCCTCAAGTATGTGAGCACCGGAGAGACAACTTAGAGACAAAAAACGTTACACGAAAAGTGTAATAGTTGGGCGCGAATTCGTCCCACTATTTTTTTCACAGATGTTAGAGATCTCCAACCCTATTGTCTTGTTAAGTGTTGTGAGTCTTAGGCGACTCCTATGTGGCATAAGACCATCTCCAATGGGGGTTTCTATCTTCCCTATTTCTATAGAAGAAATCCATTTTAGAAAAAAATTCTCCCAATGGTGATTTCTATCACCATTTCTATCCTAGGTGGCAATGATGTAGGATGGTAACTTTCTAGGAGGATTTCTACATGTAGAAACTCTCATAGAAATTCTCCTATCTCTCATGACAATTATTATTGGGCCCCACACCATTAAGTTGGTCATTTTACTATGTGACACATAGGATAGAAATGGAGAACCATTGGAGAACATTTTTGTATGTCTACAATTTCTATGTAGAAACTCTTCCAACTAGGATAGAAATCTCCTTAAAGTACAATGCCAAGTAGGATAAGAACTCAATTTTAGAAATCACCATTGGAGATGGTCTAAGCCACAAGACAATGTCTTGTTTAGAGCATCTCCAACCCTATTGTCTTGTTAAGTGTTGTGAGTCTTAGGTGGCTCCTATGTGGCATAAGCCACAAGACAATGTCTTGTTTAGAGCATCTCCAACCCCCTAAGACAATGTTTTGTTTATGTGGCAAAATTATATCTCAAAAGACAATGAGATAGAAAAACTCTCTCTAATGCAAAAGTATTGAGGAGACAATAAAAGTATTTTTTCCAACTTCCAATGCAACTTTTAAGACAACTACTCATCCTCTTTCTTTTTTCTAATATTTTTTATTCATAATTGATGACATGGAAGAGAAGACATTGTCAAGTGCATTGTCTAGAACAAGACAATCAACTTCACAATGTCTTCTTCAATTTTTGCTACATAAGCTTCACAATTGACTTGACAATTGCATTGGAGAAGAACTTTTGAATAAAAATTTTGTCATTCCTATGTGGCATTAACTTTTTTCAAAGTCACAATAGGGTTGGAGATGCTCTTAGGGCGTTCAAAGTACGCCGTAAACAAATATAATATTTATGGCATTTAATGCATATCGTAAATAAGTATGACAAATTACTTTTTAAGTTTTTCACAACTTCCAGTGCAATGCATGTCGTAAATGAGTTATTTACGGTACACTTATTTACGCATGCCTTAATTTCAATGTCGTAAAGTGTCACTTTTCTTGTAGTGTATCAACTTAATGTCATAGAAGGCATGGTCCCACAGTTTCATAGCTTGTTATAGCCACACAGTTCCACGATCTCAAGGCTCGTCATATAGAGTATGTCTTAGTTGATAGTATCACATAGAACACAGTTGGTTCAATATTAAGTAGGAAGGCTATCAAATAGTCGTTTCCAAGTTGGATTAAGATTGTGAGTCAATTCACTTGGCAGGAAGGCTATGCAATAGCCGTCCCTAGGCTTTTAGAGATGTAACGTGGAAAGTCATCGCGATCGTGGATCGCCGAGGCAGTTCCTGTCACGACCCGCACCGAGTGTAGGGGCACGGGAAGTGGGTACGTCCAGCCTACGCCTCAGTGTCGGCAGTAGAATGTTGTCCTAGGTCACATACATCTAACAATTATAAGGTACTTGTACAGTATATACACTCTAAACGGAGGACAATACAGAAATGTACAGCTCAATCACAACTAAGGTAGAAGTACGATAAGATGGATAGATAGATAATGAAAATCATCAAATGAAATACAAACAGGAGAAGAAGTCTAAGTGTCTAAGACACTACCAAAATACAGTAAATTAGCGATGGAAATTTTCTGTCGGCGTTAGCGACGGCTTTGTGGCAACTAGCCGACGGATTACCGACGACAAGCCGTTACATTTTTTATTTTATTTTTAGGAGGAGGAAAGGTCGCACATCCGTCGCTAGGGCGTCGAAGATATAGCGACGGATAGTCAGCCGTCGTTATGCAGTCGATTATTTGGCGGGAATTGTGTGGAGAATTGGTGGGAAAATTTTTCGACTACGTAGCGACGGATATTCAGTCGGCAAGTATCAAAAATAGCGACTAACGGGCGACGGATCCGTCGCTACATATATGTTCCAGACTTAAATTGAAACGGCGGGGAGAACTTTTCGTATTGCCCCCAAATTCACTCTCTCTCCTCTCTCCCTCTTTCTCTCTCTCTCTCTCTCCCGCGGCTTCGGTGATCGGCGTCGGCGTACTCTCCTCTCTCTCTCCCGAAGGTAATCCCCTCTCTCTCTCTCTTGATCTCGTGGTGTCGTAGGGGCAGCGGGGGCAGCGGACTTGGGGCGGGGACGTCGGGGGCTGGGCGGCCGGCTTGGGGCGGGGGCGTCGGGGTCTGGACGGCGGGCTTGGGGCGGGGGCGTCGGGGGCTGGGCGGCCGGCTTGGGACGGGGGCGTCGGGGGCTGGACGGCGGGCTTGGGGCGGGGGCAGCGGGGGCTGGGCGGCGGGCTTGGGGCGGGGGCGTCGGGAGCTGGGCGGCGGGCTTGGGGCGGGGGCGTCGGGGGCTGGGCGGCGGGCTTGGGGCGGGGGCGTCGGGGGTATATGCAACCGACGCACAGCCATAAGCACTCTTCATATATATATATGCAACCAAACTACTGGGCGGCGGGCTTTGGTCGGGGGCGGCGGGGGCTTTGCTTCTCAAATTCATATGAGTTTATATATTGGCTAAATAATGTGTTATCCATATTGGGTGTTATCCATTAGTTTGGTGGTGTTTGGATTAGTAAATGTGAATATGGGGTTTGGGTTCATGGTGTATATGTTCACTGTCTCAAGGACAGTGCGAGTTCTTCATCTGCCTTCTTTGTTAAGAATATCCTTGGGACATTCGCTTCACCAAAGTCACTGAATAAGTGAAATTTTTCCTGGAAAATCGACCCTTAGAGTGTATCAGTTGTGTGCTTCTATATAGATGTATATATCTATACATCTAACTGTGATATACATATGTGTATGTGACAATCTCAGTTAGCGACGGACTAGTGACCCGTTAGCGACGGATATTTCCAGCTCCATTTGCATTAATCTACGGTAAGACATGGTGATCAGGACATAGTCCCTGCAGCCATTCGACTGGCGAGGCAAAAACTATGTAGCCGTAGATAAAGTTGACTGTCCTCCGATCCTCATCCCTCGGCAATGATGATACGACAACCTATCACTATATCTTATATAGTAGTAGATGATGTCTTAGTATTACATTATGTGAGTTCATCTTAATTCTGTTATATCCTTCAGATACTAGATACGATAAGAACATATACTACACCATATGTACAGAACATAGATGATTCACACTAATGTATGCTAGAATAAATTTTGGGTTGTGTTCTGAGCCATCCGTTCTCACACTTAAAACACATAGGAATTAGTAGTGTGAGAGCGTCGGAGATAGTGAGAGCGCCGGAGGGGGGGGGAAGAGTGTAAAACCCCTAAATTTCTACAATTTTTTTATATAAATTGGTGCTGACTTTTTTTTTTGAATTTATACGTCTCAATAACGTATTGTACGTCGCGTGCAAGATTTCGTTTTTCTTGCTCGTCGAGTGCGAATATGTGCGAGCGTACATATTTTAGAAAAACATTTTTTTCTATTTTATTATATACTGTCAAAATATTATATATAATTATTATTCTGGCTATAAAAAGCCTTTTGATTTTAGCAGTTATTAATCATAAATAATATTTTATGGTATACTAGAAAAATATATATTTGTAAATATTATTTGTGCATACATATATATTTGTAATTATTTACTAGTTTATTTTAAATAATAATGTAATTTTCGAAATTATTATTATTATTAGTATTTTTGGAAAATATATTCGAAATTATTGTGGCGATTTAAATCTTTATTTGAATTTATGGATTTATTTAAATAGTTAAATATTTGAAATTTGATTTACCCCATTCGATTTTAAACTAAAAATTTAATTAGATTTAAATTGGATTTGTATTTGGATTTGGATTTGATTGATTTTAAATTAAGTTGCGAATTATCTATTTTTGGGTTTAAAATATTCCTAATCTTATCCAAATGGGAATTCACACATCGTATAAATAGGCAGGTACTCATCCATAAATTGCTACCATTCATAATTCCTCCACAAATATTTTCACCACCCACATCATTGCGTGCATCGTGTCCGTGTCTCCATCTTTTCACTATTTTTCTTCCATTACAATTACATTATCACCTTTTTCGCGTCCACACACGGACACCTGTCATTATCCTTCCTCCGATACCAAGTCCTAACCCTAAGACCCAATTCCTAGTAAACCTTAACCCTATTTTGTCTGCCGACACCATCACCGCCTTGGCCTCCACCCCTGGAACACCCGTCGCCACCACGACGATGTCCCCATCACCACCAGCCACCCGACCCTTGTCCTCCCCAATTCCAACCCGACAATCACCACCACCAAACTTCACCGCAGCCCCGGCCAAATTCCGGCCACCCATCCTGGCCACCCCCGACTCCGACAAAACCATCTCAGCCACCACACAAAGAAAAGAAATAAATTCCTAACCCTAACTCTAATCCATACCTCCCGACCGCCTCCGCGAGATCCGGCCGCCGCGCCAGCCATGGCCGGGTCGCGCACGTTCAGCTCCCGCACGACCAACCGACCGTCCCCGTACCGTCGAACACCTCCGTCGCCGTCAGCCTCTCCGTGCACAACCCAGCTCGCTAGCGTCGCCCCTTGCTGACCGAGCTCTCCAGGAACCCCCGAACTCCCACGCCCTTCCTTCCGCAGCTCCGGCTGCCGCGTCTGCCGCCTCCGCCCCCACCGTGAGCTGCGCGCGAGACCTCCCCCTCGCTGGCCGTCGCTGAAACCCTCTCCGCCGGAGCAGCGCTCTCCGCGTGCTCGAGCACACCGCGCCGACCACCCCCTTTTTCTCCGGCCGCCCGCAAAACCCTCCGTTCCGCTCGCCGTCTGCCGTTTCTCCCTCCTCCTCCGCACTCTGCCCGACCTCCACCCTGGCTCGCGAGCGCCTCTCCGACGCCAACCCCTTGCCAAGTCCACGCCAGCCCGCGTCGTCCTCCGGCGACCGCACGCCGGAGGCGGGCTTCCTCCGCCAAGCTCCCCGCTTCCTCCGCTCTTCTTCCCCCTCTCTGTCGTTTCCTCTCTCTTCATCCCCTTCTTTTGTTTGTGGATTTATTTTTCCCAGAGAGGGAGGCGAGTGCAGCAGATGCTGGTTTTTTTTATAATAGTTAGTTTTTTTATATAATAGTTAGTAGTTATTATTATCATTATTATTCTTATCATTATTATTCTGATTATTAATATTTTATTATTATTATTATTATTATTATTATTATTTATTATAACTTTACCATGGTTATAATATTTTAAGAGATATACTGTATTTTAATTTGTGTAGTAAGTGTTGTTTTGTTTTGGTTCTTGTTCCGTTTTGTTCTCATTAAAATTTTATCTTTGTGAATATTACTAATATTATTATTATTATTATTATTATTATTATTATTATTATTATTATTATTAGTAGTAGTAGTAATAGTATCATCTTTGTTTTGTTGTAATGCTAGATAAATTAGGTATTAACAATAGTTTTATATTATATAATTATTTCAAAATCAAATAAATATATTTAATAATAGTTCTAGCTATTTTCAAGGAGTTTTTGTCCAAACTATCTTATTTTGAAAAAGTAAAAGATTTTAGCCTTAAATTAATTTATTTTGATTTGTATACAGATATTTATTCTAATTAATAAGATATATTTTCCATTGATAAAGTTATTTTTACAAACTTAGAGTTTGGCCAAAATGATTTTTGATTTTTCAATGTATTATTCCTAAAAAGTTTATTTTACTAATAAAATCTAGTTTCCAAATATTGTAGATATTTTTCTAAATTATATTATTTATCGAATTCCTTTAATTATCCTCCTGTCTGAGACCAATCCCATCCTTCCTATTTCCTCGCCAATTCTAGACTACCTTATGTCAAACCCAACTAAATTGACCCTTCTGGACCCAATGGAACTGTCCGTGCCACCACCCGAGGTCACCATGTATAGTTGTTGCATCGAAGTCGCAGTTCATGCCAGCTTGATCAATGCAGCACGCCAGGCGTCCTACCAGGCAAGACACCTTGCCATTTGCTGTTTATTTATTTTAATTCATATTTCATGCATTGTTCATTATTTTCTTTATGTAAAATAAACTGTGATACATGGCATAACCTGTTAGAACTTACTGTTCATTTATATTTCCTGCTATGTAATATTTTTCTTACACATTAAACCTAGATTTAAGGGACCACCTTTGTGTGTTGTATTAATGGCCTTGATACGTTGTACCACGAAGTTGTGTGTCGCATGTAGAACACGGACGTGCGTGATTGGCTGGCCACCAGTATGTACAAGCCGTGCAATAGGAATAACCGCTAATAGAGGTTGCATGCTTAGTTTGACTTAGCGGTTATAGTGGTTTTGTGTTGTGGATACTGTAGGAGCGTAAAAAGTACTTCAAAGAAAGAGTCAAAGTGATAGATCATTCCACTCCAATTGATTTACTTTACGTCGCAGAGAGGCTAAACACTTTACGCCCAAGACAAGGCTAATCACTTTACGCCTAAAGCAGGCAGATCATTTTACGCTCGGGTCTACACCCATGACTTTTACGCCAAGGACAGATCAGCCACTTTTACGCTGGACAAAGCTGTCAAGTCTTGCATTTAATGCAAACTCTGACATGGAGATATTAATGATGGCATATATCACAGAATTCAAAGGGATTTGTTTTTACACAGAGACCAATATTGTCGTTTAGTATGTGGATTGAGCTACTTTACGCTCACACTATGGCTTCTTTTACGCATGAAGACTATACGAGCTTTTACGCTCAACAGTTGACGTGTGCGTAAAGTCTATTTGAGCTACTTTTACGCTCAAGGTTATTTAACAACCACTTTATACGAAAAGTCTATGTCAGGGCTATTTTACGCCTAGTCTACTGCTTTACGCTCAGAGTACATTGGGGTTGTTTTACGCCCTATTCTTCTGACCAGCTTGGAACGTGGTTTGCCTACATGGCTTTCATGCCACACATCCCGAAGAACGTGTGTACGTGCATCCTATTCTTAATGAAATGATGGGACACGTGTCAACATATACAGAGGATGACTTTGGTCGTGGGTGGCGTTTGTTGGCGTAAAGACGGAACTTTCGCTGAGTTTTTACGCACAAGAGCCCAAGCCTATAAATGGACTTATTTTTCTCAAGACACACACAGAGACAGGAGATAATACAGAGATCAAAACTTAGAGATTTTGATTTTCGAGAGCATTCTTCTTCAACCTTTCTTCCAGAACAGAGTGAAGCAAAGCAGGAAAGCATTCGGCCTTGCCATCAGTGCCCAAGTGCGTCGATACCTTTCTGGTGACTTAGTTCTTCCGGTTGTTCAACTTCAAGCAGCGATCTTCATCATCATCATATGGTCCAAGGAACAAAGTGATCATTTACAGATCAGACTTCTACAACAATACTTTTCCAGAATCAAATTTGTACTTCCTGTACTCTTCCTCGTTTTATTTTCAAAATTCGACTTCCAGGCATTTTGTTAAGTGAAACAAAAATGGCGACTCTGCTGGGGACGACCTTCTCCTCTGACGAGAAGGCAATTGCTCAATATGATGATATTTCGGTCGGTTCGACCAAGAAGACTCTGGTTGTACACTTCGACCAGACTGCCTATGAAGAAATGCTCCGAACTGGGGGTGGTTCTCGCTACTCCAATGTTCAAAAATCTCGCAAAGTACGAAAAGTTTGGATTCCTAAATCCAAAATAGCTTCTGATCTCTCTGTTGCTGCTAGTGGCAAGGGAATTCTTCCCACTTCTGTCGTAGGGGCTCCCGTTCGTAACGAGGTAGTCCTTACTTCAGAGTTGCACTCAAAGTGTGACGATTTATCTCCCGTTTGTAACGGTGAAGATAATCAGGTTTCACGCCCACTGCATAAAAACCAGGTTTTACGCTCAGTGGGTAAAAACCAACTTTTACACTCAGTACATAAAGATGAGTCTCCTATTTGTAATGTGGCAGACTCTAATGCTTCTGAAGGTAAGAATAAGTCTCCCATCTGTGACGTGGTAGACACACACAAGTTACGCTTTTTTCGTAAAGGAAAATCTTCCGTCTGTGACGTGGTAGATAACCAATTTTTACGCTCTACGCGTGAAGGTAAGTCTCCTGTCTGTGACAGTGTAGATAAAATTTGCAAAGACATTTACACATCTAATATGAATGTACGTAAACGTGTGCAGCGTAAAAATGATGTTGGTAAAACTTCAGTTCTACACCAACAGCCTTCTTATACTGCTCCACGCAAAGTACCAAATTTGCAAATTACACGCAATGAAAATGGAGTCCTTCGTGCTAAAAAATCTCAAGATTTATGCACACAACTCCAAACGCGTAGAAATATACAATTTGGTTCTGCGAATGCAGCTAGTAATCTTCTTTATACACAGGGTACTAAACATTTTTCCACCCCTAATGTAATAAAGAAGACTACTCTCTCCACTCCTTCTGACTTACGTGAATTGCTAATGCAAAAGCGTAAGAATAGACCATCTCCGGTGACATTTCCCCAAGAAAAACATCATTGTGATTATCACCAGGTTGTGATCAACTGTTGTTGTTCGCCTTCAAAACGGTCAGTTTTTGATCGATTAAGTTTTAATTCGCCTCAACATCAAGCTGAAGACCAAGAACATGAGATGTCATATGCATCAGTCAACATGGCGTCTCATACTAACAGAGGACGACGTCCAAGACAGAATATGTCCCAAACTCCAGGTCAGCAACAGTTCAACAGACTTCTTGATTCCTTTGAGGGGGTATATCAAAATACTCGATCAAGAAGACAAAGACAAATGCAGACTTCTGATTTAGAAGCTGGGGGTACTCAATCTTTTCAGTCCGAGACTGACAGTGTCGATTCATACTTCTATACTGATCCTTCTATATCTTCAAGAGAGGTTGAATCCTACGATATTGGAGATGAACCAGAGACCTCATCTGTTAATACAGAGCAGCGTCTCACCGCCGTTGAGCAATCACTGAAAGACATGCTTAACATGGTGCAAAATATGCATCAGATAATATTGAATCAACAAACTGCTCAGCCGACAGTAGTGACACCGGCACCAGTAGCAGCACCAACTCAAGATAGTCAAGGGGATGAAATACCTTTGAATATTCAGGAGCCTGCTGTTAATCAAAATTCTGCATCTCCAGATTCCATCATTCCTGAAGACGTACCACCTCCAGTGGGGGTTACGGTACATCCAACGACCATTCAATCAAATGCGCTTCCTCAAACCAGTGAAGCCATTCAAGCAGTGCGTGAGCTCAAAGCACAGTTTGAAGTCTTGAGGCACAAGGATCAACTCCAGAGGTTAGGTATTAAGCAACCTTATCCTTCTCATTAGAATGATGTACCCTTTCCACCAAAATTCAAGCCACAATCCATGGTATTGTTTGATGGAAAAGCATCTCCCAGTCAATATATCAATTACTTCAATATTATGACTGTACATCTGCAGAAAGATGACGCTCTTCTCACTCGAGTGTTCATCGGGTGCCTGATGGGTTCGGCTTATGATTGGTATCGAAGTTTACCCGACAATTGCATTTCGTCTTTCGACGAATTTAAGGCAATGTTTCTCTCCCGCTTCTACGAAGGAGGTATGGACATGAACATGTCCTCCTTGATAGAAATCAAACAAAAGGAGAAAGAAGATACTCGGACGTTCATAGAACGTTTTCGGCAAGCTACTTTAAAGATGCCCCCGGGTATGCCAGATTCAGCACTCATTGATACATGCAAGATGAATCTGCGACCATCTATTGCTGTTTTTACGGGTTCTCAATTCACAGATTGGGCTTCGTTCATCATAGCAGCAGTTTCTCCCAAGACCAATGGTAGGTTGGCTCATGAACATGGGATGATTTTTGCCTCAGATGATAGAGGAAAGAAAAGTAATCCTGATAATAATCCCGGTAATCGTAATGTGAAAGGAAAAGATACCCTCATGGTTAATCTTTCCAAGAATAAGACGATGCCGAATAGTCAGGAATCTTCCAGGCCAAAGGAAGAATAATCTTTTGATGAGAGTGATATCCCAGGAATATTTCAGCATCTGGTGAAGAGTGGCAAACTTCAGATTCCAGAGCCAAAGAGGCCTAATGAGGTGAATCTGACTGATAATCCCAAATATTATATCTATCATAGATACATTAATCATCCTACCAGTGCTTGCTATGTCCTGAAAAAGAAAATCCAGGAGCTGATAAATGACGGTGCTATCGTCTTAACTAATGATGACCATACGGTTACAACCAATATGGTTTCTCTTCAATTCGGGGATTTTTCTCTACAACAAGTCCCAGATGGAATTACCCCAATTCCGAATGCGACAATGAAGATCGTGAATATCCCGCCTGCCAGAGAAGAAAATGCAGGATTGCTACCACTCACACTAAAGAATGGTGAAATCATGTGGGTACATCCTGACTTAGTGCCTGAATTAGAAAATGAAGGTAAAACTTCAAAATCCAAGAAGGGTAAGAAAGTCAAAACCTGCAACATAATTTCTCATGATATTCCAGATCCTGATGACTTGGATCGGCTATGGGATGGCTTTCCTTTAGAAGATAGATTGAGAGGACTGAACATCTGTCCTCCAAGTCTAGCTCCTCCTACCAAGCTCAAGCTTACTCACCAGCAGTGGCTAGCCATGAATAGTGTTCCTTTATACCGGGCGCAACAAGTCTTCGCTGCTTATGAAAAAGCTCCGACAGGGATTTTTTCTCGTATCCCGAATCCTTCTCCTCCTGTGGCTACAGAGACATCTATTCTTCATTCTTCTGTGGATACAGAGATCTCTTCTTCTTCTTCCTCTGTGGAACCACTTGCTAAAAGTCTACTGCCCATTCATCAGCAATCTGTCCTTCTCATGAAGAAAATGGGTTATGACTTTCAGAAGGTAGAAGGTTTGAATTATGATAAAGGAATACGACTTCCTTTACAAATTCAAAATCAAAAATCCACTGTTGGACTGGGTTCTGAAATCCCTCTAAAACAAACCTTACAAGAAAAAGGCTAAATGGAGGAAGACTAAATCCTATAATATGGTACTTCCTTCTCTTGAGTCTGAGGAAAAAAATTTTGCTGGTACAAGATCTGGGAAAGAGTACCACAAAGATTATGAGGGATCTTCTAAAGAAGCAGAAGACGTAGTGGAAACGCTACCGACTCAACCTTCTCCTGTTCCTGCTAAACCCTCAGTGGTTAAAAAGGGGAAAGAGAAAGCAGTACGCTTTGACGTTCCATTGAAGTCTGCTTCCAGTCAGGGGGTGGCAATTAAACCTTATAAATTTGATACTCTAGCTCAATTAGCCAATACTCCAGCTAGACTATCTATATTTGAACTGCTTCGCCTTTCTAGAGAAAGCATTAAGACTTTGAGTGAAGCTCTACTTCAGGCAAATTCATGCTTGGCTCAACTCAAGAGTCCTGATAATACTCCAGTTTCATGTCCGCAATGTCATAGTGTGATGGAAGCAATTCCCAACATCACCTTTACACAAGAAGATATGCTGTTGAAGCATAACAAACATGACATGCCTCTGTGCTATACTGGGTATATTGGATCTACTGAAATTGACAGGATCTACATTGATCTTGGGTCTTCAATTAGCATAATTCTTCAGAGTATGCTAAGACCCCTGAGGATTCCTACTAGTGATTTGACTTACACTAGTACTACGATAGTCGGTTTTAACTCTGGTAAGAGTAAACCACTGGGAAAGATTCGTCTACAGATTCAGATTGGCGATCTCCGAACTATGGTAACCTTCTATGTTATCAACTCAGACGTATCCTACAATATCCTTCTTGGAAGACCAGGGTTACATGAACATAATACCGTGCCTTCAACTCTCCACCAATGCTTCAAGTATGTGGATTCTCAAGGAGTTGTGAAGACTGAGTTTGCTGATTTCAATCCTTTCAAGGGTGTCGAAGCCTATTTTTCTGATTCAAGGCTTTATAAACAAGTGCATATAAAAGAGATATCAGACATAGCTGAGGATCAATCATCTACTGAGGATCAGTCTCTTAATGAAGATCCACCAGAAGAGCAACCTTTGAAGATCATAGTCAAGGGACGAATCCAATCCCAATCTGTCAATGATCAACCTTTGATAATCAAGGTTAAAGGAAGAACTCAAACTTCATCCGAGGAATCAATAAATATTCCTACTAAGAACCAAGTTCAACCTTTTATGATCAAGGTCAAAGGGCGTACCTCTTGTACGAATGATCCAAAACCACAATTGATTGTCAATCTTGGCAAATCTATACAGAAGACGGATAATGGTCCACTATTGATTAATCTGAAGCGTAGTAATCAGATTGTAAATGATGTAAATATTGATCATTCTGTACTTTTTGATATCAATGAAGATTTTCTTTTCAAGTATATGGCTGTCAAGTTTATTGAAAGAATGACTTTATCTTCGGATAAGCAAAGTCATCAATATAAAGGCGACATGGAGCTAGAAGGAACTTTATACATTGATCATAAGGAAAATTCTTTTCCTCCTTTGGGATATGATCCATCCCATGTGTTTACTGACGATATTCAAGAAGAATTCTCTTCTAATTCCTCGCCGTCATCAGATTCGGAAGAAATCCAGTTCGTCGAATCCGATATATCTCATACTTCATATGATGAATCCAGACAAATATTCTCAGTCAATATGGTTCAAATTGATGGTGAATCAGAGCCATTTGAGAATGATCCTTGGGCTCAACAGATGGATACTCAGTGGGAACTCCGTTTTGAACAGCGACAACCACCTACAGAGGATGAGATTGTCCAGATTGATGTTGGAGATGGAACTACATCCAAACCAATATTCATCAGTAAGAATCTTTCTGACGATGAAAAGGAAGAGTTGATAAAACTGATCAAAGAATATATTGACATCTTTGTATGGAGTTATGAGGATATGCCGGGTCTAGATCCTAAAGTTGCTACTCATAAGCTCAATATTTTGCCTAACACCAAGCCTGTAAAACAACAGCAACGGCGCTTTAGACCAGATATGATGGATGCAATCGAAGCAGAAGTCAAAAAGTTGATCACATGTAGATTTGTGCGTGAAGAGCAACACCCGGATTGGGTTGCCAACATTGTTCCTGTTATGAAAAAGAATGAAAAAGTCCGGGTTTGTATAGATTATCGAGATCTTAATTCGGCTTGTCCAAAGGACGAATTTCCACTTCCCATCACTGATGTCATGATAGACAATACATGCAGTTTTGAACATATGTCTTTCATGGATGGATTTTCAGGATACAATCAGATCAAGATGCATCCAGAAGATGAGAAACATACTTCTTTTCGAACACCCCTCGAAGTTTACTGTTATACGGTTATGCCGTTTGGTCTTAAAAATGCCGGTGCTACATATCAACGGGATATGAGCAACATCTTTCAAGAGCATCTACGAAAGACAGTTGAATGTTACGTAGATGACATCGCTGTTAAAAGTCGATCAAAAGATGATCATATTCAAGACCTAAAGACAGTATTTGAATTGATGCGTCAACATCAATTGAAAATGAACCCTACCAAGTCTTTCTTAGGGGTTTCCAGTGGCAAGTTTTTAGGATTTGTTATTACTTCTCAGGGTATCCATATTGACCCTGATAAAGTTAAAGCAATCCTCAAAATGCGTCCTCCTCGCAATCTGAAAGAACTCCATGGTTTTCAGGGTCGCATTGCCTATATCAGGAGATTTATATCTAATCTCTCTGGGAGATGTCAACCTTTCTCCTATCTGTTAAAGAAAGGTGTATCTTTTGTCTGGGATAAAGCGTGTCAAGAAGCCTTCAATGATATTAAACAATACCTTACAAATCCACCTGTCCTGGTACCTCCAGTGATAGGAAAACCATTTTTGCTATATGTTCGAGCCTTGGATCATTCACTTGGTGCTCTTCTCGTACAGAAAAGTGATATGGGTCATGAACAGGCGATTTATTATCTTAGCCGAATGATGGTTAGAGCTGAACACAGGTATACTCCTGTAGAAAAGGAATGTCTGGCTTTAGTTTTTGCCATACAAAAGACAAGATATTATGTGACAGGGCAAACTATTCACGTCATCTCTAGAATAAATCCTATTCGGGTATTGATAAAAAAGCCAAGTATTCTTAATTCCAGATTAGCTACTTGGGCAATGTTGCTCACTCCTTATGATATGATTTATGTGCCTCAAAAATCAGTAGAGGGTCAAGCATTAGCTGATTTCTTAGCTGCTCACCCTATACCAAAAATATCAAAGTTATATGAGGACATTCCAGATGAAGTCGTTGATTGCAACATGATTCTGAAGAATGATATATGGCAATTATATTTTGATGGAGTATCATGGGTAGGATCTAAAGGCAATATTGTCTCTGGGGTAGGAATCGTTTTGGTTTCTCCTGACAAAATGGTCATATACCATGCCTATTCTCTCAATGAGCCATGTTCCAACAATATAGCAGAATATAATGCTCTATTGATTGGTCTCCAAGTAGCAAAATAATTGGATATTGAGTTCCTAGAAGCTTATGGAGATTCTCAATTGATTGTTAATCAAGTTAGAGGAACTTATGAGGTCAGAAACCCGGATCTCATCCCTTACCATCAAGTGGTAGTCGAGTTGGTCCTTTCATTCAAAGGATTCTTCATTGAATTTGTACCACATTCTCAGAATGTTGAGGCTGATGCTCTTGCTAGTCTAGCTGCAGATTTGGTTGTTCCAATCCGAAGACAAAACACAATTACTTTGTTGGACCGAGATCTGTGCTGTATCAAGAATAATCTGTATGTTGAACAAAGTTATACTACAGAGGTTAGTTCCCAACAGAGGGATTGGAGAACTCCATTCATTGACTATGCGGTTCACGGAATTTTGCCTGAAGATCCGAAAGAAGCTGCATCAATTAAGAGACGATCATTTCGATTTTATTATGATTCGTCTTTACATATGTTATATCGTCGATCATATGATGGACTCTTACTGCGTTGTCTCTCAGAAAGTGAAGCCAAACAAATACTATAAGAGGCTCATAATGGTGTTTGTGGTGCTCATCAACCAGGTCCTAAATTACAAGACCGTATTCGAAGAATGGGATATTATTGGCCTTCTATGATAGCAGATGCTGTAGACTACGCCAGAAGATGTAAAGCATGTCAGATTCATGCTGATTTTATTCATCAACCGTCTGGATTTCTACATCCTACAGCAGCTTCTTGGCCCTTCGAAGCTTGGGGTATAGATGTTATTGGTCCTATTAACCCTCCTTCTGTTAAAGGACATCGGTTCATATTAGCTATAACCGATTATTTTTCTAAGTGGGCAGAAGCAATTCCCCTTGCTGAAGTGAAAACATCTAATGTGATTAGCTTCATCAAACATCATGTCATTTATCGCTTCGGGATTCCTCGACGAATAATTTATGACAATGGTCCACAATTTGCCAGTCAGGCATTTTATCGGTTCTGTGATAAGAATCGAATTCAGAATCTGGCTTCTACGGCTTATAATCCAGCTGCTAATGGTTTAGCTGAAGCTTTCAATAAGACGATCATCAAACTTCTCAAAAAATTTATCTCTTCTAATAAACGTGATTGGAATGAGAAACTTGGAGAATGTTTATGGGCTTATCGAACAACAGTCCGAACTCCTACTGGTTTTACACCATTCTCATTGGTTTATGGATGTGAAGCTGTCCTCCCATTGGAAATCCAGATTCCATTCCTTCGAATAGCCATTGCTAATGAGCTATCTACAAAGAATAATGATCGCTTACGACTCCAAGAACTTGAAGGATTTGATGAGAAGCGTCTTCAAGCACAACAGCATATTGAGCTATATCAAGCCCGTATATCTCGAACTTTCAATCGTAAAGTTAAAGAGAGGGTATTCAAGATTGGCGAACTGGTATTAGCCGTTCGAAGACCGATGGTGATGACTCATAAAAACAAAGGGAAATTCCAAGCAAAATGGGAAGGCCCTTATGTAATTGAGACTGTGTTTTCCAATGGCGCCTATCGGTTATCAAAGCCTAATGGAGATCTAATCATGATGCCAATCAATGGCAAATTTCTTAAGAAATACTATGTATAAAAGAGACAGAATGAAAATAAAGTTTCTTTTATATTTATTTTTGTTCAAGACAAAAGATTAAGGACGAGGGCCACTCCCTTCCTTATTGATTACATAGTCAGCCAATGCATAGAAGGCATCGTTTCCTAAACTCGTGAAAAATTTGCAGACAACCATTCTCGATGCTTCTTCTTCAGGAGTTTTCCCTGGCTCTACTAAGAAAGCAAGGATGTCTTGGGGTGGCTTGGGCGTAGAAGGGCTTCCACCTATTTCAGTTGGGTCTGATACAATGGGTTCAACGGGACACGTCTCAATGATGTCCTCAATTTTCCTGGAGACTTCATTCTTTTGCCGTACACCCTCGGAAGACATTTCCAATAGAGGAGGAGAAATAAGAATGAAATGTTACAAGCAAGTCTCACCTATTTATAGAAGAGGACTATAAATGAACAGGTCTTTGAAAATTGAGAACAACCTTTCATTCTCAAAAAGACCTGTCCGTTCGTTCTATCAGGTTCATTCATTTAATTATGGAATTAAATCAATGTTTTCTTTTTCTGAAAGTTACGCTGATTCATTCATACATTGATATGGACCTATATGCTCACGACATCTGTCTCGTTATTCCCAGCTACCAAGGTTTGGTTAAGCTGATTTTTTGTCTCCTGGGAAAGGGATTTTTATATCTTCTATTTTATCAATTGATTAGAAAGTGGGATTCGTTATTTATCATGTTTCCATGACCTCTGGATAAATACTAAATCTACTTACTTTTCCTACCTATCATTTCTATTTGACCTCTGCATAGATATTAATCTAATTTTCTTTTGAGTTCATATATACTATTATGTCCATATTACCTCTGATAGTATTATATACTCTAAAACAGAAAGTAAGATTTCATTTATCTATCATGTCCGTATTACATCCAGATAGATACAAATCATTGAGCATAGAAGAATCATCATTTCCATTCTCATATCATAAAAAGTCTATTACATTTCTTAGACTTTCTTACAAATCATAATGGAAATCCATTACATCTTGGATTTTCATTCTATACACGCAACGATAATCTAGTGGAGATCTATTTCTTCTTTGGATCTTCTTCGTTAGATTCGTTGTTGGTGTCAATTCCTTGCTGTCCGAGCCTTTGTGGCGACCAGAGCAGTAGGAATCAAACTCTGGTCTTCTCTCTCAGACGAGAGGAGAATCCCAGAGTATGGCAGCCCGAAGACGTGTTACTGCCAATACAACTGGTAGAGTAGGGGCGGCCTTTCAGAGAAGATGGGAATGTATCCAGCATTAGGATACGATTCCTAGTTTCGCCGTGAAAGGAACTCCACTACCAGATTTCTCGGTATAGAGTTGACTCCACCATCTAACTCTTTGTGTATAAAGGCTCTTCCTACCAACAGAGGAAGACCCTTCTATCCCACGAAGAGTTCTGAGTTGTCTGATTTGCGCGTCAAAAGCGCATGAGCTCCCTGATGTTGATGTCATAAGAACGCTCCTTACAGCGTCAAAGTCGCCAATACCGGTTCTAGAAAAACTTTTTAGCCAAACTTCTGCAGAAAATAACAGAAGTATCATCAGATGCGTATTAAACGCTAACTAAAAACAGATGACAAGGCTTTTTACGCCAGTGCTTCAGGTGTATCACTATTCAGCAAGGCTTTTTACGCCAGTGCTTCAGCAAGACTTTTACGCCAGTGCTTCAACGAAGTTTTTGGCGTATCCCAGGTGTACCACCATTCAACAAGGCTTCTATGTCGTTGCTTCATGAGCACTCCATTAGCAAGGTTTTTTATGCTCGTCAAGAATTTACGCTCATGAGCAGCTGTTTTCAAAAAAAAATTCGAAAGACAGATAATTGCTTACGATCAGACTTACCACTTAGGTCAAATGGTTTGGCTCTAATAGTGGATGAATCTACATCTGGTGATTGGGCGTACAAAGGAACGCCATTGGAAAGCATCGCCACTGTCATTTGTTGGAGAACGACATTGCAAAAAGTTATCTTCAGAGGAATGAGAATGAGAATACATGAAACATTCTCGGCTATTTATAAAGACTGAAGAAACTATTGGGAGTCTATTTCGGAAGAAGATCCTATTAAAAGGCTCTCGTAACCACAAGACAGAGGCCACGTGTCGGTTTATTTCTTGGGAATGAACAACCATAGAAGCAGTCAAAATAAGTGTTGAACAGTTCTATGTACCAACAGATGAGATTAACATTAAAACTTTATTTATAAAAAGGGGGTAGTGGACCCCTACATATAAGAGATTCGTAATACATGGAATATCATTTTCTTTCTCCCTCGTTGGGTTGATGAAGGGAGGCACCCAACTCGCGCATGTTGCGAATCCCAGAGCGACGTATCAGATTTAAAAATGCCTTTGCATCTCCTGAGCCCTCATATGCAGTCGGGGGACCACCATCGATGCGATTGAAGACTGCTGGAGTTAATCCGAAGCACTCTACAAAGTTGCGTGCTCGCTCAAAGTTAATCCTTGAGCCCGAAGCCTCTTCATTGTTAATCTCCTTCTTTGGCACCATGTTACTATGGAGATGTATGACAAGAGTGAAGAATTTCTCCTCATTTATACGATTAAACCAACTCCCCATATTCCTCATTGGAAACTGTTCATTATTAATGCAAACTCGGGGAAGTGAAAAGGCGTTCGAAAGTTTCGAGAAAGAAATTCATTGTGACGGTTGAATGTTGACCGACACTATTTAATGATGTTTTACGCCGACTATTGGATATTCCCGCTTTTACGCGGATGACAGTTGCGTATCCCGAATTTTATGCTGACTGGTCAAAACTCAATTTTTACGCTTCTGTTCAAAGTGTTCCAAATTTTGGAGATATTTAAAAACTTTGAAAGGGGTCTTGTAGGAGCGTAAAAAGTGCTTCAAAGAAAGAGTCAAAGTTATAGATCATTCCACTCCAATTGATTTATTTTACGCCGCAGAGAGGCTAAACACTTTACGCCCAAGATAAGGCTAATCACTTTACGCCTAAAGCAGACAGATCATTTTACGCTCGGGTCTACATGCATGACTTTTACGCCAAGGACAGATCAGCCACTTTTACGCTGGACAAAGCTGTCAAGTCTCGCATTTAATGCAAACTCTGACATGGAGATATTAATGATGGCATATATCACAGAATTCAAAGGGATTTGTTTTTACACAGAGACCAATGTTGTCGTTTAGTATGTAGATTGAGCTACTTTACGCTCACACTATGGCTTCTTTTACGCATGAAGACTATACGAGCTTTTACGCTCAACAGTTGACGTGTGCGTAAAGTCTATTTGAGCTACTTTTACGCTCAAGGTTATTTAACAACCACTTTACGCGGGAAGTCTATGTCAGGGCTATTTTACGCCTAGTCTACTGCTTTACGCTCAGAGTACATTAGGGTTGTTTTACGCCCTATTCTTCTGACCAGCTTGGAACGTGGTTTGCCTACATGGCTTTCATGCCACACATCCCGAAGAACGTATGTACGTACATCCTATTCTTAATGAAATGATGGGACACGTGTCAACATATACAGAGGATGACTTTGGTCGTGGGTGGCGGTTATTGGCGTAAAGACGAAACTTTCGCTGAGTTTTTACGCACAAGAGCCCAAGCCTATAAATGGACTTATTTTTCTCAAGACACACACAGAGACAGGAGAGAATACAGAGATCAGAACTTAGAGATTTTGATTTTTGAGAGCATTCTTCTTCAACCTTTCTTCCAGAACAGAGTGAAGCAAAGCAGGAAAGCATTCGGCCTCGCCATCAGTGCCCAAGTGCGTCGATACCTTTCTGGTGACTTAGTTCTTCCGATTGTTCAACTTCAAGCAGCGATCTTCATCATCATCATATGGTCCAAGGAACAAAGTAATCATTTACAGATCAGACTTCTACAATAATACTTTTCCAGAATCAAATTTGTACTTTTTGTACTCTTCCTCGTTTTATTTTCAAAATTCGACTTCCAGGCATTTTGTTAAGTGAAACAGATACAACACAGTAGACATTGGGCGGGGAGAACAATTCCTTAGCGTATGGGCTTCGATGCACTTTTCCTTGTGACCCGGATTCTCCGTTGGAGATACGGGGCTGATGACCCATGATTACTGACGACCACTGACGTTCTGCAGAACGTTATGCTCTTATTGATTGGACCTCTAGTGCCCCAAGGAGGGACCATGCCGATCCTATTTAGCCAGGGCCCATGCGTAGGAAGGATTGTTCTTAACTATATTTCACTTAGAACGATTAGGCACCTTTATCCGTTAGGTACGAGTACTTTTGGTTTTGGTACTTGTATCTGACCGTGGCTTGGAACAAAAACTTGTCGCGGATTAGTTCGTCACATCTTGTCCTTGTTTGGTTGTAGGTGTGACTTACTACTTCGATGAGAAGGTATTGAACCTTGTTGGGGTCCGGATACCAAATTGTATTTATAGCATGGAA
This sequence comes from Iris pallida, assembly GCA_029216955.1. Taxonomy (NCBI): domain Eukaryota; kingdom Viridiplantae; phylum Streptophyta; class Magnoliopsida; order Asparagales; family Iridaceae; genus Iris; species Iris pallida. The sequence continues at coordinate 6,052,529 of JANAVB010011199.1, read as the reverse complement.
AGATACGTCACCGTGAATTAGTTTACCATCTCTTGTCCTTGTTTGGTTGGGGGGATGGTACGCTAGTTCAATAGGTGTGTATTGGACCATGTTATAATTCAATTGACTTATTTATTTGAGCAGTATTTATTCAGTTTATATGGCATGATATTATGTGTCTTGTTACGTTCCTCTGAGGACCTGGTTATCTCTCCAGGTGTGTGCTCTTGTCTGTCGCAGGTGCTCTAGCTCTAGCCATGATCCTCTCTATTTCTCGAGGATGATTGCACTTGGATCGTCTTCGCTTCGCTCGCCAAAAACTTATTTCTTTTTTTATGTATTTTTTCTTTACTTGTTGGTAGTAGATTTATCTCCTCCCAATATAATGTATCAAGACAATTTATTATCTTTATATGATGTCTTTTATTCATTTATTTTGTATGGATGAGATTAGTTATGGTTCTACTGCATTTTATAGCTTATGTATTCATACGAGGCTTCCATATATTGGAGTATACTTCATATGAGTATAGCTGGCATGTCTACGTTCTTAGTCCTACGTATTTTGGGACTGGGGCGTTACAGGAGAGAGAGTGAGAGAGTAAAATGGTACGACATGGTGAAGTAGTACTGTATTTTGGCTCCAGCTCCAGCTCCAGCTCAATTTGCATTAATCTACGGTACGACATGGTGATCAGGACATAGTCCCTGCAGCCATTCGACTGGCGAGGCAAAAACTATGTAGTTGTAGATAAAGTTGACTGTCCTCCGACCCTCATCCCTCGACAATGATGATACGACAACCTATCACTATATCTTATATAGTAGTAGATGATGTCTTAGTATTACATTATGTGAGTTCATCTTGATTCTGTTACATTCTTCAGATATTAGGTATGATAAGAACATATACTACACCATATATATAAAACATAGATGATTCACACTAATGTATGCTAGAATGAATCTTGGGTTGTGTTCTGAGCCATCCGTTCTCACACTTGGCAAAAATCGAATTTTCTGTACTTTATCTGCTTTCGAAAATGTACTCAAATTACATGATGGTTCCTTTAGTTAGCTTGCTTATGTTACAATTATATTATTTGTGAATATCGATCTTACCAGATGGCATCCATGACCCGATGAGCGGCACGTCATTTGAGGGAAACAGTGAATGCTGAGGTGGCTCCTCCTACAGTTAAGGAGGAAGTGGCACCGATAGCTAGTGAGACCGGGAGTTCTATTCATCCAGCACCGGTAGCTAGTGAGACCGGGAGTTCTATTCATGCAGCACTTGCAAGGGACTACATCTCTCCTCACGCCAAAGATCCCGCTTATTCGAGGTGGTTGCGTGATCGTATCACTGAGCGTTTACGTGAGCTGCGTGGTTCTCATTAGCTATTAGTACTTATTTGTATTGGACTATTTGTATTGGATTGTTTTTATATTAGACTATTTGTATTGGACTACATATACGAATTAGTACTGTGTCAATCTCTGGATTGTATTGGACTACGACATAGTGATCAGGACATAGTCCTTGCAGCCATTCGACTGGCGAGGCAAAAACTATGTATCCGTAGATGAAGTTGACTGTCCTACGACCCTCATCCCTCGGCAATGATGATATGACAACCAACCGGAGAGGATACTCTGAGAGATCCATCTGAGTAGGATGTATACTCTGAGAGATCACCTTTACAAGAATGATATCAGTAGTGGGATTGAGTGTTGGAGGAGATATTCTGGAACTGGAGATTCCCAGGACCCTTCCTTTGGTGTGCGTATTGATTGATAGAAAGTTAAACAGATCTAATACGTGTTCTAACCCTTCATAGACGGAAACTAGGGTTCACGAATTATACCTGCGGCGGAAAGGAGACAAGTAATTCCTGGCAATCTCGAGCGGACTACCCCAAGATCTTCTGCACATATTCCTTCCTCGAGTTGGACGTCGTGTGGGCGACGATCTCCCAACCTTTTCTTCTCCTTGACAGCCCTCTCTTTCTCTCCTTACGTGAATCACGAATTTAGATAAAGTTTTAGATTTCTGATCAGTAATCTGGCGGCCAGAGAATAGAGGATATATAGGCTACGGCAGGGACCATGAGGAGAAATTAGGGTTAGGCCTCCTAACGGATCTGGATATCCCGTGTTCAGCCCGAACACACAATCCAGGCCCATTAACAATAGCTCGGTCCATTAATGAGCTATTGTTGCACTACCTCCCTAATCCCAAATTATGTTTGTGGGCTCCTTTTATTATATGCTCGTTTGGCTCCCCATGTTAAGATATCGTATGTCCGTCGATCAAATTAAGTTACTGACAACTATATTGATTCAGCATCTTTTATCCTTAAGTAGTACCACTCAACTTTATTTGTCATGTCGGATATAATCCACCTGCAGGGTTTACATGACAATCCTTATGAGCTCCTTAAGAGGACATCATCAACCCGATGTATCGGGACATAGATTCCATTTATAATCAACAGCCCATCATACATACAATATTATTATCCAATTCATAGAGGTTGTTGATCCATAATGAATCTCACTCTTTTATGAGTCAAAGTAATGTACACTACATATACATGTCCGTTATTATATCCGAATTAAGAGCACAAGCATCCATAATAAAAGAGGTGTTTGTTCTCTTATGTAGTCAGTACAAAGAGAACAACCTCAAGTGGTCCTGTTCAATACACACAAAGTGTACTAGTGTAAACCTATAGTCAAGATAGACTAATACCAGATTACACTACAACCTTTCCAATAGATTGTCCAAGTCCATCTAGGTTGTGAACTATTTATATACTCCATAGGAAACTGATAATATGATCTTCTGTGTGACACCACACACCATATTATCTACAATATAGAATATCAGATATTTGCATTAACACTTGCAACAAATACAATATGTAAACATTTGTCCATATGATTTTCATTCAAAATTTAAGGAAATAAGGTTACTACAAAAGTGATGCTTTTAGTATATAACCCTAACAATCTCCCACTTATACTTAAAGCATTGCTTTTCAGTATACTGTTACAAATCTCCCACTTATACTTAAAGCCATGCTACGACACATCTGACTCCTATTCCCTCAACATGACTGTCAAAAGCCTTAGCTGGTAAGCTCTTTGTAAAGGGATCAGCTAGGTTGTCGGCTGATGCTATCTTGATCACATCAACTTTTCCTTTCTTTACGAAATCTCGTATCAGGTGGTACTTGCGCTCAATGTGTTTGCCTGTCTTATGGGCTCGTGGTTCCTTCGAGTTTGCAACTGCACCACTATTATCACAATAAAGTGTAATAGACTTAGGCAAACTAGGTACCACATCCAAGTCCAACAGAAAGTTTCTGAGCCAAACCGCTTCTTTGGCTGCCTCAGAGGCTGCCACATACTCGGCTTCCATGATGGAATCAGCAATACATTTTTGCTTGATACTCCTCCACACAATGGCTCCACCTCCCAAAGTAAACACAAAACCTGAGGTAGATTTCCTGGAATCCCTATCTGACTGAAAATCTGAGTCTGTATACCCCAAGGGAACTAAACTATCTGCCTAGTAAACTAGCATATACTCTTTAGTCCTTTTCAGGTACTTCAAAATATGCTTTACGGCAGTCCAGTGCTCTTGTCCTGGGTTAGACTGATATCTGCTGACCATGCCTACGGCAAAGCAGATATCTGGTCTCGTACATAGCATTGCATACATTAAGCTTCCTATCGCTGAAGCATAAGGAACTGCCTTCATGTTCTCTATCTCTTTAGGTGTCCTCGGACACTGCTCCTTTGATAGAGCAATTCCATGTGTAAAAGGTAAGAAACCTTTCTTAGAATTTTGCATACTAAAACGAGATAGTATAGTATCGATATAGGAAGCTTGGGATAAGCCCAACATCCTTTTCTTACGATCTCGTAGAACTTTGATCCCAAGGATGTGACCTACTTCTTCCAAGTCCTTCATATCAAACTGTTTGGATAACCATACCCTTACATCAGATAATACCTTCACATTATTTCCAATGAGCAAGATGTCATCCACATAATGTACTAGGAACACCATCACGTTTTCGTCACACTTTTTGTATACACATGATTCATCCTGACATTGATCAAATCCGTAGGATTTTATCACCTGATCAAAACATATGTTCCAAGATCTGGAAGCTTGCTTAAGTCCATAAATGGACTTCTTGAGCTTACAAACAAGATGCTCCTGGCCCTTTTCAATGAACCCGTCTGGTTGCTTCATATAGATGCCTTCCTCAAGACTTCCATTAAGGAAAGCTGTCTTGACATCCATTTGCCAAATCTTATAATCGAGATGAGCTGCAATAGATAAAAGAATCCGAATAGACTTAAGCATGGCTACAGGAGAAAAGGTTTTCTCATAATCGATACCCTCTCTTTGAGTAAAACCTTTTGCTACAAGCCGAGCTTTAAAGGTTTCAACCTTACCGTCTGATCCTCTTTTTCTCTTATAGACCCACTTGCATCCAATGGCTTTTACACCAACGGGTGGTTCTACAAGCTTCCAGACCTGATTAGAATCCATAGATTATATTTCAGATATCATTGCTTTTTGTCAAGACTCTGCATCTTTATCTTGGAGTGCTTCATTGTAGGTACAGGGATCATAATCTTGTTCCTCTGGGACGAAGTCCGACGACTCTCCCAAGAACATATATCTATCAGGTTGTATCACAACCCTCCCACTACGATGAGGCACTATCGGTTGTGGTATAACATTTGTGACACGTTGTGCAGTTATTTGTGGTTCATCCTTTTGTACTGTTGGTACTGAAGTACTTGGTGTCTCACATCTTAGTTCTTCTAGAACAACTCTACTTGTGGGTTTATGGTTCATCACATAGTCTTCCTCTAAGAATCAGGCATTGGTGCTAACAATGACCTTCTGATCCTTAGAACTATAAAATAAATCTCCTTTCGTTCCTCTTGGATAGCCTACAAATAAGCGTACTTCTGTACGAGATTCCAACTTATCTGCTTTCCCATTCAGCACATGTACTGAACTACCCCAAATATGAACATGTTTCAGACTAGGCTTACGCCCAATCCACAACTCTGTGGGAGTAAGAGGTACTGACTTAGAAGGAACCAAGTTCAAAATATAAGCTGCAGTCTCTAAGGCATATCCCCAAAACGAATCTGGTAAATCCGAATAACTCATCATTGATCTAACCATCTCCATAAGAGTTCTATTCCTTCTTTCGGCTACACCATTCTGTTGGGGCGTTCCAGGTGCAATCAATTGGGATGCAATCCCAGCCTCTGATAAATAATCCCTAAACTCTCCAAAGAGGTACTCGCCACCACGATCTGATCGTAATGACTTGATATATTTTCCATGACGTTTCTCTGTTTCAGCCTTGTACTCTTTGAATTTCTCAAAGCACTCAGACTTACGGTACATCAAATAAATGTATCCATACCTTGAATAATCGTCAATAAATGTGACAAAATATTCAAAGCCACCTCTAGCTTAGATAGTCATGGGTCCACACAAATCAAAATGAACCAATTCCAACACATCTTTGGCCCTATACCCTTTTGCCGTAAAAGGCCTTTTGGTCATTTTACCTTCCAAGCAGGATTCACAGACTGGTAGTGCCTCCACTTCCAATGAACTCAAAGGTCCATCTTCAACCAGTCTTTGAATCCTTCTTAGGTTAATATGCCCCAATCGCAAGTGCCAAAGATATGTTTGGTTCATACAAGAAGGTTCTTTTCTCTTATTTAAGTTAGATGACATATTATTCATTTTCATAAGTTGCATTGTGGGCAAAATAGGATTAATGACATACAAATTATCAACCAATGCACCAGAACAGATAAAATGTTTATTCTTTCTAATAACAATATTGTCATTAAAATAAACTGAATATCCATCCTTAACTAACATAGAAACAGAAACTAAATTCCTTCTAAGTGAAGGTGCATAAAGACAATATCTCAATGTCAAAGACTTATTTCTACCAAAAGATAAAGTAACATCTCCTAATGCAACGACTGATACTTTTGTAGCATCATCCATGAACAAGCATATCTCTCCATCACTGAGCCGTCTGGTTTCCTGGAACCCCTGCAATGTATTGCAGACATGATTAGTGGCTCATGTATCTACACACCAGGTGCCGGTAGATAACACCGCTAAACATATTTCAACTACTAGTAAATGAGATATGCCTTCTTTGTTCCCTTGTTTGAGAAGTGGACAATCAGTCTTCCAATGTCCTGACCCTTTGCACTTGAAACATTTGCCTTTCGGCTTTTTCACCGCGCCTTGAGGTCCCATGCCCTTCTTTGCTGAGTTTGCATGTTTCTGAATGTTATTCTTCTTCTTGCCGCCTTTTGGCTTAGAAGTAGAAGCCTTTTCAAAAATAAAAACATGACCACTCTGCCTAAAGAGAGATTCAGCATCCTGTAGCTCTTTTGTAAGTTCTGCCAAACTATACAACCTTTTGTTCATGTTGTAATTAAGGCAAAAATTGTCAAAACTTTTAGGCAAAGTCCCGAGAATGATATCGACCTGGGTTTCCCCATCGATTTCAGCTCCAAGGATCTCCATCTCATTCAGATGACCCATCATCTTGAGAACATGATCCCTTACTGGTGTACCCTCAGCCATTCTTGTATTCATCAAACATTTCATAGCAAACTGCCTAGCTGCTCTACTCTGATGTCCGAAGAGTTCCTTGAGGTTATACATCATGTCATAAGTTGTGGCCATGGCCTGATGATGATGTTGCAGTACATTTGACATAGATGCCTGAATGTAAAACCGTGCCATCTCATCTACCTTTTTCCACTTCTTATAAGCCTCTTTGACCTCTTCATCAGAGTTAGCATCAGGCTTAGGTGGGCATTCCTCAACAAGTACATATTTGTACTCCTCAGCAGTCAGAACAATGTCCAAATTACGTTTCCAGTCAATATAATTAGGTCCAGTAAGTTTGTTTTCTTTAAAAATCACCATAAATGGACTGAAAGAACCCATTTTTGAAATCCTGAGAATCACATAAATAAAATTATGTAGGGCAAAAAAACTTTTTGAATTAACTAAATATTGATTCCATCAAAACAATAATAAGAAATTCACCAACACCTTGAACAACATGAATTTAGCATGCCACGATAGTGTGGACGTATACAAATTCAACTTTGTTCAAGTAGATTTTTCTTATTAATTTTACTATCATGTCAATATAACTTTATGACAAATAAAATTAATATGTTGGTCTTGCTCTGGTTATACAAATAATAGCAGTGACTCCGATGGGGAGGATACCATTATTTGTATCTAAGTGTATACCATTACTTAATACTAAGTCCATTACCTTGTAATGAGTTCCTTCAGATGGAGAAGTGAACACATACTAGGTAACTTTCTACAATTATTCCTAAGAATGTTTGTACTGGTGATCCATAATTATACTCATCCGATATGAAGGAAAGCACTAAAGCCAACACGCAAGTATAATTACATCACCTACAAACTAGTAATGGAGACCATAGGATTTATACTAAATAAAAATCCTCTCCCACTTAGTTATTTAACAATGAGGGTTTTTTTTACTAGTTGATGTTATGTCCATGTTGTCCATTATTAATGTAGGCTTGGTTTTTCAAAAAAAATAACCACACAATAATAAACATGCATAATCAGAAAAAGCAAAATGACAAAAATAAGAGAAAATATCAAACTATTATGGCCATCTTTGCTGCTCCGTCCTCAACTATCCGAATCCAAAATCTGGCGCTGCGCACATCTATACAGGGTTCGACCTGCCCGGTCAGGTCGCGGGGTTCGGGGCAGCATCCCAATTTTTTTTAATAGGTTTTGGCTGTCGATTCCTTCATCGAAAATCATCTGTCTGCCTCTGGACTGCTTAAAACCAGTATCTCATCCGACGTCAGAAACAGCCACCACCGCCATCACGATTGATAAAAAATAATTAAAATTACATCAATCCTATGCCTTCCGAAGGAGTTCACACATAATCTAGATTGAAAAATTAAAATAATAAGCACAATCAACCCTCGTAATTTTAATTACATCCACAGCAACAACAACATCCACGACATGTCCGTGGTTTAAACAACACAATAAAAAAACATGTGTTGGACCATAATAGTTGGATCTAAGATGCCTGCAAAACCGAGTTAGAACAGATCTACATCTACCGACTATTGCATAGCGCAGGTTTTATTGGACAACATGGACGTATCAATCAATAAGTAGATCCAAAGTGGCTCTGATACCAATTACTGGAACTGGGGATTCCCAGGACCCTTTTTTTGGTGTACGTATTGATCGATAGAAAGTTAAACAGATCTAATACGTGTTCTAACCCTTCATAGGCGGAAACTAGGGTTCACGAATTATACCTGCGGCAGAAAGGAGACAAGTAATTTCTGGCAATCTCGAGCAGACTACCCCAAGATCTTCTGCACGTATTCCTTCCTCGAGTTGGACGTCGTATGGGCGAGGATCTCCCAACCTTTTTTTCTCCTTGGCAGCCCTCTCTTTCTCTCCTTACGTGAATCACGAATTTAGAGAAAGTTTCAGATTTCTGATCAGTAATCTGGCGGTCAGAGAATAGAGGATATATATAGGCTACGGCAGGGACCATGAGAAGAAATTAGGGTTAGGCCTCCTAACGGATCTGGATATCCCGTGTTCAGCCCGAACACACAATCCAGGCCCATTAACAATAGCTCGATCCACTAATGAGCTATTATTGCACTACCTCCCTAATCCCAAATTATGTTTGTGGGCTCCTTTTATTATATGCTCGTTTGGCTCCCCATGTTAAGATATCGTATGTCCGTCGATCAAATTAAGTTACTGACAACTATATTGATTCGGCATCTTTTATCCTTAAGTAGTACCGCTCAACTTTATTTGTCATGTCGGATATAATCCACCTGCAGGATTTACATGACAATCCTTATGATCTCCTTAAGAGGACATCATCAACCCGATGTATCGGGACATGGATTCCATTTATAATCAACAGCCCATCATACATACAATGTTATTACCCAGTTCATAGAGGTTGTTGATCCATAATGAATCTCACTCTTTTATGAGTCAAAGTAATGCACACTACATATACATGTCCGTTATTATATTCGGATTAAGAGCACAAGCATCCATAATAACAGAGGTGTTTGTTCTCTTATGTAGTCAGTACAAAGAGAACAACCTCAAGTGGTCCTGTTCAATACACACAAAGTGTACTAGTGTAAACCTATAGTCAAGATAGACTAATACCAGATTATACTACAACCTTTCCAATAGATTGTCCAAGTCCATCTAGGTTGTGAACTATTTATATACTCCATAGAAAACTGATAATATGATCTTCTATGTGACACCACACACCATATTATCTACAATATAGAATATCAGACATTTGCATTAACACTTGCAACAAATACAATATGTAAATATTTGCCCATATGATTCTCATTCAAGGAAATAAGGTTACTACAAAAGTGATGCTTTTAGTATATAACCCTAACAATATTATCAGAGTATACATCCTACTCGGATGGGTCTCTCACCGTTACTATTTTTTTCTGACAGCATGGTGGATGTGCTCCCTCAACAGATTCTTGCTCCGAGCCAAAACTTTGCCCCGGAGCTCAAGTGGACATCCTTCGTGTAGAGCTCGAGTGAGAGGTTCCTGACAGCATGGTGGTCTCCTTTGTCAAAGTATCCGTGCTCATCCTACTTTGACAAAGGAGACCACCATGCTGTCAGGAACCTCTCACTCGAGCTCTATACGAAGGATGTCCACTTGAGCTCCGAGGCAAAGTTTTGGCTCGGAGCAAGAATCTGTTGAGGGAGCACATCCACCATGCTGTCAGAAAAAAATAGTAACGATGAGAGACCCATCTGAGTAGGACGTATACTCTGATAATATCTCCTCCAACACTCAATCCCACTACTGATATCATTATTGTAAAGGTGATCTCTCAGAGTATACGTCCTACTCAGATGGATCTCTCAGAGTATCCTCTCCGGTTGGGTTGTGTTCTGAGCCATCCGTTCTCACACTTAAAATACATATGAATTAGAACTGTGTTTTGTATTTTCGGCGAACCCAGGGATTGGATTCTGTATTTTATATTTTGGTTTCTGTATTTTGGCTCTAGCTCCATTTGCATTAATCTACGGTACGACATGGTGATGAGGACATAGTCCCTTCAGCCATTCGACTGGCGAGGCAGAAACTATATAGCCCTAGATAAAGTTGACTGTCCTCCGACCCTAATCCCTCGACAATGATAATACGACAACCTATCACTATATCTTATATAGTAGTAGATGATGTTTTAGTATTACATTATGTGAGTTCATCTTGATTCTGTTACATTCTTCAGATACTAGATACGATAAGAACATATACTACACCATATGTACAGAACATAGATGATTCACACTAATGTATGCTAGAATGAATTTTGGGTTGTGTTCTGAGCCATCCGTTCTCATAATTGGAGATAAATCGAATTATAACGACGTATATTAGGTTACTCTTCAGGATAATTGATGTCTATTTTATCTTAATTTGGTTTGGTCTATATGATTCTTGGATAATTGGTGTGCTTTAAATTCGTACGTGCATATTTGGTCTATGTGATTCTTGGATAATTGGTGTGCATTATATATTTGTTCTATATGATTGTTGGATAATTGGTGTGCATTATATATTGGTTTGGTTTATGCATATTTTTGTGAACATGGAAAGTGCTGTAATTTTTTTTTCAAAAAATCTCAGTTAGCGACGGACTAGTGACCAGTTAGCGACGGATATTTCTAGCTCCATTTGCATTAATCTACGGTACGACATGGTGATCAGGACATAGTCCCTGCAGCCATTCGACTGGCGAGGCAGAAACTATGTAGCCATAGATAAAGTTGACTATCCTCTGACCCACATCCCTCGGCAATGATGATACAACAACCTATCACTATATCTTATATAGTAGTAGATGATGTCTTAGTATTACATTATGTGAGTTCATCTTGATTCTGTTATATCCTTCAGATACTAGATACGATAAGAACATATACTACACCATATGTACAGAACATAAATGATTCACACTAATGTATGCTAGAATGAATTTTGGGTTGTGTTCTGAGCCATCCGTTCTGATCAAGCATCTTCCTTCTCCTCTTCTCCACCATGGCTCTGGACCCATCCGCTTCTCCCTACTTTCCTTCTTCTTATTTGACTCTCTCAGCCACATATGATATCCACCTCAAGTGTAGAGTCGGAGGAGAAGAAGTGGGCAGGAAGAGAAGGGGAAGTAGCACAGCCGGCGGCATGACCCGGAGGAAGTACAGATGTTTTCTTCAACATCCGTAGGAGAACTATAAGGATATATCTTTTCACAACATGTCACCTTGTCAAAGACTCTTAATATGAATATCATGTTACCGTGGTGTCGGAAGACTAACATGTCATAATTTTTTAAGCCGTGTGTTTTGACATAATCCTCCCAACTCTTTCCTTCTATGTAGTAATCTTGCATTACTACATAGCAGTAAAGAGTTTGTAGGATTATGTCAAAACACACGGCTTAGAAAATTATTATATGTTAGTCTTCTGACACCGCGGTAACATGGTTGTCACATTAAGGGTCTTTGACAAGGTGATATGTTGTAAAAAGATATATCCTTATAGTTCTCCTATGGATGTTGAAGAAAACCTATGTACTTCCTCCGGGTCATGCCGCCGGCTGTGCTGCTTCCCCCTCCTCTTCCTGCCCACTTCTTCTCCTTCGACTCTACACTTCAGGTGGATATCATATGTGGCTGAGAGAGTCAAATAAGAAAAAGGGAAGTAGGGAGGAGCAGATGGGTCCAGAGCCATGGTGGAGGAGAGGAGAAGGAAGATGCTTGATCAGAACTTGAGGTGGAATAGTTGTGACGTTGATAACATGAGAGAGGGAGAGGGTGAATGGATGGAGGGAAGTGGCTGCATGCCTTTGGCTCACTCGAGCGGTATTTATCCTCCGACCCTCATCCCTCGGCAATGATGATATGACAACCTATCAATATATCTTATATAGTAGTAGATGATGTCTTAGTATTACATTATGTGAGTTCATCTTGATTCTGTTACATTCTTCAGATACTAGATACGATAAGAACATATATTACACCATATGTATAGAACATAGATGATTCACACTAATGTATGCTACAATGAATTTTGGGTTGTGTTCTGAGCCATTCGTTCCCATACTTGGCAATTAAGCATGTGAAATAGAACTGATTATGTTTAGTTTGTCTTACGATACAGATTTTCACATCCAAATTGAAATGGATCGTTACTTCGTTGATCGTACATGGATGTACTAGCGGATCAACCTCCTGGACCGTAGGTACTTATAAGTATTGACCGTATCGGATTAGTATCGATCTATCGTTTTGGTATGGGCCGTATCGGTTGGTATTGGTCTTAGCAAATTGGTATCGTCCTATCCGATATGTATCGATCGTATAGCTAGGATTCATATTGGCCTTATCGATTTGGTATCGGTCATATCCGATAGGTATCAGCCGTGTTGGATTAGTATAGACCATTTCGGATTAGTATCGTGGAAGGTTTAGTAAAAACTGTACTTAGATTTCTCTCTTCTAGAGCTAGATTATCATTGCAAGTGAGTCACGAGAGCGTAGCTGGCCAGTTACAGAACATATATACTTCATTTTCAATCTCGCTTTTCCTGATGGAAAAGGAAGCATGTATGTTACTGTAACTGGCCAATCACGATCTGGTGACTCTCTTGCAATGGTATTCTAGCTCGAGAAGAGAGAAATCCAAGTACAGTTGTTACTAAACCTTTTACGATACTAATTCGAAATGGTCTATACTAATCCAACATGGCCGATACCTATCGGATATGACCGATACCAAATCGATAAGGCCAATATGAATCCTAGCTATATGGTCGATACATGTACATATCAGATATAGGACGATACTAATTTGTTAAGGCCAATACCAATCTGATACGTCATATACCAAACCGATAGACCGATACTAATCTGATACACTAGATACTAAGTACATCCGGCCTATACCAGCGGATCCACCAATTACTGTACGATAGGCCCAACGACTCCAGTTACATCCGGTTATTGGTGAGTACATGATTACATAGTAATTCTGTTAGTTTTGTGATACAGATTTTTACTCTCTCATGCTACCGACGTCACAACTTTTCCAGTGCTGCTCCCTCTAATGATGATGAACGCAAAAAATCAACGTCACAACTTTTATAATTTGAGTAAATTTCTTTACCCTATATGAAAATTTCTGTTGTCAGAGAGATGGCTCCTAGGACTCGCCGAGGTGGTGCTGCTAGTCGAGGAAGGGGCCGAGGCAAGAAACCCTTGAAGGTCGACACGGAGGAAGTCCCCGTCGTCAAACAAGAGCCGGTGACTGTTAAGGAGGAGGTGTTACCAAAGGTCGAGGTCAAGGAAGAACCGATGACCATCAGGGAAGAGATTGCTCCCAAGGTTGAAGTTAAGGAGGAGCCACCATCAGAGAGTAGTAGCATCAGGACCGACCCTCATGTCCCTATAGAAGACCTCAACCAGATTGAGCCTTCATATGCAAAGTGGCTGATAGAATGGTACATGCCTCAACGCAACTATGATCCCTGGCTGTGAGGATTCATCGTCTGACTTACGGTCTTTGCTGAGGTCAAAGTCGATTTTTCTATGTGTTTTAGAATTTTGGAATATTTGTGAAAATTTTGGAATATTTGTGAGAATTTTGGAATATTTGTGCTATGATCGGATTATAACGACGGATATTATGTTACTCTTCAGGATAATTGATGTCTATTTTATATTAATTTGGTTTGGTCTATATGATTCTTGGATAATTGGTGTGCATTAAATTTGTATGTGCACATTTGGTCTATGTGATTCTTGGATAATTGGTGTGCATTATATATTTGGTCTATGTGATTGTTGGATAATTGGTGTGCATTATATATTGGTATGCATATTTTTTGCGAACAGGGAAAGTGCTGCAATTTTTTTTTCAAAAAAATCTCATTTAGCGACGGACTAGTGACCGGTTAGCGACGGATATTTTCAGTTTTCGACTACTGTTCGACGGCATATCCATCGCTAACTGGAGATTTGAAAATGTTTCCAGGTAGCGACGGGTGGTCGACGGAATATCCATCAACAACGTTCTGGTGGTATATAGTTCGATGGAATGGCGACGACGTATCCGTCGCCATGGTTCTGGAAATACCAAGCATTTCCAGAACATGGTCGACGGATAATCCGTCGGTATTCCGTCGCTAACCCGTCCTTTGTTAGTGACGGTGATCGACGGAATAGCGACGACTCATCCATCGTCATGGTTCTGGAAATGCCAAGCATTTCCAGAACATGGTCGACGGATAATCCGTCAGTATGCCGTCGCTAATCCGTCCTTTGTTAGCGACGGCGATCGACGGAATAACGACGGAACGATACACTCTGATACGCTATTACGACGGTTTACCGACGGACCACTACGTCGCTAGTGTCTACACAGTTCAGTATTTAATACTTGAAATGGATGAAAGCCCGTCGGAAAGTCGTCGCTAATGCTTCGTATTGTGAAGTCGAAAAGCCGTCGCTATTCTGTCGCTTGACGACTATGTAGCGACGGACCGTTATTAGCGATGAGCTGATTGCCGACGGATTATTTTGGCCAAGCCCCGTCAGTGATCGGTCGCTAATACAAATTTTCGACGGACGGGCAACGGATCTGGCCGTCGCTAAATCGACAAATTTTGGTAGTGAGATAACATCTCCATAAACATCCAGAATAATAACAAGATCCCAAATATAAACATAAATGTATCCAAATGAGACAAGACATCAAAATAAGATAGAAGTCTAAGCTAACTAGCCTAAACTATAGGGTGACATCCTCTACTGCTAATGGATCCTGCTGAAGGTCCAAGTCGCAGGTGTCATCTATGGCAGCTCCATAATAGGTAGGGCAAAGGTCCTCGTCATCCTCTGTAATATTTTCAACAGGTCCAGTCAGGACAGGAACGAGCACATAATCTCAATAGTTCATATCAAGACAGGAATATAAAGCAAGCAATAGAGTAAAATACATGAAACGCTGAAAGAAAGTACATGTAGTAAAAGAGAGAGAGAACTATAATGTAAATAGCTACTATAAGTAGATAACTATCAGTGACTAGTGATGTAGAGTACAAGATAGACATGTGAATGGCTTGAATTTGCACATGATTACACTAAAAAGTTTATACAATGACTACTTGGGAATTGTTCACATGACTGCTTCTACTCTCCCGTACCCCTATCAATACATAAAGATCCAAACAAGTTATGTTATTGTACAATATTTCACATGAGGGGCGCATAAATGGGTGCACATAAAGGTATACATGAGGGCTCTGTGAACATGAGAGTACATGAATCACAAGAGTGTACATGAATAATAAAAGCACAAGAGTACATGATGAAAGTAAAACGCACATGACATGATGTACCTGATGCTCCCGAGAGGGATAACATCTCAATGTAAAGATCCATATAGTACTAATCCGTGTTAACAACGTGACAGCATCAAGTAAAGTAATCTAGAGCAAGAATATAAATTCTAACAAGTATGAAATGATCAGAGAATGTACTCGTCTGATATCCTGAGTATCTGGTAAGTGTAGATGTCCAGACAGAGTAGATGAGTCCTATTTAGAGCAATACAGGTCACAACATGTCCAGAATGGTAATATTGAACTTTACAATGCATTCTATATGAATTCTAGGTCATTCTAAATTAAAGTCAACTCTTGGTCAACTCTAGTCAACTACACTAGTCAAACTAGGTCAACTAAGCCATATTTGGTCCAATCCTAGTCTAACAAGTCATTCTAGGCCTAACCAAGCCTATACTAGCAGTCAAATATATTACCAAGCCAAAATGAACCACACAAGTCTATATACCATACCTAAACATGTATACATACATGTATACATACCTACATTACATGTGCTCTTACATTGCATCTATACCTTACATACATACATTATATACATGTATTCATATCACATATATATAGTTTACATTATTCATTACATTACATATATCCATCTATCTATACACATCACATTCATTCATTTATGCTTTCATTATATATAGAGAGAGAAGGGGGAAAATAAATAATGTGTGTGTGTGTACATATTGGGATTTCAGTTAAGGGGGGTCTATGTTCAGTCATGGTTCTCAGTTCAAGCATTTATTTATTTCATTCATGCATTACATACATGCTTACATTTCGTACATGTATACATTCATACATGCATATTTACGTACATATTCATAAATAGAAAGAGGGAAGAAAGGATTAGAAAGGGGGCTGAAAACTGTGACAGTGAGAGCAGGTTAGAGTGTGTGTGTGCAGTCTAGTGTTAAGGCATGTAAATTGGTGTCAAGTGACAGTGGCATGTGTGTGTGTGAACATAGTAAAAATGTGTGTGAGTGTCAAGGGTGTGACAGTGAGAGTGAAAGAGTGAGAAGGTGTGTGTGTGGACAGGGAGTGGTGCAATTATTCGCAGGTTCAGAAATCAGTTTGGGTACTCTAAGTTAACATGTAACTCATATGAAATCAAAATCAGGTTTTTTTCCATTCAAACTCAGTTCGAACTCAATAAATCCTGAGAACACAACTCAAGTATCACACATTATATATCCAGTTCAGATTGGTATAACCCAATCTCATACTCAACAACATATCTAACATTATAATTTAACATTTAATTTTTGATTAATATTCAATTAAAACTCAGAAAATGCATTATTCGAACATAGTATCCGAAAAATGGGGGAAACCCTAAATTAGAAATTGAAAACCCATAATACATCAAAATAGTGGTTGGTGATGATTCGTGTACATGTGTTCGTGTCACACAAGGTGTTCGTATCCATGTAAGTGGACACGAACGTGTCCAAAACATGAAATAATAACAGTGTATAAAACTGCCCAGACACAGCCTCGTGCGGGGGTGTCACGGGCTCGTACACACGACACACGACACGCGAGGCTATGTGCTCGTGTCCCAGGGTAGGTCAGGTCTAGGGCTAGGGTTTTGAGTCCCTGCACCGTGTCCATGTCGTGTCTACATGCAACACGAAGGCCGTATCAGAGAGCCCTGTTCGCGCGTAGACTGTCAGTACAAAACCAGTGCGGGTGGGTTTCCTAAAGGAAGATTTCTAAAAGAGGCAAGTGGTCATGTAGAGATATTATATAGGCTAAAATTAGGTCATTAGTGGATTGTGGTGGCTGTCCAAATGAAGAGCTAGGGTTAGGGTTTCACATGAATGGGATTTGGGCCAAGATCATTAGCTAACTAGCTCAACTCCTTAGCCATAAGTCCAAATGAAAACTCTCATAATCCTTCCATGAAACATAGCCACACTCAAGTCAACTAAGACCAACTTAAGTTAGATTAGGGTCCCACACCATTCTACTATACTATCTAAGTCACCAAAGACAAAGTCAACTCTAGGTTAGTCTCTTAAGTCACAACTAGCAAAAGTCAAAAATAACAACCATCAATCAAATAATTAACAAATAATTCCAAGAAACCAAAATACCCCTCGGTTAAAAATGATAATTAACATCCTAATCACATGGTTTGGCTCTAGATCAAGCAGTCTCTAAGGTTACACTAACAAAATACCAAAATCACAAGTCACCAATTAAAATAGTTGTTAAAAGAATTAAAAAATTACCAAAAATCATAACATGACTTAAATCTCATTATTAAAAGACTAAAATTACAAAAGTTCAAAATTACCCTCATTTAGAAAAATAGTTGTTACAAGTCTACCCTCCTTAGATGAATTTCGTCCTCGAAATTAAGATAGTCGTACTCTTTCTAGGTCAAACCCACAATCAATCAAAGTCTCTAATCATACAATCCTATAATCATATACGTCTGTCCAAAATCATGAGACTCAGAATCTTCGTCATACTAGTAAGCAAGGCTACAATAATTATAGAGTCCCCAACTATGGTACATACCTCTAGAATTATGGTATCTAAAATTTTCGCATTGCCGCATGCTTGGCCGTGAAAACCTTAAATTCCTACAACCGAGAAACACGTCCAAAATTCGACTATATGTCCTCACTATGCTAGCTAATATGACTGTAGAAAATTCTAAATTCCATAACTGAGGCGACCTAGCCCATACGACTTATATTGGAAAAATCAAAATCAAATCAACACAGAATACTAAGAATCAAATTTATCGACGAACAAGGAGGTAGACAAAACTATCGGAATTGAATTTCAAAATAGTTATTATAAGGCAAAAATGGGAATGGAATCAAGAAGAACAGAACCTGCAAGTATCCCTCCTACTGCCTGTGCATCCTCAACTATCATGGCGAAAGCTCGCCCCTGATAGCCTCCTCCTCTGGCCTGCTGCTGATGTTGGTCAAACCTCTGTTGTCCTGTCGGAGCCCTAGCTCCTGCTGCTACCTGAGTTAAGACACTCCCTATACTGATGCTCCGCTGAACCATAAAGTAAACACCTGCCTAGTCTCTTCCTGCAGTCATTTCATCCATGACCCAGCTTCTTACAGAAAGTATAACTAATGGACTGCTGCCTGGGTGCCTGCTGGTAAAGTGTATGTCTTTGGCCCTGAAACTGCTGCTGAACATGCCTCTGCTGCTGCTGCTGCTGAATCTGTACGTGAGGCCACTTGCCTGGCCTCCGCTGCTACTGGCTCCATGAGTGTCTCGTCCCCTCTTGAGCTTCAGCTCAAGATCATCCTCTGCTACTAGGGCACCCACTAGAATCTCCTCAAAAGTGGCATTCCGGTCTCTCTTGGTCAAGGACTTGACCTCCTTGACTAACCCCTTCCGGAACCTCCGAGCCTTCGCTGTCTCACTGAGTCCCTCAACAAATCTGCCCAGACGGCAGAACTCTTATGCGTACTCTTTGACAGTCTGACTGCCCTGAACTAAGCTCACAAACTGCGACTCCAGGGCACCAAGAGCTGTGTCAGAAAAAAAACTTCTCCTTGAACAGCTTCTTAAAGGCTGCCCAAGTTTGTCCCTCTGTACCGACCCTCGGGTCCGTCTCGTACTATGTGCGAACCAGGTCCTGTATCTGACTACCTGCCGCCTCAATCTGCAGTCGGGATGGTATCTCCGCCAGCCGAAAGATCACCACGATGTGCTCTATCCAGTCATCTGCATACATAATTCCCTGTGTCGTGGAAGTCCCGCAAACGCATCTTCTGGAACTCCTAGATCCCTGGTGTCTTCGGCTGATACTGCTGAATCTGGCCTGCCTGGGGCTGCATAATGACTCTCTCTATCGTCGTTAGGACAAGCTGATGGGCATTCTCTATGCCCTACTGAAAATGAGCGGACTGATGCTGTTGGCCTCCACCATCCTCTGTAAGAAGGCGAACAACTGTGCTACGTCAACCGATCCCGAAGGCGGCTGCTGCTGGAAGAAATCAGGAATGACGGGGGAAGGTCTCAGAATAGGTGGAGGTGTACCCCCGAATACGGCAGAAACTCTAACATAAGAAGGTACCACGGGAGCTGTCTGACCGGACTGAGCCGGACGAGAGGTGGCAGACCTCTCAGTAGTATCCCTCTGGCCGGAGCGATGGGATCGTGTCTGCACCATCCTAGAGCATGTCAAACAAGAAGGTAATTACTGAGAATGAATCGATAACGTCCAAGGAGGACAGTTTGTCTCAAAGGAAGACAATAAAGCAGCAAAAAATTTGATGATGGAATCAGATAAAAGTTTTCCTAGGTGTGATTGAGTACCTTCAAAACTATATCCTATATCCTACTGCAGACTGTAGTGGTACTCTAGTTCGAATACCACTACATAACTCGACCTGCATGGGCCACCACTAAAAATGTGTTACGACTCGCACCCAATGTAGGGGCACGAGAAGTGGGTACGTCTAGCCTACGCCACAGTATCGGCAGTAGAACGCTGTCCTATATCACATACATCTAACAATTATAAGGTACTTGTATAGTATATACACTCCAAACGGAGGACAATACAGAAATGTACAGCTCAATCACAACTAAGGTAGAAGTACGATAAGATGGATAGATAGATAATGAAAATCATCAAATGAAATACAACAGGAGAAAAAGTCTAAGTGTCTAAGATAACATCTCTACAAACATCCAGAATAATAACAAGATCCCAAATATAAACATAAATGTATCCAAATGAGACATGACATCAAAATAAGATAGAAGTCTAGGCTAACTAGCCTAAATTATAGGGGTGACATCCTCTACTGCTGATGGATCATGTTGAAGGTCCAAGTCGCAGGTGTCATCTATGGCAGCTCCATAATAGGTAGGGCAAAGGTCCTCGTCATCCTCTGTAATAATTTCAACAGGTCCATTCAGGACAGGAACGAGCACATAATCTCAACAGTTCATATCAAGACAGGAATATAAAGCATGCAATAGAGTAAAATACATGAAACACTAAAAGAAAGTACATGTAGTAAAAAAAAGAGAACTATAATATAAATAACTACTATAAGTAGAGAACTATCAGTGACTAGTGATGTAGACTACAAGATAGACATATGAACAGCTTGAATTTGTACATGATTATACTAAAGAGTTTATACAATGACTACTTAGGAATTGTTCACATGACTGCTTCTACTCTCCCGCACCCCAATCAATACATAAGGATCTAGATAAGTTATGTTATTGTATAATATTTTACATGAAGGGCCCATAAATTGGTGCACATGAAGGTATACATGAGGGCTCTGTGAACATGAGAGTACATGAATCACAAGAGTGTACATGAATAATAAAAGTACAAGAGTACATGATGAAAGTGAAACGCACATGACATGATGTATCCAATGCTCCAGAGGGGGATAACATCTCAATATAAAGATCCATACAGTACTAATTTGTGTTAACAACATGACAGCATCAAGTAAAGTAATATAGAATAAGAATATAAATCCTAACAAGTATGAAATGATCAGAGAATGTACTTGCCTGATATCCTGAGTATCTGGTAAGTGTAGATGTCCAGACAGAGTAGATGAGTCCTATTTAGAGCAATATAGGTCACAACATGTCCAGAATGGTAATATTGAACTTTACAATGCATTCTATATGAATTCTAGGTCATTCTAAATTAAAGTCAACTCTTGGTCAACTCTAGTCAACTACACTAGTCAAACTAGGTCAACTAAGCCATATTTGGTCCAATCCTAGTCTAACAAGTCATTCTAGGCCTAACCAAGCCTATACTAGCAGTCAAACATATTACCAAGCTAAAATGAACCACACAAGTCTATATACCATACCTAAACATGTATACATACATGTATACATACATGTATACATACCTACATTACATGTGTTCTTACATTGCATCTATACCTTACATACATACATTATATACATGTATTCATATCACATATATATTGTCACGACCCGATCCCAAATAATTGGGTCGAACCGGATCATGCCCAGCCTACACCGTTGTTGAGATGGCGGCAGTAAGCTGTATCACTCATGCAGGTAAATAAACAACACAGTCTAATTGTTACAACTTTAATAATTCGAATAGTTTAAAAAAACTATTTACAATAAAATGAAAGATACATCTGTAATACACTGTTTTCCACAACATCATGAATTATAAAAGAAGAAGAAAAATCTAGGCATCCAGCTCATCAGTCTCGAGATCATCGTCCTCTAGTTGGAATCTCAGGAAAAATACCGTGGAACAAAGCATCATCAGCGATACCTAAAATGTTGGGTCTCCAGTCAGGAGGGAGCAAAGTACAATTACGAATATCCAATAATTCAAATAATAATTTGAAATTTGCAATGGTAAACAATTTGAAATACTTTAACAATATTTTTCAACAATTCTACAATTGAAAACAATGTGATTTGAGTAGGTAACGAACTATGACCGGCTTGGGATGATTCAATTATATCCTAATGATACGGTCCGGCCTATCCTAGTGTATAGGAGGAATCAGCTCGCACAATCAATGATGCAATATAGGGGTATTGGTCATAGACGCTACACTACTCCCCCAATATCCCGAGTCAATCAGATTCAATCAATGAGTCAATATTCGAACTCTAGGAGAGAGTTCCGTGTAGCAATATGGTTTAAAATTGCAATAAAACAATTACTAGATAAATTACCAAATAGACATAACTGCACTTGCCTTTGTTATTGTGACTGGATCGAGAGTCTGTACCGGGGAACTAGGTCAAACACTTCCTCGAAATCCTACATTTGAGATTCCAGACTTAGAAACAATATTCAACCCATATCTAGATGTGCTAGTTACAATCTCTAGTAGTAATGTCCTAATCAGGTTTTAAGTTGTATTAATCTACAGCTAACGATTACGTCGCAACTACGTGCGTTGATTAAGCCGGTTAATTGAATTATTTGGAAATACACGAGAATCAATTACAATTTGGAAAACTTTGTGTTTTGTAATATATTTATAAAAATACAATTTCTTTTAGCGATAAACCGTAAATTAATAATATTTTATTCATTTTAACTAAATTCGTAATTAACCAGTAATCGCGATCTAATCTACGATTTATGCGACTAACCAAAAACCACCCAAATTACATCCACCAGAAAAAGAAAAATAAAATAAACTACGCTACACAATACAGTGGCACAGCTAATGGTCCTAGGGTGGGCTTATGCCCTGTACAATTTTCTTTTACATCAAATAAGTGAAAAGTGATTTAATTAATAAATAAAGTGCAGTAATTAAATAACTATAATATATAGCCTAAATATTAAATAAAATAATTAAAAATGAAAGCTACGAGTCTCAGACTCGGTCCATTCCTCAAAATTCGGCTAATACCCCAACGTCCGGTCGGACCGGTGCGTTTGCATTTTGCCGGGGCCCACAGACCGGTACGGTCGTCGCCCGAAAAATCAGTTTAGAAATTCATTTTCGAAAACCAATTTTGAAATCAATATAAATATAGTTTTTGTAAAAATTTGGGCAGCACTTCCTCTATTTCGGGACAAACCCAAAACTGGGAAATGCGCCACGGAAAACCTGCAATTATTCCAACCCAAAATAATCCCGCAAATATCCACCAAAATATTTTCAAGCCACCAGAAATAATTCCCAAACAACCGAATTTCCCGAAATATCCGGGAATTCCATAATCAAACCAATCCACACAAACCAGCAGATAAAATCACAGAAAAATAAGCTAACGCAGCTAACCGAAAATACTACGCTGCTAACCGGATTTCCCAAAGGGAAATCGGGGACCGATCCTCATCATGGACTCGACACGGGAGGGACGAACTACTCTGATTAAAAAAGAAATTTATCGAGAGGCTCGATGACGGAGTCCGAAGGGTGGCCTCGGACTCGGGACGCGCCGTCATGGACTCGAGGGTCTCCGGACAGCGGGTCAGGGAGCCGACGAGCCGCGGGAAGCGGGGACAGCGGGTCTACGACCAGGAACGGGCCGGACAACAGAACATCGGGCCGGAGAGGGTCCGCGGGAAAAGCTCGCGAGCAGATCTGACCCGCTGGAAAGCGGCAGCAGCTCGCCGGAAGGGCGCACTGACGCGGGGAGGTGCTGGACCTTGCCGGAAGGACGCGGCCACGGGAATGGGCGCGCGGACAGCGGCGGCTAGGGCACGCCTCGCCGGAAGGGCTCGCTGGACGGGGTGGCTCAGGGTGGCTCGGGATGGCTGGCTAGGGCAGCCTCGCCGAAGAGAAGGGGGCGCGCACGGCGGCGCGGGCCGGTCGCGCGGAGGCGCTGACGGCGGGGTTCTGGCCGCGGGGCGGTGGCGGCGCGGGCGAGCGCGGTCGGGGGCGCTGGCAGCGCCTCGCCGGAGCGCTGGAGGGCGGCGGACAGCGGGGAACCGCGCGGAGGGGTCCCGGACGGCAGCGGCGGGGGAGCCGCGAAGGAGCGTGCGGAGAGGGGGCGGTCGTCGGCCTCGGGGAGGAGTTTCTCCAAGGAAGGGGAAGAAGTCAGAGAGAGAGAGGGAGAGATCGGTTAGGTTCTGAGAGCTTTGCCAACAGAGAGTGAGAGAGATTAAGAGATTTGTGAGTTGTTGAGTTTTTGTGAGGAAGAGAGTGGTTTTGCTAATATATGGGGATATGGGTTCTGTGAGTGACTTGAGGACGTGGGGGTGAGGGATTAATAATGGGGAGTTGGGTGTGTGCGTGTGGGGGTTACTGGAAGGGGAAGAGGAGTGGTAAATGTGTGAGTAAATAGGGAGGAGTTGGAGGAGTTGATGGGTTGGGAGTTACGTGGGAGAAGAGTTGGTGGTGAAAATTAAAAGAGAGGGAGAAGAAAAGGTCTGCTGTTATGTGTGGATGTGAGGAAAGAAGGGGAGTTATAATAGGGAGCGCTGGTCCCTTCGTGGACCAGTTCCAAACTATATTATTATTATTATTTTTTTTTTAAGTTATGAACCAAGTCAAAAATAGAGTTAGGAAAAAGGAATTTGGGTTTGGGCTCAGGCTCGAACTCGGGTCTGGGTCAGCAACCAAAAGCCCAATTTTATTATTTAAAAATAGTTTCAGCCCAATAATAATAATATTAATAATTATAACCTTACTAATAATAACAATATTAATACTTATAATTTATTTAACCAAAGTTTTATCAAATTAATTTTCCAAGGACAATCAAGATTAAAATAAAAATGCATTTAAATTAATTATTCTAATTAATCAAGATTACGGGTTTTACAACCTTCCCTCCTTAGAAAATTTCGTCCTCGAAATTTAAAGTAAGGGTAGGAGAATCAAACGGCTACGGGTACCACGCCCGTAACTCAGGTCCAACAATAAGAATTTCCAAGGCAGTCGTGGATGAGACAATTTAGGGACAAGTTTTTATTTATGATATCATCCACGCAGAAAAATACAAAAGCGAACCAAAGTACACGAGGTTGATCAGACCATCATGCACCGGTCCTGATTAGACAATATATTAGTGGGTGCACCCAATAAAATACCGTCATGATCAAGCTTGACAAAAAATAGCTTGCAAAACTAGGCTAATTTAGCAGCATCAGTCAAGTTTAGAAAGAAAAGATAAGAAAATAAATGATGGCTCGAATTCTGATCTTCTTCTTACCTCTGACTAGGCTTGCAAATGGTTCCTCTGGCACTAAAAGGTTGATTCCAATCTTCAGTTCTGAATTATCCAAAATGTGACTCGGATCCGAAATGTAACGTCTGAGCTGTGATGTAGAAGACGTTGCACACTCTCAAGATTAGCTGGTAGAGCTAACTGGTACGCTACTACCAACGCGTCTTAAACTTCAAATGGCCTGATGTACCTGGCCTCAATTTCCAGCTCCGTCAAAACTGATTGTTCCTCTGGTAGGAGAAAACTTCACCCAAAGCAATTTGGTCTTCCCAAGACCTACCAAAATCCAAGACGCAAAATCTCAATACATCTTCAAGCGTCTGGATTGACCTCTCTGCTTGCTCGTCCCGCGGTACTCCATGAATCCGGTAGATGTGCCTCTCGTGCAATGCTGCCAACTTCTTAGTAGATAAACCAACTTTGAAAGTGTGCTGACTTAGTCAGTCGGTTTACTAAAATCCAATTGGTGCCCTTCCCTCCTTGGGAACAAGGCAATCCTTACTCAAAGTTCATTGTTATATGCTTCTACTTCCACTCCAAATTGTCCAGCGGCTCCAACAAACTTGTTGTTCTCTTGCTAAATTCCTCATGTTGACAAATTCACATCTAATCCTATACCTGGAATTGTCCTTCTTTATTCCATATCACCAATCAGTGGAGGCATATTTCGATACATCTTATTATCTCCTGAATATATGGAATACTGTGACTGGTGTATTTCTTTCATCAACTCGTTCCTCCGTTTGTCAGCCGATACGCAAAGTCTCGCACCATTCTTCAGAGTTCCACTGCTGATCAATTTAGAAACTCTCAAGTGTTCTTGCCAACACTTGATCTCTAAGCCTGCAAAGTACCTCGTTTTGAAACTACATCCTCTTGATTTTTGTCCATCAGCCTCGAACTTTATCAATACTGAATCAGCATCCAGCTCCGTCCTTCTATCTCCAGGTAGTATAACCTCCAGTCCAAACTTCTCGATGTCTTCTAGCAGGTGCCACTCCTTGGCTAAGAACTTCGCCATCAGTATCGACCAAGTGCATCAGTGACCACATTAGCCTTACCTGAATAGTACTGCAGGTTGATGTCGAAATCCTTCATCTGCTTCAACCATCTTCTTAGTCTAACATTCAGCCCTTCCTGAGTGAAGACATATTTCAGACTTTGGTAGTCCGTACATATTTTCACTCCCTTTCCATAAAAATCCTGCTTCCATAGCTTCAAAGTAAAGATAATTACAGCAATTCAAATTTAGGTGTGGGATGATTCTTCTCATGAGTCTGTAGTTGCCTACACGTGTTAGCAATTACTTTCCCATGTTGTTGAAGAACGCAACCCAGTCCTCTTCCAGAGGTATTACAGTAAATTGAGAACCCACCGGTTCCTGCGGGTAACGCGAGGATTGGTGTAGTGGTAAGTCTCTTCTTCAGCTCCTCAATGCCGCTTAGCAAACTTTCGTTCAGATGAACTCTTCATTCTTCCAAGTGTGCTTCGTCATTGGCTCAGCAATCTTGGCAAAATCTTTCACGAACTTCTGATAGTAGCTGGCCAAGTTCAAGAAACTTCCGAATTGAACTTGGGGTATACCACTTTTCAACAGTAGCTATCTTCCATCAAAATTTCTTCTCTTGACAACATGGCCAAAAATCTACCTTATCAACAATCCACGTTCAGATAACTTACCAAACTTCTTTTTCCTCAAAGTTTCCAAAACTTCCTCAGGTGTTCTTCATGCTCTTCTTCAGTCTTCAAATATATCAGAATGTTATCTATGGAGAAGATAAACTGATTCATATACTCATGAAAAAATCTCTGTTCATGAAATTCATGAACATAGCAGAAACATTTGTCAGTCTAACGTCCTGACCACAGAAAACTACACATACTTGATGTTTGAACGCCGTCTTGGAAATGTCCTCTTTCCTGACTTTGATTTGATGGTAGTCAAATCTTAAGTCAAACTTCGAAACATCCTATCTCCACATAACCAGATCAAACAGATCCTCGACCCGGACAGAAAGTACTTGTTTCTTTAGTGTCTGGTAATCGATGCACATCCGTTGTTCCATCCTTCTTGGACATAAACAAGATAGGTACTCCCTAAGGTAGAGTTCCATTCTGCATAAATCCTAGATCCTTCATTGATCTGGTCCTTCATCTTCTATGAACTTCGAGTCTGCATCATGCCTTTGTAGGAGGCAAGGTCTGCTAGATAGGAAGAGAGTCCCTAGGTTGTGGCCTAACAGGTGTTGCTGGGTTATGAGCTCTGGTTTGATAGAAAGATAAGGGGCAGTCCTTTACCCGATGTTCAGCAGATCCACATGCCAAACATTGTCCCAATCTCTTGCGGCAACTAACGGCCTGATGACTAGGCCTCTTGCAATAGTTACAAGCCAATAGTGTCTTACGACAAGACTGCCGGAAAGTAGGGTACTTGATGGGACCCAAATATCTTCTAGATTCAGGGGTATCCTTCCTAGGACAAAAGTTCTGCTCTAACTTGGTTGGGAATAACTAAGGCTACATCATGACGTTCTTCATGTCTTCCCTCGTGATATTCTTCTGTTCCCGCTGGGCTTCATCTTGAGCTTTCTGGAACTCCAGGATTACTTGAAATAGGGCAACCATTTGTAAGATGTTTGCTGGTACTGGTGGAGCAACAAAAATGGATACGCCACCAAGGAAATGCAACTCAGTTGAGATGAGGTAGGAATCGCCAGTGTAGGAAAAACTTTACTGGGTGCACTATGAGGACGGTCAAACAGCCGCGAGGGAAAGGACCCTGGGCTTGGTTGAGGAGATGGGGTATGATCCGGAGATGACACCTTATCGCCAGCAGAATTTGGTCAACGGTCATTCTCTGGATGGTTTAGGATGCAAACATAAACAAGGTATCCTACCAGTCTATAATCAAACAAAAATATTTATTTATAATATATTTCGGTCCTATGTTGTGACAAATTGATGTTCTAGTGTTCTAATTGTTTCTAAATATGTTTTCCTAAGTTATTGTTGAGACCTGCATGGGCCACCACTAAAAACATGTCACGACCCGATCCCAAATAATTGGGTCGAACCGGATCATGCCCAGCCTGCACCGTTGTTGAGACGGCGGCAGTAAGCTGTATCACTCATGCAGGTAAATAAACAACACAGTCTAATTGTCACAACTTTAATAATTCGAATAGTTTAAAAAAACTATTTACAATAAAATGAAAGATACATCTGTAATACACTGTTTTCCACAACATCATGAATTATAAAAGAAGAAGAAAAATCTAGGCATCCAGCTCATCAGTCTCGAGATCATCGTCCTCTAGTTGGAATCTCAGGAAAAATACCGTGGAACAAAGCATCATCAGCGATACCTAAAATATTGGGTCTCCAGTCAGGAGGGAGCAAAGTACAATTACGAATATCCAATAATTCAAATAATAATTTGAAATTTGCAATGTTAAACAATTTAAAATACTTTAACAATATTTTTCAACAATTCTACAATTGAAAACAATGTGATTTGAGTAGGTAACGAACTATGACCGGCTTGGGATGATTCAATTATATCCTAATGATACGGTCCGGCCTATCCTTGTGTATAGGAGGAATCAGCTCGCACAATCAATGATGCAATATAGGGGTATTGGTCATAGACGCTACACTACTCCCCCAATATCCCGAGTCAATCAGATTCAATCAATGAGTCAATATTCGAACTCTAGGAGAGAGTTTCGTGTAGCAATGTGGTTTAAAATTGCAATAAAATAATTATTAGATAAATTACCAAATAGACATAACTGCACTTGTCTTTGTTATTGTGACTGGATCGAGAGTCTGTACCGGGGAACTAGGTTAAACACTTCCTCGAAATCCTACATTTGAGATTCCAGACTTAGAAACAATATTCAACCCATATCTAGATGTGCTAGTTACAATCTCTAGTAGTAATGTCCTAATCAGGTTTTAAGTTGTATTAATCTACAGCTAACGATTACGTCGCAACTACGTGCGTTGATTAAGCCGGTTAATTGAATTATTTGGAAATACACGAGAATCAATTACAATTTGGAAAACTTTGTGTTTTGTAATATATTTATAAAAATATAATTTCTTTTAGCGATAAACCGTGAATTAATAATATTTTATTCATTTTAACTAAATTCGTAATTAACCAGTAATCGCGATCTAATCTACGATTTATGCGACTAACCAAAAACCACCCAAATTACATCCACCAGAAAAAGAAAAATAAAATAAACTACGCTACACAATACAGTGGCACAGCTAATGGTCCTAGGGTGGGCTTATGCCCTGTACAATTTTCTTTTACATCAAATAAGAGAAAAGTGATTTAATTAATAAATAAAGTGCAGTAATTAAATAACTATAATATATAGCCTAAATATTAAATAAAATAATTAAAAATGAAAGCTACGAGTCTCAGACTTGGTCCATTCCTCAAAATTCGGCTAATACCCCAACGTCCGGTCGGACCGGTGCGTTTGCATTTTGCCGGGGCCCACAGACCGGTACGGTCGTCGCCCGAAAAATCAGTTTAGAAATTCATTTTCGAAAACCAATTTTGAAATCAATATAAATATAGTTTTTGTAAAAATTTGGGCAGCACTTCCTCTATTTCGGGACAAACCCAAAACTGGGAAATGCGCCACGGAAAACCTGCAATTATTCCAACCCAAAATAATCCCGCAAATATCCACCAAAATATTTTCAAGCCACCAGAAATAATTCCCAAACAACCAAATTTCCCGAAATATCCGGGAATTCCATAATCAAACCAATCCACACAAACCAGCAGATAAAATCACAGAAAAATAAGCTAACGCAGCTAACCGAAAATACTACGCTGCTAACCGGATTTCCCAAAGGGAAATCGGGGACCGATCCTCATCATGGACTCGACACGGGAGGGACGAACTACTCTGATTATCAAGAAATTTATCGAGAGGCTCGATGACGGAGTCCGAAGGGTGGCCTCGGACTCGGGACGCGCCGTCATGGACTCGAGGGTCTCCGGACAGCGGGTCAGGGAGCCGACGAGCCGCGGGAAGCGGGGACAGCGGGTCTACGACCAGGAACGGGCCGGACAACAGAACATCGGGCCGGAGAGGGTCCGCGGGAAAAGCTCGCGAGCAGATCTGACCCGCTGGAAAGCGGCAGCAGCTCGCCGGAAGGGCGCACTGACGCGGGGAGGTGCTGGACCTTGCCGGAAGGGCGCGGCCACGGGAATGGGCGCGCGGACAGCGGCGGCTAGGGCACGCCTCGCCGGAAGGGCTCGCTGGACGGGGTGGCTCAGGGTGGCTCGGGATGGCTGGCTAGGGCAGCCTCGCCGAAGAGAAGGGGGCGAGCACGGCGGCGCGGGCCGGTCGCGCGGAGGCGCTGACGACGGGGTTCTGGCCGCGGGGCGGTGGCGGCGCGGGCGAGCGCGGTCGGGGGCGCTGGCAGCTCCTCGCCGGAGCGCTGGAGGGCGGCGGACAGCGGGGAACCGCGCGGAGGGGTCCCGGACGGCAGCGGCGGAGGAGCCGCGAAGGAGCGTGCGGAGAGGGGGCGGTCGTCGGCCTCGGGGAGGAGTTTCTCCAAGGAAGGGGAAGAAGTCAGAGAGAGAGAGGGAGAGATCGGTTAGGTTCTGAGAGCTTTGCCAACAGAGAGTGAGAGAGATTAAGAGATTTGTGAGTTGTTGAGTTTTTATGAGGAAGAGAGTGGTTTTGCTAATATGTGGGGATATGGGTTCTGTGAGTGACTTGAGGACGTGGGGGTGAGGGATTAATAATGGGGAGTTGGGTGTGTGCGTGTGGGGGTTACTGGAAGGGGAAGAGGAGTGGTGAATGTGTGAGTAAATAGGGAGGAGTTGGAGGAGTTGATGGGTTGGGAGTTACGTGGGAGAAGAGTTGGTGGTGAAAATTAAAAGAGAGGGAGAAGAAAAGGTCTGCTGTTATGTGTGGATGTGAGGAAAGAAGGGGAGTTATAATAGGGAGCGCTGGTCCCTTCGTGGACCAGTTCCAAACTATATTATTATTATTATTATTATTTTTTTTTAAGTTATGAACCAAGTCAAAAATAGAGTTAGGAAAAAGGAATTTGGGTTTGGGCTCAGGCTCGAACTCGGGTCTGGGTCAGCAACCAAAAGCCCAATTTTATTATTTAAAAATAGTTTCAGCCCAATAATAATAATATTAATAATTATAACCTTACTAATAATAACAATATTAATACTTATAATTTATTTAACCAAAGTTTTATCAAATTAATTTTCCAAGGACAATCAAGATTAAAATAAAAATGCATTTAAATTAATTATTCTAATTAATCAAGATTACGGGTTTCACATATATAGTTTACATTATTCATTACATTACATATATCCATATATCTATACACATCACATTCATTCATTCATTCATTCTTTCATTATATATATAGAGAGAATGGGGAAATAAACAATGTGTGTGTGTGTACATATTGGGATTTCAGTTAAGGGGGGTCTATGTTCAGTCATGGTTCTCAGTTCAAGCATTTATTCATTTCATTCATGCTTACATTACATACATGTATACATTCATACATGTATATTTACATACACACATATTCATAAATAGAAAGAGGGAAGAAAGGATTAGAAAGGGGGCTGAAAACTGTGACAGTGAGAGCAGGTTAGAGTGTGTATGTGTAGTCTAGTGTCAAGGCATGTAAATTAGTGTCAAGTGACAGTGGCATGTGTGTGTGTGTGAACATAGTAAAAATGTGTGTGAGTGTGTCACGCCCCGATCCCGCTAGGGTCGTCCGCCTTGCCTGGATCCCTGCAGAATCGATCGTCCTCGCTAAGGCGTGATGCCGTGCAAGCCTAAGTTGCGCTTGCACAAGGTCATGTACCTGCACAAAACAACTAGTCAAGCAAAAACACACACACGCACCCATTTATTGTAGAAAACCAATTATTGGACACAGAGATTTGAAATGGAAATACTTCTTTTATTCATAAACTTGATAGGAATACAAGTACAAAACTTTGTGAATACAAATTTTACCTTATATTGGCTACATGATTCTTTTTGAAACTCTATTTGAAAATAGTCACAATGCCCATACATGATATCCCTTTATTACAAGCTGGAATTGAAAGACACCTTCAAAGAAAATGAAAACTTGCAATTTGACTGAAACAAAAAGTAGCTTCGAGGCAGTCCGCAGCTCTACTGGGCTAGACGAGCTTTAGTCCCTCTCCTGAAATTCTCCTGTCTCCTTTGCTTTCTGAAAAAGATGCTCACAACGTGGGTCAGCACACATCATGTACTGGCGAGCAGCTTTTGGCCGAACTCGCAAATCTCTGCACTAAATCAACATATGGAGCTAATATTTTACTAGTGATCTTTCTACTTGTCTAGATTCTTTTTAACAATTCATAAGAAATATAGCAGCAGAAAGAACTGTATAGTAAATCTTACCATCGCCAACAGTCATCCCTGCACAAGACAGGTTAGCACAATTTGTATATGATATAAAAGTATACTGTTGAATTCTGCATCTTTTGTTAGGTTGCAATGCACTCTGATTTTATAAATGCATCTAACTATATGTTAGTCCACGAGTCATTCCCCGTGATTAGCCGCTGTGACTCTTGGGTTCAGCTCGTCGCTAAGGACACTCTATACACCCTTTGGTTTCTTTACCGCAGGGCGTTACTCTAATCCCCCTAGGCCGAGCAGCTCAGGTGCCCCCAAACTGGTCGTGAGGATTGGCCCTGTGTACACAAGTTGTCCGAGACCAAATGCATGAATGCACTCTATCAAATAAATCCCTAGTATGACAACATATGCAACTCTCTGTATTTCCGTCTTACTCTTTATTCTCTATACGGCAAGCCGTATCATCTCTGTCATATGACTTTAGCAACATTTACATCAATCTCTAGCAATAGAATAAGAACTTGTAATCATTCATAGCAAACACGAGTAAGGCAACTGTTCTTTGATTAGCATCTAAGTTCAATTCTTTGTTTCTTATCTTTTGTTGGTTTGGTATCGTTGATCAGCGGAACACAACAAAAGAGTGGACTAGAGATCATTTTATTAGGGCGTACAGATCAATGTCTATTCGGTTGAAGCAACTCACCAAGATGAATCTTAGTTGAGAGAAGGAGGGACTTCACGCGCCGTTCACGTCCTATGTATGTCTATGTGTCCCCCTGCATAGGCACCAACATCTGATTAGCATACTTCGGTCTCTTTCTTTCAAGATTCGGAATGAATGCGATGAAAGCGAACAATGAAAACCAATCATCGAAAACCAACTCGAAAATGCATTCATCAAAACCAAGCAGCAAAAGAAAATATCCAACAAAACTATTGGATTCATTTCAATAGAAGCCAATCCATCAATTGGAAGGTTCATTGCATTTCATCCGTGATCAATCGATACCGGCAAAGGTTTCCCCAAATACTCAGTTTGAGACTGAGTCAGCAAGCCGTAGGTATTACATAGTGGACCGTGAGGAGCGGGACACTACATAATAACCCACTGAGAAAAAGTTTTATCCTTAAAACTTAAGATACAAACGTACCTCCACTAGAATTGCCATCTTTATCAAGTAGGGAGGCGAGACTATAGACGCGTACGGTCGAAGTGTTGGCATTTCGTAACTGCAGATTGTGCGAATTATCTCGAAGCGGCGGTGGGTCTAGCAGCGGCCCATGCTCCTCTGTATCATCTCTGTTACGTGCCGTATGTCTTTTCTTTGGACAATCTCTGAAACCATGGCCTCTCTGACCATAGTTGAAGCATTTCTTGTTAAGGGAACGACAATGTTCTTTGCCATGGCCCAGGCGGCCGCAGAAAGAGCACTCAATCTTGTTACGAGGTTCCCCCTCTGTCTTCTTCTCTCCATCTTGGTATCTTTTCGTAGATGGATTGCGACTGCACTGGATTTTAGCTGACGCCTTTCTCAGGCTAAATTGTTCCACTTGTAGCGCTGCCTCAAAGGCATGAGGATATGTCTGACATTCTCGGTTTAGTACACTCAATTGAATGTCATCGTTCAGCCCTTGAACGAACCGATTTATACGGGCCTGCTCTGTTGGTATCATAACAGCAGCAAAATTGGCCAGCTTAGTAAATTCAGATTCATAATCTTCCACGGACATGCTTCCTTGCTTCAAAGTGACGAAGTCATTCTCCATCTTCTGGCTGATAGCAGAAGGGAGATACTGTTCCAGAAATGCTTTCTTGAACAAGGCCCGTGAGATCTTCCCATTTCCAGCTGTTGCGAGCAGCGCCGGCTTCTTCGCCTTCCACCAATCCTTTGCCCGCAGCCGTAGAAGCAAAACGGCACAAACTAACTTCTTGCTACTCGGAACTCCCATGAACGCGAACAGACTCTCCAATTTATCAATCTAGTCCATCACCTTGTCGGGTGACGTCCTGCCTTCAAATTCTGGAGGTTTTGCGTCTAAAAAGTCCTTTGGCCTAAAGGAAGAGTGCCTTTGCGCTGGCTGGGGTTCGTCACCCTCTACGGGCTCAATCTCGGGCGTTTCTGTTGGTTTGGTCGCTACGGTGGTATCTCGATTTGCCGCAAGTGCCGTGACAAATTGAGTCAAGGACTCCAACTGTTTCTGCTGGGCCTCTATTTGGGCCTGTTGTATTTGATTGCGTTCCTCACTGTCCAATCTCTATAATTCCAACAATGACATAATCCGTTCTATCGGATCTGTCGAGGAAGCTGGTCGAGGAGGGGCCATTTCTCTTCAAAAGAGTATAACTTCTGTCAGTCTCATAAAATATTATGGACTTATTGTATGGGGTATTGGTTTTCATAACTCATAATCGGGACTCTTTTGAAAGCCATCAAAATACTTTATATACTTTTTCGAAAATGATATTTGCAAGAGGTCAAGGACGTAAAGCCGTGCTCTGATACCACTTTGTCATGCCCCGATCCCGCTAGGGTCGTCCGCCTTGCCTGGATCCCTGCAGAATCGATCGTCCTCGCTAAGGCGTGATGCCGTGCAAGCCTAAGTTGCACTTGCAGAAGGCCATGTACCTGCACAAAATAACTAGTCAAGCAAAAACACACGCACGCACCCATTTATTGCAGAAAACCAAATATTGGACACAGAGATTTGAAATAGAAATACTTCTTTTATTCATAAACTTGATAGGAATACAAGTACAAAGCTTTGTGAACACAAATTTTGCCTTATATTGGCTACATGATTCTCTTTGAAACTCTCTTTGAAAATAGTCACAATGCCCATACATGGTATCTCTTTATTACAAGCTGGAATTAAAAGACACCTTCAAAGAAAATGAAAACTTGCAATTTGACTGAAATGAAAAGTAGCTTCGAGGCAGTCCGCAGCTCTACTGGGCTAGACGAGCTTTAGTGCCTCTCCTGAAATCCCCCTGTCTCCTTTGCTTTCTGAAAAAGATGCCCACAACGTGGGTCAGCACACATCATGTACTGGCGAGCAGCTTTTGGCCGAACTCGTAAATCTCTGCACTAAATCAACATGTGGAGCTAACATTTTACTAGTGATCTTTCTACTTGTCTAGATTCTTTTTAACAATTCATAAGAAATATAGCAGCAGAAAGCTCTGTATAGTAAATCTTACCATCGCCAACAGTCATCCCTGCACAAGACAGGTTAGCACAATTTGCATATGATATAAAAGTATACTGTTGAATTCTGCATCTTTTGTTAGGTTGCAATGCACTCTGATTTCATAAATGCACCTAACTATATGTTAGTCCACAGGTCATTCCTCGTGATTAGTCGCTGTGACTCTTGGGTTCAGCTCGTCGCTAAGGACACTCTATACACCCCTTGGTTTCTTTACCGCAGGGCGTTACTCTAATCCCCCCTAGGCCGAGCAGCTCAGGTGCCCCCAAACTGGTCGTGAGGATTGGCCCTGTGTACGTAAGTTGTCCGGGACCAAATACATGAATGCACTCTATCAAATAAATCTCTAGTATGACAACATATGCAACTCTCTGTATTTCCGTCTTACTCTTTATTCTCTATACGGCAAGCCGTATCATCTCTGTCATATGACTTTAGCAACATTTACATCAATCTCTAGCAATAGAATAAGAACTTGTAATCATTCATAGCAAACACGAGTAAGACAACTGTTCTTTGATTAGCATCTATGTTCAATTCTTTGTTTCTTATCTTTTGTTGGTTTGGTATCGTTGATCAGCGAAACACAACAAGAGAGTGGACTAGAGATCATTTTATTAGGGCGTACAGATCAATGTCTGTTTGGTTGAAGCAACTCACCAAGATGAATCTTAGTTGAGAGAAGGAGGGACTTCACGCGCCGTTCACGTCCTATGTATGTCTATGTGTCCCCCTGCATAGGCACCAACATCTGATTAGCATACTTCGGTCTCTTTCTCTCAAGATTCAGAATGAATGCGATATGCGATGAAAGCGAACAATGAAAACCAATCATCGAAAACCAACTCGAAAACGTATTCATCAAAACCAATCAACGAAAGAAAACATCCAACAAAACTCTTGGATTCATTTCAATAGAAGCCAATCCATCAATTGGAAGTTTCATTGCATTTCATCCGTGATCAATCGATACTGGCAAAGGTTTCCCCAAATACTCAGTTCGAGACTGACTCAGCAAGCCGTAGGTATTACATAGTGGACTGCGAGGAGCGGGGCACTACATATCAAGGGTATGACAGTGAGAGTGAAAGAGTGAGAGGGTGTGTGTGTGGACAGGGAGTGGTACAGTTATTCTCAGGTTCAGAAATCAGTTTGGGCACTCTAAGTTAACATATAACTCATATGAAATCAAAATCAGGTTTTTCTCCATTCAAACTCAGTTCAAACTCAATAAATCCTGAGAACACAACTCAAGTATCACACATTATATATCCAGTTCAGATTGGTATAACCCAATCTCAGACTTAATAACATATCTAATATTATAATTTAACATTTAATTATTGATTAATATTCAATTAAAACTCAGAAAATGCATTATTCGAACATAGTATTAGAAAAATAGGGGAAACCCTAAATTAGAAATCGAAAACCCATAATACATCAAAATAGTGGTTGGTGATGACTCGTGTATATGTGTACGTGTCACATAAGGTGTTCGTGTCCGTGTAAGTGGACACGAACTTGTCCAAAACATGAAATAACAACAGTGTACAAAACTGTCCAGATACAGCCTCATGCGGGCGTGTCACAGTCTCGTGCACACGACACACGACACGCGAGGCTGTGTGCTCGTGTCCCAGGTTAGGTCAGGTCTAGGTCTAAGGTTTTGAGTCCCTGTACTGTGTCCTCGTCGTGTCTACGTGCGACACGAAGCCCGTATCAGAGGGCCTTGTTCGTGCGTAGACTGTAAGTGCAAAGCCAGTGCGGGTGGGTTTCCTAAAGGGGGATTTCTAAAAGAGGCAAGTGGTCATGTAGAGATATTATATAGGCTAAAATTAGGTCATTAGTGTGCTGTGGTGGTTGTCCAAATGAAGAGCTAGGGTTAGGGTTTCACATGAATGGGCTTTGGGCCAAGATCATTAGCTAACTATCTCAACTCCTTAGCCATAAGTCCAAATGAAAACTCTCCTAATCCTTCCATGAAACTTAGCCACACTCAAGTCAACTAAGACCAACTTAAATTAGATTAGGGTCCCACACCATTCTACCATGCTATCTAAGTCACCAAAGTCAAAGTTAACTCTAGGTTAGTCTCTTAAGTCACAACTAGCAAAAGTCAAAAATAACAACCATCAATCAAATAATTCCAACAAACCAAAATGACCAAAATACTCCTAGGCCAAAAATGATAATTAACATCCTAATCACATGGTTAGGCTCTAGGTCAAGCAGTCTCTAAGGTTACACTAGTAAAACACCAAAATCACAAGTCACCAATTAAAATAGTTTTTAAAGAATTAAAAAACTACCAAAGTTTAAAATTATCCTCATTTAGAAAATTGGGTGTTACAGTTCCTGACTTAGGATTTGTATTGATTATGGAAAGAAGAGATGAGAAACAAAGGTTTGAGCAGTATCATCAGTAGGCCATGCATTAACATTGAGTCTAGATATCGTCGTAGGTGCGTGGTCATGACAACTAGTGCACAAGGTACATACTTCCTTAAATGAATCGCTGGGACACCGGAATCATGTCGGCCTACAAGGAAGAGGGATGTCTAAGCTGGATTGTACTGCATATGAGATTCGGGGATTTTCAGTGGGGCTAGCTACTCGTACCGGATGATCGTCGTCTATCCTAAGCCATGTCCAAGATGGCTTGAATTGTCAGTGACCCTTCATATAGATGAGTCGGTGTGCTGAGCGGCAATCCGCATGCATGGTGTCGGTTGAGTCACAAGAAGTGTAAGCACGACACAAATATGTCAAAAATATGTGTGCATGGTTTGAAACACAAATATGGAGCCTAAAATTTGGCTATAGCAGAGACACATGCTTCGGCACGAGATGTAGCACTATTTGTTTGAGTCAATAAACACAAGTTTATGAGTAAGGTTTGAGTCGGTTGTATGTTGAAATGGAAAAGACCGTAAGGCAAGTATGAATGTGTTACACTATTTTGTGAGGCACGACCTTGATGTTTGTCACACAAATGGATCTTATGGCACGGCCATGATATTGCACAACTGTGATTATAGTACTGTCTCAAAGAATTGATACACTACACCAAAATGGCAAATTAGGAACACTAGGTAAATTTCAATTTGGAACACTAATTTTTCGTACCTAGGTTCTGGAATGGAACAAAAGCGTTCCGGATTAGAAAAGTGTTTCTAAAATGTTTTACTTTAATTTTTAGTAATTTTTTATATTTATGTACGCTTTTCTATAGTTCAAAACGCGCTCCTTTCATTCAGTTTTTTCACTTTCCCTCAGAAATATTCTAAAATCTATGCTCTCAATTCATAAAAACTTCTCCTAAATTCCAAATACCTCCTTCCAAATTCAGCAAATCCTACCATGATAGCCCCCCTCCTCTCTCGTCTCTACTACACCTGCGTGGAGACCCCAGGCGGAGGCACAACCCCGTGTCGCTTATCGCCACCCCAGGCCAAGGTCCGCAAAGTCAAATTATCGTCCCATCATCTAGCTTGGTTGTGTCAGTCCCCGCACCACGTCTTCTACTCCCTTTTGTAATGCTTCCCCTGCCCGTCCCCGCCCACGTCGCCTCCTTTGTACTTTTTTCTCATCCTCCTCGAAAAGATCCTCCAACTTACTTACAACACTCCGCAGTCCCCCGCCTCGAAGTCCCTGTCTACGATTGGTGGTCGAACTCCCTCTACGGTCCCCCGCCATGTATTATTTTTTAGTAAAGTAAGCTTTTTTTTGGTGATTATCAATTGTTTGTTAACTTGCCACAATAGGAAATATGGATAATATGCCTCTAATTATCATCCTTTTTCTTTGGAAAGAAAGAGGCAATCCCTTTGCTGCTGATGTATGCCAGGCATATGGATTAACATGAGGTAGATACATCAAGCTTTGCTTTCTCGGAGGATCATCAGAGAGGCGAAGACACCAAGCTGAACAAGGAGATTTTGAAAGAAATGGTACTCGATCTTTAAAACTCCATCAAAGTTTTTTATTTTATTTTATTTGAAGGGTTCGAAAAGAACTGATTTTGTACTCGATCTTCGAAACCCATAGACAATTATATCTTGATGATTAGGTTGCGCATGTTGTTTCAATTTTTTCTGATAATGTGGAGCTAGCAGCTCCTGTTTTATGATTTTCTAATCTATTAGGCATCTCATAGATCCAACATAGCTTGTTTCTATACTCTTTGGTTGTCATCATGGACTTGATAGACATTGTCGCTTTTATATTTCTAAGAGATGACCGCAAAAAAAAACTAAAAGCAAATTGGCTACCTCTTCTGAAGCTATTGTGAGAAATATAGTCATGGTTTAGCTCACATGAATGCTTCCTTCTTGATGTGGAAGTTTTCTTTAGAGTTTAGACTATTGGGACTTTAGTAAAAGGTGTTTAATTAGACCATCCTTTGTTTGCATGTTATACTCACTAGGATGTCCACAATTTGTTCCTTTCACTGTTCATAGAAATTTTCATAATCTCTTATCAGACCTTTCACATGTTCTACTTTACACTAAAAAAGAAAAAAAAACTCTTCATACATTTAATTAAATAGTAGAGTCTAGCTATATATTTGCATTTTATGCTTTATGTTCATGTACCATTGTTGGTGCCTTGGTTTATGGATCACCTGTTATATATCAGTGTATCTAGCACTATGAGAAATATATTTAGTTTTCATCTCTTTTGGTTTATATTTGATTGACCCTTCTTTAGAGTTGTTGGTAATCCTTACCTCTTTTAGTCAACCTTCAATAAGATGGTTAAGTTTCATAATTAGTATTGTATTATTTCACCATGCTTACTATAACAAATTAAAATATCCTCTTGTTGCCTCCCAAAGCATTTTAAACAGTTGACAAATATAGTCATGTCATGTCAATCATAGGCATGATTGATGGTTCTGAATGCACGCTTCAACTATATGCATTGTTCATGGCTAAAGACATTGGTTTAAGCTTAATTTTATAGTTTGTTCCTCTATTTCCCTTAACCTACTGTAGGAGCGTAAAAAGTGCTTCACGGAACGAGTCAAAGTGATAGATCATTCTACTCAAATGGATCTACTTTACGCCACAGGAAGGTTAAACACTTTACGCCCAAGACAAGGCTAATCGCTTTTTACGCCTAAAAGCAGCCGGGGTCAAGACAATGGTTTTACGCCTAAGATAGGCTAACCCTCTTTTTACGCTGGACAAAGCTGTCAAAGTCTCGCATTTAATGCAAAGTCTGACATGAAGATATTGATGATGGCATATACCACAGATTTCGAAGGGATTTGTTTTATACAGAGACCAATGTTGTCTTTAGTATGTGGACTGAGCTACTTTACGCTCACACTATGGATTCTTTTACGCACGGAGATTATATGAGTTTTTACGCTCGAAAGTCGACGTGTGCGTAAAGTCTATTTGGGCTACTTTACGCTCAAGGTTATTCAATAACCACTTTACGCGGGAAATCTATGACAGGGCTGTTTTACGCCTAGTCCACTGCTTTACGCTTAGAGTACATTGGGGTTGTTTTACGCCCTATTCTTAACGTGGTCTGCCTACATGGCTTTCATGCCACACATCTCGAAGAATGTGTGTACGTGCATCCTATTTTTACTAAAATGATGGGACACGTGTCAACATATACAGAGGATGACTTCGGTCATGGGTGGCAGTTGTTAGCGTAAAGACGAAACTTTAAAATGCTGAG
Source organism: Iris pallida (assembly GCA_029216955.1). NCBI lineage: Eukaryota > Viridiplantae > Streptophyta > Magnoliopsida > Asparagales > Iridaceae > Iris > Iris pallida. The sequence continues at coordinate 6,010,959 of JANAVB010011199.1, read as the reverse complement.
TTTTTACGCACAAAAGCCCAAGTCTATAAATAGACTTATTTTCTCATATAAGACACACACAGAGACAGGAGAAAAAAAACAGAGATATTAGAACTCAGAGATTTTTGATTCTCTAGAGCATTCTTCTTCAACCTTTCTTTCAGAACAGAGTGAAGCAAAGCAGGAAAGGATTCGGCCTCGCCATCAGTGCCCAAGTGCGTCGATACCTTTCTAGTGACTTAGTTCTTCCAAGTTGTTCATCTTCAAGCAGCGATCTTTATCATCATCGTATGGTCCAAGGAACAAAGTGATCATTTATAGATCAGACTTCTACAGCAATACTTTCCTAGAATCAAATTTGTACTTCTTGTACTCTTCCTCGTTTTATTTTCAAAATCCGATTTCCAGGTATTTTGTTAAGTGAAACAAAAATGGCGACTCTGCTGGGGACGACCTTCTCCTCTGACGGGGAGGCAATTGCTCAATACGATGATGTGTCGATTGGATCGACAAAGAAGACTCTGGTTGTACACTTCGACCAGACTGCTTATGAAGGGATGCTCCGTACTGGGGGTGGTTCTCGCTACTCCAATGTTCAAAAATCTCGCAAAGCACGAAAAGTTTGGATTCCTAAATCCAAAATAGCTTCTGATCTCTCTGTTGCTGCTAGTGGCAAGGGAATTCTTCCCACTCCTGTCGTAGGGGCTCCCGTTTGTAACGAGGCAGTCCTTACTTCAGAGTTGCACTCAAAGTGTGACGATTTATCTCTCGTTTGTAATGGTGAAGATAATCAAGTTTCACGCCCACTGCGTAAGAACCAGGTTTTACGCTCAGTGGGTAAAACCCAATTTTTATGCTCAATACATAAAGATGAGTCTCCCATTTGTAATGGGGCAAACTCTAACGATTGTGCTTCTGGGAGTAAGAATCAGTCTTCCGTCGGTGACGTGGTAGGCTCAAATAAATTACGCTCCTCGCATAAAACAAAATCTCCCGTCTATGACGTGGCAGATAACCAATTTTTACGCTCTACACGTAAAGGTAAATCTTCTGTCTTTGACAGTGTAGATAAAATTCGCAATGATGTTTTTACATCTAATGTGAATGTACCTAAACATATGCAGCGTAAAAATATTGTTGGTAAAGCTTCAGTTCTACACCAACAGCCTTCTTATACTGCTCTACGCAAAGTACCAAATCTACAAATTATACGCAATGAAAATGGAGTCCTTCGTGCTAAAAAATCTCAAGATTTACGCACACAACTCCAAACGCATAGAAATGTACAATTTGGTTCTGCGAGTGCAGCCAGTAATCTTCTTTATACACAGGGGACTAAACGTTTTTCCACCCCCAAATGTAATAAAGAAGACTACTCCCTCCACTCCTTCTGACTTACGTGAGTTGCTAATGCAAAAGCGTAAGAATAGACAATCTCCGGTGACATTTTCTCAAGAAAAACATCATTGTGATTATGACCATATTGTAATCAATTGTTGTTGTTCGGCTTCAAAATGGTCAGTTTTTGATCGATTGAGTTTTAATGTGTCTCAACAACAAACTGAAGACCAAGAACATGAGTTGTCATATGCGTCAGTGAACATGGCATCTCATACTAACAGAGGACGACGTCCAAGACGAAATACGTCCCAAACCCCAGGTCAGCAACAGTTCAACAGACTTCTTGATTCTTTTGAGGGAGTATATCAGAACACTCGATCAAGAAGACAAAGACAAATGCAGACTTCTGATTCAGAAGCTGGGGGCACTCAATCTTTTGAGTCCGAGACTGACAGTGTCGATTCATACTTCTATACTGATCCTTCTATATCTTCAAGAGAGGTTGAATCCTACGCTGTTGGAGATGAACCAGAGAACAGAACAGTGTCTCACTGCCGTTGAGCAATCACTGAAGGACATGCTTAACATGGTACAAAACATGTATCAGATAATATTGAATCAGCAAACTGCTCAGCCGACAGTAATAGCACCAGTACCAGTAGCGGCACAAACTCAAGATAGTCAAGGGGCTGATATACCTTTGAATGTTCAGGAGCCTGCTGTTAATCAAAATTTTGCATCTCCAGATCCTATTATTCCATAAGATGTACCATCTCCGGTGGGGATTACGGTACATCCAACAACTATTCAATCAAGTGTGCTTCCGCAAACTAGTGAGGCCATTCAAGCAGTGCGTGAACTCAAAGCACAGTTTGAAGTCTTGAGGTACAAGGATCAACTCCAGAGGTTAGGGATTAAACAACCTTATCCTCCTCATTGGAATGATGTACCCTTTCCACCAAAATTTAAGCCACAATCCATGGTATTGTTTGATGGGAGGACTTCTCCTAGTCAATATATCAATTATTTTGATATTATGACTGTACATCTGCAGAAAAATGATGCTCTTCTCACTCGAGTGTTCATTGGTTGCTTGACGGGTTCGGCTTATGATTGGTATCAAAGTTTATCCGACAATTGCATTTCGTCTTTCGACGAATTTAAGGCAATGTTTCTCTCCCGCTTCTATGAAGGAGGTATGGACATGAACATGTCCTCCTTGATAGAAATCAAGCAAAAGGAGAAAGAAGATACTCAGACGTTCATTGAACGTTTCCGACAGGCGACTTTAAAGATGCCTTCTGGTATGCCAGATTCAGTACTCATTGATACATGCAAGATGAATCTGCGACCATCTATTGTTGTTTTTACGGGTTCTCAATTCACAGATTGGGCTTCGTTCATCATAGCAACAGTTTCTGCCGAGACCAATGGTAGGTTGGCTCGTGAACATGGGATGATTTTTGCCTCAGATGATAGAGGAAAGAAAAGTAATCCTGGTAATAACCCCGATAATCGTAATATGAAAGGAAAAGATACCCTCATGGTTAATCTTTCCAAGAATAAAACGACGTCGAATAGTCAGGAATCTTCCAGGCCAAAGGAAGAATACTCTTTTGATGAGAGTGATATCCCAGGAATATTTCAATGTCTGGTGAAGAGTGGCAAACTTCAGATTCCAGAGCCAAAGAGGCCTAATAAGGTGAATCTAACTGACAATCCCAAATATTATATCTATCATAGATACATTAATCATCCTACCAGTGCTTGCTATGTCCTGAAGAAGAAAATCCAGGAGCTGATAAATGGCGGTGCTATCGCCTTAACTAATGATGACCATACGGTTACAACCAATATAGTTTATCTTCAATTTGGGGACTTTCCTCCACAGCAAATAGCAGATAGAATCATCCCAATCCCGAAGGCGACGATGAAGATTGTGAAAATCCCGCCTCCTAGAGAAGAAAATGACGGATTGCTGCCTCTTACCTTAAAAATGGTGAAATTATGTGGGTACATCCTGACTTAATACCTGAATTGGAAAATGAAAGTAAAACTTCAAAATCCAAGAAAGGCAAGAAAGTCAAAACCTGCAACATAATTTCTCATGTTATTTCAGATCCCGACGATTCATATTATCTATGGGATGGCACTCCTTTGGAAGATAGACTAAGAGGATTGAACATATGTCCTCCAAGTCTAGCTCCTCCTACCAAACTCAAGCTTACTCATCAGCAGTGGTTAGCTATAAATAGTGTCCCTTTATACCGGGCATAACAAGTCTTCGCTGCTTACGAAAAAGCTACTACAGGGATTTTTCCTCGTATCCCGAATCCTTCTTCTCCTGTAGTTACAGAGACATCTATTCCTCATTCTCCTGTGGATACATAGATCTCTTCTTCTTCCTCTGTAGAACCATTTGTTAAAAGCCTGCTGCCCATTCATCTATACAGTCAGCAATCTGTCCTTCTCATGAAGAAAATGGATTATGACTTTCAGAAGGCAGAAGGTTTGAATTATGATAAAGGAATACGACTTCCTTTACAAATTCAAAATCAAAAATCTACTGTTGGATTGGGTTCTGAAATTCCTCACAACAAACCTTACAAGAAAAGGGCTAAAGGGAGGAAGACTAAATCCTGTAATATGGTACTTCCTTCTCTTGAGTCTGAAGAAGAAACTTTTACTGGTACAAGATCCGGGAATGAGTACCACAAAGATTATGAGGGATCTTCCAAAGAAACAGAAGATGTAGTGGAAACACTATCAGCTCAACCTTCTCCTGCTCCTGCTAAACCCTCGGTGGTTGAAAAGGGGAAATAGAAAGCAGTACGTTTTGACATTCCATTGAAGTCTGCTTCCAGTCAGGGGGTGGTGATGAAACCTTACAAGTTTGATATTCTAGCTCAGTTAGCCAATACTCCGGCTAGACTATCCATATTTGAACTGCTTCGTCTTTCTAGAGAAAGCATGGAGACTTTGAATGAAGCTCAACTTCCGGCAGATTCATGCTTGGCTCAACTCAAGAGTCCTGATAATACTCCAGTGTCGTGTCCGTAATGTCATAGTGTGATGGAAGCAATTCCCAATATCACCTTTACACAAGAAGATATGCTGTTGAAGCATAACAAACATGACAGACCTCTGTGCTACACTGGATATATTGGATCTACTGAAATTGACAGGATTTACATCGATCCTGGGTCGTCAATTAGCATAATCCTTCAAAGTATGCTAAGACCCCTGAGGATTCCTACTAGTGACCTGACTTACACTAGTACTACGATAGTTGGTTTTAACTCTGGCAAGAGTAAACCACTGGGGAAGATTCGTCTGAAGATTCAGATTGGCGATCTGCGAACTATGGTAACCTTCTATGTTATCAACTCAGATGTATCCTACAATATTCTTCTTGGAAGACCGTGGATTCATGAACACAACATTATGCCTTCAACTCTCCACCAATGCTTTAAGTATGTGGATTCTCAAGGAGTTGTAAAGACTGAATTTGCTGATATCAATCCCTTCAAGGGTGTCGAAGTCTATTTTTCTGATTCAAGGTTTATAAACAAGAACATGTGAAAGAGATATCAGACATAGCTGAAGATCAATCTTTTATTGAAGATCAGTCTATTAATGAAGATCCGCCAGAAGAACAACCTTTGAAGATCATGGTCAAGGGACGAATCCAATCCCAATCTGTCAATGATCAACCTTTGGTAATCAAGGTTAAAGGAAGAACTCAAGCTTCATCTGAGGAATCAGTAAATGTTCCTACTAAGAGCCAAGTTCAACCCTTTTTGATTAAAGTCAAAGGGCGTACCTCTTGTACGAATGATCCAGAACCACCATTGATTGTCAATGTTGGCAAATCTACGCAGAAGACGGATAATGGTCCACTGATGATTAATCCGAAGCGTAGCAGTCAAATCGTAAATAATGTAAATATTGATCATTCTGTACTTTTTGATATCAATGAAGATTTCCTTTTCGAGTATATGGCTGCCAAGTTTATTGAAAGAATGACTTTATCTCCTGATAATCAAAGTCATCAATCTAAAGGCGACATAGAACCGGAAGAAACTTTATACATCTACCATAAAGAAAATTTCTTTCCTCTTCAGGTTGATGTTGGACCTTATGCTCAAAAGTTCTTGACATCTTCTCCTTATCTACTTCTGGTAGTTGCCCAATCACAAGCTTGTGTAACTTATAGACGCCATGAAGAATCTTATTTCGTGGTTCCGTCTAATAAGAAAAATAAGCGCCAAATTGTTTTTGGCTTGGCTAGAAATATACCTGTTGCTCAGACAGACGATCTGAAAGATAAAGATAAAGGAAGAATCCGAATTGACAAATATAGTCAACAATCCATCAAGATCATTCAGAATATGGGATATGATTTGAAGACTATGCAAGGTCTCAATCAGGGAAAAGGTAGACGACTCCCGTTATGTGGTGATCTGTTTTACCAGAAGACTCGTCATGGATTGAGATATGATCCATCCCATATATTTAATGACGATATACAAGAAGAATTCTCTTCTAATCCCTCACAATCATTTGATGAATTTGAGCAGGTATTTTCAGCTTACATGGTTCAAATTGATGATGAATTCGAGCCATTTGAAAATGACCCTTGGGCCCAACAAATGGACACTCAATGGGAACTTCGTTTTGAACAGCGACAGCCACCTACAGAGGATTTGTCCAGATTGATGTCGGAGATGGAACTACGTCCAAACCAATATTCATCAGTAAGAACCTTTCTGACGATGAAAAGGAAGAGTTGATAAAACTGATCAAAGAATATATTGACATCTTTGTATGGAGTTATGAGGATATGCCGGGTCTAGATCCTAAAGTTGCTACTCATAAGCTTAATATTTTGCCTAACACCAAGCCTGTAAAATAACAGCAACGGCGTTTTAGACCAGATATGATGGATGCAATCGAAGCAGAAGTCAAAAAGTTGATCACATGTGGATTTGTGCGTGAAGAGCAACACCCAGATTGGATTGCCAACATTGTTCCTGTTATGAAAAAGAACGGAAAAGTCCGGGTTTGTATAGATTATCGAGATCTTAATACGGCTTGTCCAAAGGACGAATTTCCACTTCCCATTACTGATGTCATGATAGACAATACATGCGGTTTTGAACGTATGTCTTTCATGGATGGATTTTCAGGATACAATCAGATCAAGATGCATCCAAAAGATGAGAAACATACTTCTTTTCGAACACCCCTCGGAGTTTACTGTTATACTGTTATGTCGTTTGGTCTTAAAAATGCCGGTGCTACATATCAACGGGCTATGAGCAACATCTTTCAAGAGCATCTATGAAAGACAGTTGAATGTTTCGTAGATAATATCGCTGTTAAAAGTCGATCAAAAGATGATCATATTCAAGACTTAAAGACAGTATTTGAATTGATGCGTCAACATCAACTGAAAATGAACCCTACCAAGTCTTTCTTAGGGGTTTCCAGTGGCAAGTTTTTAGGATTTGTTATTACTTCTTAGGGTATCCATGTTGACCCTGATAAAGTTAAAGCAATCCTCGAAATACGTCCTCCTCGCAATCTGAAAGAGGTCCGTGGTTTTCAGGACCGCATTGCTTATATCAGAAGATTTATATCTAATCTCTCTGGGAGATGTCAACCTTTCTCCCGTCTGTTAAAGAAAGGCGTATCTTTTGTCTAGGATGAAGCGTGTCAAGAAGCCTTCAATGATATTAAATAATACCTTACAAATCCACCTGTCCTGGTACCTCCAGTGGTAGGAAAACCATTTTTGCTATATGTTCGGGCCTTGGATCATTCACTTGGTGCTCTTCTCGCACAGAAAAGTGATATGGGTCATGAACAGGCGATTTATTATCTTAGCCGAATAATGGTTGGAGCTGAACACAGGTATACTCCTGTAGAAAAGGAATGTCTGGCTTTGGTTTTTGCCGTACAAAAGACAAGATATTATGTGAAAGGACAAACTATTCATGTCATCTCTAGAATAAATCCTATTCGGGTATTGATGAGAAAGCCGAGCATTCTTAATTCCAGATTAGCTACTTGGCCAATGTTGCTCACTTCTTATGATATGATTTATGTGCCTCAAAAATCAGTAAAGGGTCAAGCATTAGCTGATTTCTTAGCTGCTCACCCGATACCAGAAATATCAAAGTTATATGAGGATATTCCAGATGAAGTCATGGATTGCAACATGATTCTGAAGAATGATATATGGCAATTATATTTTGATGGAGCATCACGAGTAGGACCTAAAGGCAACATTGTCTCTGGGGTAGGAATCGTCTTGGTTTCTTCTGACAAAATGGTCATATACCGTGCCTATTCTCTTAATGAGCCATGTTCCAATAATATAGCAGAATATAATGCTCTATTGATTGGTCTCCAAGTAGCAAAACAATTGGATATTGAGTTCCTAGAAGCATATGAAGATTCTTAATTGATTGTTAATCAAGTTAGAGGGACATATGAGGTCAGAAACCCTGATCTTATCCCTTACCATCAAGTGGTAGTCGAGTTGGTCCTTTCATTCAAAGGATTCTTTATTGAATTTGTACCACGTTCTCAGAATGTTGAGACTGATGCTCTTGCTAGTCTAGCTGCAGATTTGGCTGTTCCAATCCGAAGGCAAAACACAATTACTTTGTTGGAACGAGATCTGTGCTGTATCAAGAATAATCTGTATGTTGAACAAAGTTATACTACAGAGGTTAGTTCCCAATAGAGGGATTGAAGAACTCCATTCATTGACTATACGGTTCGTGGAATTTTGCCTGAAGATCCAAAAGAAGTTGCATCAATTAAGAGACGATCATTTCGATTTTATTATGATTCGTCTTTACATATGTTATATCGTCGATCATATGATGGACTCTTACTGCGTTGTCTCTCAGAAAGTGAAGCCAAACAAACACTACGAGAGGCTCATGATGGTGTTTGTGGTGCTCATCAACCAGGTCCTAAATTACAAGACCGTATTCGAAGAATGGGGTATTATTGGCCTTCTATGATAGCAGATGCTGTAGACTATGCCAGAAGATGTAAATCATGTCAGATTCATGCTGATTTTATTCATCAACCGTCTGAATTTCTACATCCTACAAAAGCTTCTTGGCCCTTCGAAGCTTGGGGTATGGATGTCATTGGTCCTATTAACCCTCCTGTTAAAGGACATCGGTTCATATTAGCTATAACCGATTACTTTTCTAAGTGGGCAAAAGCAGTTCCTCTTGTTGAAGTGAAAATATCTAATGTGATCAGCTTCATCAAACATCATGTCATTTATCGCTTTGGGATTTCTCGACGAATAATTCATGACAATGGTCCACAATTCGCCAGTCAGGCATTTTATCGGTTCTGTGATAAGAATCGAATTCAAAATTTGGCTTCTACGACTTATAATCCAGCTGCTAATGGTTTAGCTGAAGCTTTCAATAAGACGATCATTAAACTTCTCAAAAAGTTTGTCTCTTCTAATAAACGTGATTGGAATGAGAAACTTGGGGAATGTCTATGGGCTTATCGAACAACAGTCCGAACTCATACTGGTTTTACACCATTTTTATTAGTTTATGGATGTGAGGTTGTTCTTCCCTTGGAAATCCAAATTCCATCTCTACGGATAGCCATTGCTAATGAGCTAACTATAGAGAATAATGATCGCTTACGACTCCAAGAACTTGAAGGATTGGATGAGAAGCGTCTTCAAGCACAACAGCATATTGAGCTATACCAAGCCCGTATATCTCGAACTTTCAATCATAAAGTTAAAGAGAGGGTGTTCAAGGTTAGCGAACTAGTATTGGCTGTTCGAAGACCGATGGTGATGACTCACAAAAGCAAAGGGAAATTTCAAGCAAAATGGGAGGGTCTTTATGTTATTGAGACCGTATTTTCTAATGGTGCCTATCGGTTATCAAAGCCTAATGGAGATCTGCTCATGATGCCTATCAACGGCAAATTTCTCAAGAAATACTATGTATAAAGAAGAAGGCTGATAAAAATAAAATTCCTTTATTTATTTTTGTTCTGAACAAAATGTTAAGGACCACTGCCTCCCTTATTGAATACATAATCAGCCAATGCTTCGAAGGTATCATTGCCTGAGTTCATGAAAAATATGCAAGCAACCATCCTCAGTGCCTCTTCTTCAGGAGTTTTCCCTGGCTCTACTAAGAAAGCAAAGATATCTTGTGGTGGCTTGGGAGTAGAAGAGCTTTCGTCTACCTCGGTTGTCCCTGTCACAATTGGTTCTGCGGAGTGCGTCTCGACGACGTGCTCAACTTTCCTGGAGACTTCATTCTTTTGCTGCATATCCTTGGAAGACATTTCCAATAGAGGAGTAGAAATAAGAATAAAATGTTACAAAGAATTTTTGCCTATTTATAGGAGAGATCTGTTGATGAACCGGTCTTTGAAAACAACCTTTCATTTCCGAAAAGGTCTATCCGTCCATTCTATCGGGTTCATTCATTTAATTATGGAATTGAATCAATGTTCTCTTTTTTCCGAAAGTTACGTTGATTCATTCATACATTGATATGGACCTATATGCTCATGACATTTGTCTCCTTATTCTCCAGCTACCAAGGTTTGGTTAAGCTGGTTTCTTGTCGCCCGGGAGAGGGATTTTAAATCTTCTATTTTATCAATTGATTAAAAAGTGGGATTCGTTATTTATCATGTCTTCTTGACCTCTGAATGAATATTAAATCCACTTACTTTCCTTATCTATCAGTTCCATCTGACCTCTGCATAGATATTAATCTACTTTTCTTTGAGTTCTTACAGACTGTCATGTCCATATTACCTCTGATAGTATTGTATACTCTAAAAACAGAAAACAAGATTTCATTATCTATCATGTCTATATCACATCCAGATAGATACAAATCACTGAGCATAGAAGACTTATCATTCCCATTCCCATATCATCAAAAAAGTCTATTACATTTCTTAGACTTTCTTACAAGTTATAATGGAAATCTATTACATTCTTGGATTTTTATTCTATACACACAACGATAGCCTAATGGAGATCTATTTCTTCTTTGGATCTTCTTCGTCGAATTCATTGTTGGTGTCAATTCCTTGCTGTCTGAGCCTCTGTGGCGACCAGAACAGTAGGAATCAAACTCTGGTCTTCTCTCTCAGACGAGAGGAGAATCCCAGAGTATGGCAGCCCGAAGGCGTGTTGCTGCCAATACAACTGGTGGAGGAGTGGCGGCCTCTCAAAGGAGATAGGAATGTATCCAGCATTGGGATACAATTCCTAGTCCAGCCGTGAAAGGAACTCTACCACCCGATTTCTCGGGATAGAGTTGACTCCACCATCCAACTCTCCGTGTATAAAGGCTCTTCATACCAACAGAGGAAGACCCTTCTATCTTACGAAGAGTTCTGAGTTGTCTGATTTACGCATCAAAAGTGCATGAGCTCCCTAATGTTGATGTCAGAAGAACACTCTTCACAGCGTCAAAGTCACCAATGCCGGTTCTAGAAAAGTTCTTTAGCCAAACTTCTGCAGAAAATAATAAAGAAGAAGTGTTTTAAACAGAAGTACCATCAGATACGTATGAGACGCTAACCAAAAAAACAGATGCTCATGCGTCTTGTTTTATCTTCAACAGACTACAAGGCTTTTGCGCCAGTGCTTCAGGTGTACCACTATTTAGCAAGGCTTTTTACGCTAGTGCTTCAGTAAGAATTTTACGCTAGTGCTTCAGCAAGGCTTTTACGCCAGTGCTTCAGGTGTACCACTATTCAGCAAGGCTTTTACGCCAGTGCTTCAGGTGTACCACTATTCAGCAAGGCTTTTACGCCAGTGCTTCAGGTGTACCACTATTCAGCAAGGCTTTTACGTCAGTACTTCAGAAACTTCAAAGGCAGATAATTGCTTATGATCAGACTTACCACTTAGGTCAAATGGTTTGGCTCTAATAGTGGATGAATCTACATCTGGTGATCGGGTGTACAAAGGAACGCCATTGGAAAGCATCGTCGTTGTCATTTGTTGGAGAACGACATTGCAAAAAGTTATCTTCAGAGGAATGAGAATGAGAATATATGAAACACTCTCGGCTATTTATAAAAGACTGAAGAAACTGTTGGGAGTCTATTTCGGAAGAAGATCCTATTAAAAGGCTCTCGTAACCACAAGACAGATGCTACGTGTTGGTTTGTTTCTTGGGAATGAACAACCATAGAAGCAGTCAAAAGAAGTGTTGAACAGTTCTATGCACTAACAGATGAGATTAACATCAAAACTTTATTTATAAAAAAGAAGGGAGTGGACCCCTACATATAAGAGAGTCGCAATACATGGAATATCATTTTCTCTCTCCTTCGTTGGGTTAACGAAGGGAGGCACCTAACTCGCGCATGTTGCGAATCCCAGAGCGACGCATCAGATTTAGAAACGCTTCTGCATCTCCTGAGCCCTCATATGCAGTTGGGGGACCACCATCGATGCGACTGAAGACTACCGGAGTTAATCCGAAGCACTCTACAAAGTTGCGTGCTCGCTCAAAGTCAATCCTTGAGCCCGAAGCCTCTTCATTCTTAATCTCCTTCTTTGGCGCCATGTCACTATGGAGATGAATGACAAGAGTGAAGAATTTCTCCTCATTTATACGATTAAATCAACTCTCCATATTCCTCATTGGAAACTGTTCATTATTAATGCAAACTCGGGGAAGTGAAAAGGCGTTCGAAAGTTTCGAGAACAAAATTCATTATGACGGTTAAATGTTGACCGACACTATTTAATGATATTTTACGCCGACTGTTGGATATCCCCGCTTTTACGCGGATGACTGTTGCATATTCCGAATTTTACGCTGACTGGTCAAATCACAACTTTTACGCTGCTGTTCAAAGTGTTTCGAATTATGAAGACATTCGAAAACTTTGAAGGGGGTCTTGTAGGAGCGTAAAAAGTGCTTCACAGAATGAGTCAAAGTGATAGATCATTCTACTCAAATGGATCTACTTTACGCCGCAGGAAGGTTAAACACTTTACGCCCAAGACAAGGCTAATCGCTTTTTACGCCTAAAAGCAGCCGGGGTCAAGACAATGATTTTACGCCTAAGATAGGCTAACCCTCTTTTTACACTAGACAAAGCTGTCAAAGTCTCGTATTTAATGCAAAGTCTGACATGAAGATATTGATGATGGCATATACCACATATTTCGAAGGGATTTGTTTTATACAGAGACCAATGTTGTCGTTTAGTATGTGGACTGAGCTACTTTACGCTCACACTATGGTTTCTTTTACGCACGGAGATTATATGAGTTTTTACGCTCGAAAGTCGACGTGTGCGTAAAGTCTATTTGGGCTACTTTACGCTCAAGGTTATTCAATAACCACTTTACGCGAGAAATCTATGACAGGGCTGTTTTACGCCTAGTCCACTGCTTTACGCTCAGAGTACATTGGGGTTGTTTTACGCCCTATTCTTCTTCATCAGTTGAGAACGTGGTCTGCCTACATGGCTTTCATGCCACACATCTCGAAGAACGTGTGTACGTGCATCCTATTCTTACTGAAATGATGGGACACGTGTCAACATATACAGAGGATGACTTCGGTCGTGGGTGGCAGTTGTTAGCGTAAAGACGGAACTTTTGCTGAGTTTTTACGCACAAGAGCCCAAGTCTATAAATAGACTTATTTTCTCATATAAGACACACACACAGAGACAGAAGAAAAAAAAATAAAGAGATTAGAACTCAAAGATTTTTGATTCTCTAGAGCATTCTTCTTCAACCTTTCTTTCAGAACAGAGTGAAGCAAAGTAGGAAAGCATTCGGCCTCGCCATCAGTGCCCAAGTGCGTCGATACCTTTTTGGTGACTTAGTTCTTCCAAGTTGTTCATCTTCAAGCAGCGATCTTCATCATCATCGTATGGTCCAAGGAACAAAGTGATCATTTATAGATCAGACTTCTACAACAATACTTTCCCAGAATCAAATTTGTACTTCTTATACTCTTCCTCGTTTTATTTTTAAAATCCGATTTCCAGGCATTTTGTTAAGTGAAACACCTACAGAGAGTTGTTGCCTTCTTTCACAGTCCTTGAGACACTGTCCCTTCTTTTACAACTACAGAGAGGAGCAATTGCCATCTTATTAAGTAAATTATATGTGAGTTAACCACTATGTTGCCTATGTTTCTTATATGATTATTAAATTCCAAATCTTGGTAGGTGAAGGAGCATAAAGAATATAGAGACAACCTTTTCTTCACCTTTTCTGAAGAAAATACCAGTTAAAGCTTGGCAGTAATGAAATTATGGATACAATAACTTGAGGCAAATGCTTCTTTCCCTAGATCCTCTACTGTAAAGATTATAGAGGTAATTCTTTTTTCTTCCTATGTTGAAGCACTGCATGCTTCATTTTATTCATAACATTTCTTCAATTATGGCAAGTTGGGTAAGTTTGTTGGTCCCAAGTGCAAACAAAAAAAGGGATACCACCAATGTTAACTCATTTGATTAAATGAGCTTTGGTGGAAACTCTAATTGTTCACTAACAAACTCATCTCAGAAGAGCTCCAAATTGATTAGGCAACCATCTGCATGAAATAAATTTTTGGGTTCTCCTATGAGAGATACGTGTCTTTGTTGGCTTCGCATAGGATGAAAAATATTTGTAGAAATAATGAAGCTCTCAGCTGGTCCTCCTATAAAAAAAATTGAACTTTTTTGCCCAAGGTAGGTTCTCAACCATCCATATACAACCCCTTTGTCACTTTGGCAGATTTGTTATATATCTCCTAGATTTGTTGTGTTCATTCTACTTATAGTTTAACCATTTCTATAGAATAGAACTAATGATTCTTTCTTATTACTGACAATTGGTTAAGAAAGTGAATGTTTTATAGAAATTTCTTAGTATAGATTAGAACTTGGACATGATTCTTCTAGTTAAGTAGGTTTGATGGTTTCTGGAGCTAAATCTGGTTCCTCTGATTGTTTCCAGCTTCTTCTAATATTTCTAGAAGAAATTTGCTTTCTTATGGAGGTATTGGAGATGGAATTGGTTCTCTTCTCATATTTCCTTGGTAGCTTCCAAATTTTTCTTTGGTTCAAGTTTTCTACATATTCCCCCTCCTTTAGTTCTTTCTTTTTATCACCCTCATTTCCCGTATTTCCCGTATTTCATAATTATACTTGTATCTGAATTTTGGCATGTATTTTTATTTATCTCAACATGTAGAATTCGGTATTTCTCGTATTTGGGATTTAGTCATGGCTTGGTTTTATTTGGGTTTGGGCTCGATTTTATTGGTTTGGGTTAGGATGGATCACCCTAACCTATGCTACACCCTCAACACACCACATCTCCTCCTCTTTATAATCCCCACCTACCACTCTCTCTCCTCATAAACACCATTAATTTCCTTCTTCTTCTTCTTCTTCTCCTTCCTCCACAACTCTCCTAAATCTAGGCAAGTGCATCTTGCCACTACATGAGGACCCTCTTTTCTTTGTCCGTTTGCTAGTTTAGGACATGGAGATCAACATTAGTTCTTGGGTTTTTATGATTTGGAGTCTCTGTTGATGTAGATCTAAGTTATTGCTATTTTCGGATTTTGTATGTTTTGATCCTTTTTGGTTGGTTTTCTTTGAGTTCTGATGTTTCCATATGGAAGAGCTTTCAGTTTCACTCCAGGTGGAGCCTTGGAAATCCGAATTTGGAGTTCGGATGGCCAAGTTATGAACTTTTGAAGTTTTGGTTTCAGCCATGTGTTCTTGCTGTTTGGAGAAGACAGTGAGCAGTGTGCAGAGCTGTTTAGCTACGCACACTGAGCTACGCGCGCTCTTTAGCGCTGCGTACGCAGACTTGAGTACGCTTTCTGTTGGAAGCGTGTCTCCGTGAGCGTGCGTGACTTTTCATGCAGCGCTCTCTGTAGCGTGCGTGACTTTCACGTATGCTGCTTCCTTGAGCGTGCGTGACTTTCATGTACACTGCTCCCTGTAGCGTGCGTGACTTTCACGTATGCTGCTTCCTTGAGCGTGCGTGACTTTCACGTACACTGCTCCCTGTAGCGTGCGTGCTTTTGCACGTATGCTGCTTCCTTGAGCGTGCGTGACTTTCACGTACACTGCTCCCTGTAGCGTGCGTGACTTTCACGTATGCTGCTTCCTTGAGCGTGCGTGACTTTCACGTATGCTGCTTCCTTGAGCGTGCGTGACTTTCACACACTGCTCCCTGTAGCGTGCGTGACTTTCACACACAGCTCCCTGTAGTGTGCGTGACTTCTCACGTACACTGCTCACTTGAGGGTGCCTTGGTACGTAGACTTGAGTGAGCCTTGCGTGCGTGCTTTTGCACGTATTCTGCCCCTTGACCCCTTGCTTAGTCCACTAACTCTTGGAGTTTTGGTTTTATTTCTTGAAGCTTGGCTCTTCTATAACCCCGTATTTTGATATTTTATTAGATATTTTATGTCCGTTTTATATCCTTACGCCTTTTGTCATGAACTTGATTTTACTTAATATGTTTGGAATGACTATTGTACATGGCATGGTATGACAAGGAACTTGCATAACACGACAGTGACCCGTAGAGGTGCACTCCTGACATGACCAACCTGACATGATAGTGGCCCGTCGTGGCGCACTCCTGACAAGTACCCTGACATGATTTATCTTGATAACTTAACTTGACTTGCCTTGACACCGTGGGTGGTTCTTTCTTGCTTGCTTGTTAATCCACTTGTCCAGTCTCGCATCATGTCTAGGATGGAACTCCTGAGTACCACGGTCAGGAGTACCTATTGAAATGGACTAAGGTTAATAACTAGAATAACACAGTAGTCATGAAGAGATTGACACAGCTACAGGCAATCCCGTTACCTGGGCGCTCTTGGGATCTGTAGCCTGCCGTCGAGTAGGGCACATTTCCAGCGCACCGTCGAGTGTTGCACCCTCTAAGTCACCTAAGGGTACATTTGTCTCCTGGACGATGTACCCACCTGAATTCAACCCTAATCTTTCGTCCTGGGTAGCCTGGATGGTCTACAGGGCTTGTGGCTGTGGAACAATCTCACTGCATCTTGTTAGTAATTAGGCCTGTGATAACCCTAGTTAGTTAAAGTAGTAAGCCGTAGTATCTGCTTGGCCGTGATTGATTGAATGAAGTATAACCAGTCCGGGCATGTCTTGATCCAGTACCAGATTGTTTTCTGTCTTGATTGCTTACATTATTATCTTGCCGATAAATGGTGGGAAACCAAGCTCTGTTCAGATGAAGGGTTACAACCCCGGTCCTTGTTTGGTTTACGGGTTGTAACCTGGCTATCGGAATAGTTCCATGGTTATCTCGTCGTATATCATCCTGACATGTTTTTATAATTCTAGTTTTAATATTTTATCTTCTTGTGTTAATGCTGGCTTTTGTTCTTATTTCGTGGCCCCCTTGTGGCACTTGCTCTTTCTGGGGTTGACCCAGCTGGTTTTGTGTGGCCAGATTTCGGAGCAGCTCCCGAGGATCTACCAAACTTCCAGCCCGATGGTGGCGACTAGAAGGAACCCGGGCTACGAGTGGGTTTTCTATTTTGTTTCGCTCACTCTATTGTAAATTTATTCTTTTGAGGCGTTTAGCCGACGAGCACCTGTTAGCTCGATGCACTTTTACTTACTGTCTGCCTACGGACTGTAAACATGATCAACAAATCCTAGGGTTGATCATGTATGACTTAACTCTTGCTAGTCCTGGCATTTTGTACGACTAGCTTCATGATCAGCTGATATGTAATATTTGGGACGCCTTTTATTGTATATTTAATGATCATACATCTTGTAATTATGTTACTTGCTTGAGATTGAGACAATAGGCTTGACCTTAAGAGACTGTTGGCTTGTAGTAAACCCTCATATCTAGACAACCGTGACCGTATAGTTGATGATGTATTCTATTTCAATATACGTAGCTGGCTATGTCTGCCCCCGCTCTCCAGTATTCTGGTTCTGGGGCGTGACATGGTTTAAGTGGTGGCCCATGCAGGTCTTGTCAATCAAGAAATGTGAGGGTTTACCGAATAGATGTCTCAATCAGTATTCGCCCTTGATCTCCGCCCGTATTTTCAAATTCCTGAAATTCTTGCCCTGATTACCTGCTTGTATCGTTGATCTGTCCTGGTCCTTCCTTATTGTTTTCCTGTGTCGTCTTCCTCAGCGGCACTGTACCTGACCCTGCCGATCAGCGAGGTGGAGCACCTCCCGTGGACCAGCAGCAACCTGGAGATCAAGCCCAGCATTCCGGAGTCGCCTCCAGAGTTGTGCCTATTGGAGGAGAGTCACCAGTTCGGCCCGTCCAGCCCGCAGAGCCAGATGATGGTACCTTAGTAGGCCTCATCAGAACCTTGATAGCTTCCCAGGATCGTCGAAGCGACGCCCTGTACCAGACAGTTCAAGATGCTTTGACCCGAGGCGGACATCCAGGGAACCAGGCGGCCAACAGCTTCAAGCGATTGAACCCTCCTTTCTTCGACGGCACCGAGGATGCGATTGCCGCGGATGCATGGCTTCAAGATACCGAGGTGATTCTGGAAGCAGCTAGGACACCCGAAATGAGAAGGTGGCGGTGGTACACCTGCAGTTGTTGGACTTGGCTCGCAATTGGTGGGCGGCGCAGGCCATGGGATTAGTGGCACCCATTGCTTGGGCAGTATTTAGAGAGAGATTCCAGACGAAGTACTTTGATGCTGTGGCTCGGTACGACCTGCAGACCAGATTTACCAACTTGAAGCAAGGAGGCAGAACAGTCGACAGTTATGCATCGGAGTTTTCTAGACTCAGTAGGTTTGTCCCCACCTTGGTGGCAACCGAGTTTGATAGAGCCCAGCGGTTCCAGCAGGGACTGCATTTGGAGATCTTGTTGGCGGTTGAGCAGTTCGAGCACCAGACGTTCGATGCAGTCTTGAGAGCAGCTAGGAGGCATGAGTACATCTCCCAAAGGATCGTGGATAGGACCGGAAGTAGGAAGCGGTCCCATAGTCAGATGCACCAGTCATCAGCTCCAGCCCCGGCAGCTAGGGAATTGACCATTGGAACTCCGAGGCGGGCGGTCTCAGTAACGTCGGTTCAGCATTCGACCCCGACGTACCTGCAGCAGCAGAAGCAGAAGCAGACTTCCGCGATGGGATGTTCTCATTGCGGAAAACCAGGACATGTGGTGGCAGACTGTCGCAGGGCGCAGGGATTGTGCCTGGCTTGTGGAGCGGCAGATCATAGGATAGGGGCTTGCCCGAATAGGGGTGGTTCATCAGCATCCAACCCTTCTAGCTCTTCAGTGAGAGGACCGGCCCCAGCACCAGTTCAGCAGCAGCAGTATCAGTCTTCGAGGCCCTTGCCGCCTCAGTCTCAGGCATTCCAGCAACAGTACCCCCAGCAGTATGCACAAGCCCAAGCTCAGACCCAGTATAGGCAGAGAGGTTTCCAGCAGAGGGGACCAGCAGCCAGAGAACAAGGTCAGGCCATGATGATGGCTATGGAAGAAGAAGTTGCACCAAGTGAGGTTGTGGCAGGTACTATTCTCGTCAACTCCTCCCCAGCGTCTGTATTATTTGATTCTGGTGTATCGCATTCATTCATGTCTGCACGATTCGCGACACGGATAGGATTGGAGCCTGAGTCATTATCAGTGAGGCTCAATATACTTACTGGTAATGGTCTTGTGGGAGTAGATCGAGTGTTTTCCTCGTGTCGGATCGTAGTTAGCGGTAGGGAGTTCCCCGCTAGATTCATAGAGTTTCCTATGGCAGACTATGATGTAGTCCTAGGCATGGATTGGTTGAGAAACCAGTATGCTAGGATAGACTGCCATATTGGCAGAGTTGTCTTTAGTACGGCGAGCCAGAGTTTTTGTTTTAGAGGCGCAGTGGAGCCATCTTTCCCAGCATTGCGGATGGCAGTAGCAGCAGTGCAGTTATCCCGGATAGTTGAAGAGTTTCCAGATGTCTTTCCAGAGGAGCTTCCAGGGATGCCGCCAGAACGGGAGATTGAGTTCACTATAGACTTGATTCCCGGGACAGCACCAGTGTCAGAGCGAGTCTACAGGATGGCGCCTTCAGAGTTGGAGATTTTATACAAGATGATTGAAGAACTTAGAACCAAGGGATTCATTCGTGCTAGTGGATCGCCTTGGGGAGCCCCGATGCTTCTTGTGAAAAAGAAGGATGGTACGTCCAGGCTATGTGTTGATTATCGTACCTTGAATTCGGTGACAATCAAGAACAGATACCCTCTTCCGAGGATAGATGACTTGTTTGATCAGCTCAGAGGGACTTCAGTTTTCTCGAAGATCGATTTGCGGTCGGGATACCACCAGATCAGAGTCAGAGAGCAGGACATCCCGAAGATAGCATTCAGATCGAGATATGGACATTGGGAGTTCCTTGTTATGCCCTTTGGAGCGACCAATGTGCCGGCCGTATTCATGGACCTCATGAATCACATTTTCATGCCTTACTTGGATAAATTTGTGATCGTGTTCCTAGATGACATCCTGGTCTACAGCAAGAGTGAAGCAGAGCATGAGCAGCATCTCAGAGTCGTCCTTCAGACGCTTAGGGAGCATCAGTTGTACGCCAAGTTCAGTAAATGCGAGTTCTGGCTCGATCGCATTTCGTACTTGGGTCACATCATTACCCGAGGAGGAGTGGAAGTGGATCCCCAGAAGATTGTGGCTATCGAGTTATGGCCGGTACCCAGTTCAGTGGCAGAGGTTCGCAGCTTCCTTGGATTGGTCGGGTACTACCGGCAGTTCGTTTCAGATTTCGCAAGGATTTCAGCGCCGATGACCCAGTTGACCCGCAAGGATGTGCCGTTTGTTTGGACAGCAGAGTGCCAGGGATCATTTGAGAAGTTGAAGCGAGGTTTGATAACGGCTCCCATTCTCACCCTTCCGGATGGGACCGGAGGATTCACAGTTTATTACGACGCTTCAGGCAGAGGATTGGGGTGTGTCTTGATGCAGCATGGAAAGGTAATATCTTATGCGTCACGTCAACTTCGTGATCATGAGAAGAATTACCCAACCCACGACTTAGAATTGGCGGCGGTAGTGTTTGCTTTGAAGTTGTGGAGACACTACTTGTACGGAGATAGAGTGGAGATCTTTACTGATCATAAGAGTCTGAACTATGTTTTCACCCAGAAGGACCTTAATATGCGGCAGAGAAGATGGCTCGAGCTACTAGTGGACTATGATATGGATTTGCAGTATCATCCAGGGAAGGCCAACGTTGTAGCAGATGCATTGAGCAGGAGAGCCGGAGTTTATTTCTTGACGGCGCAACCAGAATTATTGGCAGATCTTCAGAAGATGGGGATTGAGGTGGTTCTTCCAACCAGTGTGGCATTGATGGCCAGTCTACAGGTTCAGTCCAGCATAGTTGAGAGGATCCAGGTGGCGCAGTCAACAGATCCCAAGATCCAGCGACTTAGAGCAGAGTGTGAAGCGGGAAGAAGGCCAGAGTTATGTATCCATGAAGACGGTACCCTTCGGCACGGCACTCGTCTTTGTGTACCCAGTGGAGATATCAGACAGAAAGTCATGGCAGAAGCCCACAGTTCACAATATTCTATTCATCCGGGTGGTACGAAGATGTACCGTAATATTCGTCAGCATTTCTGGTGGAATGGCATGAAGAGGGAGATAGCCCGGTTTGTCTCTCGGTGTTTGGTTTGCCAACAGGTTAAAGCTGAACATCAGAGGCCCGCTGGACTTCTTCAACCCTTACCGATCCCAGAATGGAAATGGGAACATATAACCATGGATTTCGTGACCGGATTGCCCAGATCTCCGGTCGGCAAAGATGCTATTTGGGTAATTGTGGACAGGCTTACCAAGGTGGCACACTTTCTCCCATTCAGAGTTGGTCAGTCGACGGCACAGTTAGCAGAGATGTATCTCAGACAGATCGTCAGGCTTCACGGTGTGCCAGTCAGCATCACCTCGGACAGAGATTCAAGATTCACATCACACTTCTGGCGCAGCTTGCAAGAGAGTTTGGGAACTCACCTTCAGTTCAGCTCAGCTTATCACCCGCAGACGGATGGTCAATCAGAGCGCACAATCCAGACTCTTGAAGACATGTTGAGATCCTGTACCCTTGACTTCGGTGGTTCATGGGAGAATCATCTGCACCTGGTGGAATTCTCATACAACAACAGTTATCAGGCCAGTATCCAGATGGCACCCTTCGAGGCTCTTTATGGCAGGAAGTACAGATCCCCGCTAGCATGGGACGATGTCGGAGAGAGGCAGATGCTCGGACCCAAGTTGATTTCCCAGACAGTTGAAGTGGTCAGGAAGGTCAGAGATCACCTCCGAGTTGTCCAGGACCGCCAGCGCCATTGGGCCGATGCTCATCGGCGTCCCTTAGAATTTGCTGTCGGCGACCATGTATTCCTTAGGATCTCGCCTAACCGCGGCGTCATTCGCTTCGGCGTGCGGGGAAAGCTTAGTCCTAGGTATATAGGGCCGTTCGATATTCTAGAGCGAGTAGGAGATGTATCCTATCGTCTCGCTCTTCCGCCGTCGCTAAGTGAGGTACATGATGTATTCCATGTGTCCTAATTACGACGGTATATTTCGGACCCGAGCCACATCCTAGACCATTCGGAATTGGTTGTTGGTACCAACCTTTCGTATGAGGAGAGGCCCGTGTCTATTTTGGACCAGAGGGAAAAGATACTCAAGAACAAGACTATTAAATTAGTCCGTGTTGCTTGGGGTCATCACTCTCTAGGTGAGTCAACGTGGGAGCGTGAGGACGACATCCGATCGCGATATCCCTACCTGTTTGACTCGTGAGGTATAATGTCTTTCTTATGCCTTACATTTTCCCTTCCTTGCTTGCATTGTATGATTGTATGATTGAACTGCTTAGTATAGCTTGCCTGTGCTTAGTATAGCTTGTCGTGGCAATCTCTAGCTCCTTGATTAAATTCTGAGGACGGAATTCTTTTAAGGTGGGTAGAGTTGTCACCCTCATTTCCCGTATTTCTCGTATTTCATAATTATACTTGTATCTGGATTTTGGCACGTATTTTTATTTATCTCAACATGTGGAATTCGGTATTTCTCGTATTTGGGATTTAGTCATGGCTTGGTTTTATTTGGGTTTGGGCTCGGTTTTATTGGTTTGGGTTAGGATGGATCACCCTAACCTATGCTACACCCTCAACACACCACATCTTCCCCTCTTTATAATCCCCACCTACCACTCTCTCTCCTCATAAACACCATTAATTTCCTTCTTCTTCTTCTTCTCCTTCCTCCACAACTCTCCTAAACCTAGGCAAGTGCATCTTGTCACTACATGAGGACCCTCTTTTCTTTGTCCGTTTGCTAGTTTAGGACATGGAGATCAACATTAGTTCTTGGGTTTTTATGATTTGGAGTCTCTGTTGATGTAGATCTAAGTTATTGCTATTTTCGAATTTTGCATGTTTTGATCCTTTTTGGTTGGTTTTCTTTGAGTTCTGATGTTTCCATATGAAAGAGCTTTCAGTTTCACTCCAGGTGGAGCCTTGGAAATCCGAATTTGGAGTTCGGATGGCCAAGTTATAAACTTTTGAAGTTTTGATTTCAGCCATGTGTTCTTGCTGTTTGGAGAAGATAGTGAGCAGTGTGCAGAGCTGTTTAGCTACGCACACTGAGCTACGCGCGCTCTTTAGCGCTGCGTACGCAGACTTGAGTACGCTTCCTGTTGGAAGCGTGTCTCCGTGAGCGTGCGTGACTTTTCATGCAGCGCTCCCTGTAGCGTGTGTGACTTTCACGTATGCTGCTTCCTTGAGCGTGCGTGACTTTCACGTACACTGCTCCCTGTAGCGTGCGTGACTTTCACGTATGCTGCTTCCTTGTGCGTGCGTGACTTTCACGTACACTGCTCCCTGTAGTGTGCGTGCTTTTGCACGTATGCTGCTTCCTTGAGCGTGCGTGACTTTCACGTACACTGCTCCCTGTAGCGTGCGTGACTTTCACGTATGCTGCTTCCTTGAGCGTGCGTGACTTTTACGTATGCTGCTTCCTTGAGCGTGCGTGACTTTCACACACTGCTCCCTGTAGCGTGCGTGACTTTCACACACTGCTCCCTGTAGTGTGCGTGACTTCTCACGTACACTGCTCACTTGAGGGTGCCTTGGTACGCAGACTTGAGTGAGCCTTGCGTGCGTGCTTTTGCACGTATGCTGCCCCTTGACCCCTTGCTTAGTCTATTGACTCTTGGAGTTTTAGTTTTATTTCTTGAAGCTTGGCTCTTCTATAACCCCGTATTTTGATATTTTATTAGATATTTTATGTCCGTTTTATATCCTTACGCCTTTTGTCATGAACTTGATTTTACTTAATATATTTGGAATGACTATTGTACATGGCATGGTATGACAAGGAACTTGCATAACACGACAGTGACCCGTAGAGGTGCACTCCTGACATGACCAACCTGACATGATAGTGGCCCGTCGTGGCGTACTCCTGACAAGTACCCTGACATGATTTATCTTGATAACTTAACTTGACTTGCCTTGACACCGTGGGTGGTTCTTTCTTGCTTTCATGTTAATCCACTTGTCCAGTCTCACATCATGTCTAGGATGGGACTCCTGAGTACCACGGTCAGGAGTACCTATTGAAATGGACTAAGGTTAATAACTAGAATAACACAGTAGTCATGAAGAGATTGACACAGCTACAGGCAATCCCGTTACCTGGGCACTCTTGGGATCTGTAGCCTGCCGTCGAGTAGGGCACATTTCCAGCGCACCGTCGAGTGTTGCACCCTCTAAGTCACCTAAGGGTACATTTGTCTCCTGGACGATGTACCCACCTGAATTCAACCCTAATCTTTCGTCCTGGGTAGCCTGGATGGTCTACAGGGCTTGTGGCTGTGGAACAATCTCACTGCATCTTGTTAGTAATTAGGCCTGTGATAACCCTAGTTAGTTAAAGTAGTAAGCCGTAGTATCTGCTTGGCCGTGATTGATTGAATGAAGTATAACCAGTCCGGGCATGTCTTGATCCAGTACCAGATTGTTTCCTGTCTTGATTGCTTACATTATTATCTTGCCGATAAATGGTGGGAAACCAAGCTCTGTTCAGATGAAAGGTTACAACCCCGGTCCTTGTTTGGTTTACGGGTTGTAACCTGGCTATCGGAATAGTTCCATGGTTATCTCGTCGTATATCATCCTGACATGTTTTCATAATTCTAGTTTTAATATTTTATCTTCTTGTGTTAATGCTGGCTTTTGTTCTTATTTCGTGGCCCCCTTGTGGCACTTGCTCTTTCTGGGGTTGACCCAGCTGGTTTTGTGTGGCCAGATTTTGGAGCAGCTCCCGAGGATCTACCAAACTTCCAGCCCGATGGTGGCGACTAGAAGGAACCCGGGCTACGAGTGGGTTTTCTATTTTGTTTCGCTCACTCTATTGTAAATTTATTCTTTTGAGGCGTTTAGCCGACGAGCACCTGTTAGCTCGATGCACTTTTACTTACTGTCTGCCTACGGGCTGTAAACATGATTAACAAATCCTAGGGTTGATCATGTATGACTTAACTCTTGCTTGTCCTGGCATTTTGTACGACTAGCTTCATGATCAGCTGATATGTAATATTTGGGACGCCTTTTATTGTATATTTAATGATCATACATCTTGTAATTATGTTACTTGCTTGAGATTGAGACAATAGGCTTGACCTTAAGAGACTGTTGGCTTGTAGTAAACCCTCATATCTAGACCGTCGTGAGCCAAACTTCCAGCCCGATGGTGGCGACTAGAAGGAACCCGGGCTACGAGTGGGTTTTCTATTTTGTTTCTCTCACTCTATTGTAAATTTATTCTTTTGAGGCATTTAGCCGACGAGCACCTGTTAGCTCGATGCACTTTTACTTACTGTCTGCCTACGGGCTGTAAACATGATTAACAAATCCTAGGGTTGATCATGTATGACTTAACTCTTGCTAGTCCTGGCATTTTGTACGACTAGCTTCATGATCAACTGATATGTAATATTTGGGACGCCTTTTATTGTATATTTAATGATCATACATCTTGTAATTATGTTACTTGCTTGAGATTGAGACAATAGGCTTGACCTTAAGAGACTATTGGCTTGTAGTAAACCCTCATATCTAGACAGCCGTGACCGTATAGTTGATGATGTATTCTATTTCAATATACGTAGCTGGCTATGTCTGCCCCCGCTCTCCAGTATTCTGGTTCTGGGGCGTGACACTTTTTGTCAATTTGGGCATCAAGATTATAAGAATTATCTCCTCCTCGTTAAACCAAGTTTTGATCTACTCCAAAACCACGCCATTATGGAAGTTAATATGTAATTTACTCTGTAAATCTTGTTGACATTTTTATTTTGATGCAATCTTTCGATCCAAATATTGTATCGAGTCAATAGTTTTTGTTTCAAAAGTTTCATTTAAATTAGTTTTGTGCTTTTGTAAATTTAGTTATGTATCACCCTAATATTAATTGATAATTAGTTTTGTGCACTGAGCATCTGTATAGCAGGTAGGCAACGTAGTGGTATATGTATTGTAGTTAGGAAGGAGGTTGAGAGCAGTCAGGTTAGTAACATGTGCAATTGGTTAGTTAAGCCATGAGCTGAAATGAGGGAACTGCAGTATCTGTTTGGGAGGTCTTCCAATGCCAACCATAGAACACTAGCTAGAGCTAGAGTGAAAGCTAAAGTCCAATCCTTTCTCCTAAGATAGTCAAATTCTCTTTTAATCTGAATGCATGCTACAACAAATATGGCCTACAATAGCATGCGTAGAACGCTATAGAAAGTCTTCTGTAGCGTATTCTGTCTACTATAATTGTCCACGCTATAGTATGTCAAGGCATGTGAACGCTATAACATTATAGCGTTCTTGAATGTTGTAGATGGATTATAGCGTTCGTGTATGCTGTAGATGGTTTATTTCGTGAGTGTTGTGGATTGTTTATCGCGTTTGTGAATGTTGTGGATGCTTTATAGCGTTTTATAGCGTTCCTAAATGTTGTAGATGGATTATAGCGTTCATAAAAGCTGTAGATGATTTGATTTATTATAGCGTTCGTCATATGCTATCGTGATAGCGGCCAACAGTTTTGGAAACACTATTACATTTAGACGTTTTCAGTGCTATAAATCTCCTATAGAATTTCATATTTGAATAACCTGTTTTGTATCACATACAAATAACCATAGAAATTTATGCTAAATCGCAATTTTGATTTCAACAATTTCAATCGCAACTTCAATTTAGATCAATCAAGATATAGAAAAGGTTTACCAAAATATGAACATGTTTCATTAAAACATTCAAGATGTACAAAAATTAGTTGCCATTAAAACATTCAAGATGTACAAAAATTAGTTGTATGCCTAGTAGTCCAAAATAAACCATTCCATTTACAAAATATCTATATGCGAAAAAATAGCTCGACCCCCTCTTCCCTTCTAGCTATCCACAACCATCAAAAAATTTATACGCCAACCTACACAAAATTGAGAAGAAAACACATTATTATATAAAAAATAAGTTCACACAAGATCATATATTGATGAACAAGAACAAGAAAAAAGAAGTCAACAATTGAGCTCTACTCACCTTAGAAGGATTATGAGTGTGAAACTCTGATAAAAAGCCATGTAAATGCCTTCAAATAACATATATTCCACAAGTAGTCTGGCATAATAAATTGTGCGCTTCCATATAAATGCCTTCAAATAACATATATTCAAAAGTCAGCATTACCACTCTCACATAAGCTAATTAACTTGCCCAAGTAATAAAAGCACATCCAACAGATTTTTCACATTAAAATATTTAAATTGTGAATGGTAAATTTTAATCAAAAAACTGCTCATATTCTTCACAAGAGATAAATCCTACTAATAATTAAAACTGACTAGTCAGTAATATAGCTTAAGCTCATAATTATGCCATTTATAGGATAGGAAGTACATGACCAGACCTGAGCAAACATTAGAATTGCCTAAGTATATATAATCAAGTGTTGTGTAAAAGTGAATGTTGTGTAGTGGCATATTGCCTTCAGAGCCCCTACGCCATAAATTTGAGTGAATGTTGACAATATATATTGACAAGAGAATATTTAATTTAGATATAATAAGAGAAAAAATATTCCCCCAAAGATCCAGCAACATACCAATAGTACTAATTATGTAGACATGCATAACAGTAGACTGGCGCAAGTTCTAGCTTTAGCTAGTATTCTTCCTGTTGATTCAATTCAGGCATACTTCATACAAGTCCGGGTCGTTTTATCTAATTATATGAGAAGCATAATTTCATGAAAAACTACAACAAAAAAAATCTAGAATTGTTGCATATTTGGTACCTTTCAATTCAGGCATACTTCAGACAAGTCCGGGTTGCGGAAATCTAACCTCATAAAGGCCAATTTCTTCATTTGGAGGAAATCTGGCCATTTCATTTAGTTTTGATAGAATATCCAATGGCTTCCAACAACCTTAACAAAGAGCCTTCCCACATATCTAAATTCAGTTTGAGAAATATAGGTTAATATTTCATTAGATTTTAGCACAATAACAAAAGCAACCACAGTAAAATATTAGATTAAATTACCGGAGCTCCTCCTTATCTGGGTCATAAAGCTTAAAGAAAAGCAATATGTCTTCCTTTGTCTTATCTGGTGGAGAAACATGGATTCGACCCTATATATATCAAAATTGTGCATCAATAGTTGAACATATTAATTACATTAGTATTTGACTCTCTTAGTACAATGTGACTGATAGAAGTAACATGGCATATGTCAACAGAGAATTAAATCATGAGATGAACGCAAGAGATGTCACAACCCGCACCCTAGGTAGGGGCACAAATGCGTGACCACGTCCAGCCTACACCGTAAAAATGGCGTAGAATGCTGTAGGTCTACTAGCCAACAAACAGTATATAATAACCTGTCATCTCCTCACAGAGGAATATAGTATGAAATACTAATAAACTCAATCACAATCTAGAAGGAAGAATCATGACACGAAAACTAGATAGATAAAAACCACAAGTGCAATATCCAACTCAACAACGAGAGAAAGAGAGAGAGTCACAAAGTAATATGGTTATACAATCTCAAATATAATATAATAACATAAGTAGCAAGCTGGAGACAAGGTCCAGTCCAAAATGTCTATTCTAACTAAACTATGCTAGAGGCTCGTCGGGCGGAGCTAAGCCCTGCTGAACTAAGGTCTCCAAGTCTAGGCCGACTACGTCATGAGGACCGTAGTAGGTAGGACAATCCTTCTCGCCATAATCTGTAAAATTTTGTCAACATATCCAGTCAGGATGGAACGAGTACAAAATCTCAAACAACAGTTTTAGTTATACAATATTAAAAATGTAGCAGTAGATAGAGAGAATATACAAGGTAAAATAAGGTGTACATGAATCATGGTAAGGTATATCAAGACTGTAACTGAAAGTAAGAACAAGAAAACAGTATGTATCATGTACGAAAATCTGGAACTATATCTATATGAGTTTAGTACTAGTTTTAACATGTGATCGACTTAGAACTTGATACAATGTTTGGCCTGGCTAATCATACGTGAGTGTATGATTAACACTATACAATGATGATACAATATAATACTATGGGGTATTGATCACATATCTACGCTAACACCCCCATCCCTGACTAATATAGTGGATCCAGTCACGATACGTCATGACACGTGATTCTCTGAGAAGGTAGCTAGCCTTCGCAGGAATCCTGTCTATACAATGCACAAGGAATTAGGAAGACTTGCACAAGGCATACCATATATAAGAGGAATAACATCTTATGACGGGATCCAGACAAATACCAATCCGTGTGAACAATGTGTCAAGAGAACAAGGATATCTACACTAAATACTAGAAACAAAGACGATATCATAAAACAGAAATATTATCAGAGAATGTACTCACCTGTGATGTGAAGGATAAGTCGACTGAGTCCAAGAACAGTACCTCGAGGACCTATAGATGGAATACTGTATCAATATAATGGTTTGGAAGTGAAATTAAGTCATACTGAGTCAAGCTAGGTCAAGACACGTCAAACTAAGTCAATCTAGGTCAAACAAGGTCAAACAAGATTGTATAGGGTCAATCTAAGTCATATTAGGCCTAACAAAGTCATACTGGGTCAATGCAAGTCAAACGGAATTAAACTAGGTCGATTTAAGTCAACGGTTGACTTACAGTTGACTTTTGGTCAATTGGTCAACTCTGGTCAACCCTAGGTCAACTTTAGGTCAAACTTGACTAACATTGACTAACAGTTGATTTTGGATCAACTGGTCAAGTTTGGTTAAGTTCTAGTCAATTTTAGGCTTCGGTTGACTTTTGGTCAAAATAGTCAACCGTGGTCAACCAAGGTCAAAACTAGTCCAAGTCCACTATTCCTAACCATTACCAACCATAATAACCTAATTTTAGCTATATCTTAAGGTATTAAACCCATATGTTGTGAAATGGGTATTATCCCTACTTATCCCATTTACCCTTTCTACCCTAATACTAAGGCCAAGTAGCTTTCCTTAGGAGTTCCACTTCCGGCTTCCTAGGGTAGTAGGATACTAACCTACACTAACATTACCTACCAAATTTTCTAGGTAGAGTGGACATCCAGTCCATCTTACGGTCCATGTTGTCTAATTACCCATTGTCTTGGCAAAATCTTACCTTAGCTTTTAACTCCCACTCTAGGCTTTCCTACTTCATTCTAAGCTTTCCCCCACTCTCTATTATGGTATTTAAACCCTCTCCTAGAATCTCGATACCGTATCACGGTGTCTTGATATCTAAAAGTCAAAAAGGGTAAAAATTTCATTATCTTGAGTATCGCAAGATACTCAGTGATATCTTGAGATACCCTTCTCCTAATCTCCAACGAAACCCCGATTTTAACTTAGGAGCCTACCCACAAAATCTAATTTACATATCTAAGTCCCATCTCAAATTTGGACGCGTTTCGACACTCGGAACTCAAAATCACTCTTCTACTCTATCCAACTATTCTCTACTTCTCTCCATATCTAAACTCTAACCCACTATTCTAATCCACTCTTATCTCATTCCACAAACCCACTCATAGGCTATTTTTAGGGGGATATATATGGTTATATATATAGGTATATATGTAGGTATATAGGGGTATATATATGTATATATATAGGGGGTTTTGTGGCGGTTAAAGGGGGCTAAAGGGGGGGGGGGGGGGGCTGCTTGGGCTGCTACTGCTGCTCATTTTTGCTGCTGCTGCTGCTGTTTTTCCTGCTGTTGCTGCTGCTATTAAATGTTGTTTTTGGGGGGGAGGGGGGGACAGCAGCCCCAAACTCCCCCCTAGCTGCTGCTAATGCTCTACTCTCTCCTTCTCTTCTCACCCTCAATCTTTTCCTCTAATTCCCTCTAATTCCTCTCTATAACTCCTCCTCTATCCCACTCTCTCTCTCTCTCTCTCTCTCTCTCTATATATATATATATATATATATATATATATATATATATATTTATATATATATATATATATATATATATATATATATATATACCTATATCTATATCTATATATAGACACACACACACACACACATATATATATATATATATATATATATATATATATATATATATATATATATATATATAGACACACACACATATGGATATCTATATATATGGGCACACACACACTCATACACATGGACACACATATATGTGGACACACACACATGTATACTCCTAAACGACCCAAAACCTTATCCGAATACCCAAATCTTGCAATTCTACCCTCTAGGGCCTAGACACGTGCCCCACATAAGAAATCTAACTCGCGCACGCGAGCGAAAACGAGAAACGAGGCCCGAATGACCAAATGACCATTCTGGCGACTTCGGGGTGTCCGATTCGCGATACCGCATGATACGGACACTTTGGATTTGATCCAAACTCTATCCACGAGTTCTAAATAATGATTAGAACCTATTCTAAATACTAGCTTGCCAATTCTAGTGTCGGTACAAAAAGTCACCCGTGTGTTGGAACCCGAAAACCCCGAAAAAGCCTATTTTTATGATTTCTCTCAAAATGACCCCACGTATCCAAATACGGACACGTACCTAGCCTCATCTCACCCAAACTAACCTAATTAGGTCTAATTAGGTTAGGGGTAATACCCAAACATGTCAATTTAGGATTTTTCCCAAAATTGGCACTAAACCTAGCCCGAAAGTCCCGAATTGAGTCCAATGGGTTCCAAACCTCTTCTAATGGGTTGTCCTACACCTCGGGTATCCTCTAATATGCAAATAACATTAATTAGGAGTAATTACAAGAGTTATAGTTAGGGTTTATCTCTTGGGAGTTGGAATCCCAAGGAAAAGTCCCAAAATTGGTTCTTTTTAGGTCAAGAGTCAAATCTAAGCTTCCAACCCCTCCATGCTAGGTTCTACTTAGATAAAAAATCACAAATAAGAGATAAACAAGGGTTAGCACCAAGATTAGGGAGAGATCTAGAGTATGGAAGAGAATTAGAAGAGATTTGACTTACTTTTGAGCCTAAAATCCAAAGGGGAAGGAAAGGGATCCTTGTAGAATGAGAGAAAGGAAGAGAGAGAGAGAGTTTTTCTTGCAATGAGAAGAATGGAGGGGTGTTTGCTGCTGTGGCCGGCCATGTAGGGGGGCTTGGGGCATTTGGCAAATGTCCAAAATGCCCTCCAAGCCTCCTCTAGGTCAAAATTGACTTAAACAATTTTTCGGGGTCGGAAAAACCAAGTTAAAATCTGCAAATTGACCGATTAAGTCACGAAAAAATTGTCTAAAGGTACCAGACTAATTTGTGGGATTTTATGGGCCATATCTAACTTAAGTTTGGGTCCCGATCAGAGTCTAAGCTATCCCGGGTCCCCGATACAAGTCGGAATGAGCTGAAATTCGAATCTGACTCTAAAAATCCCCAAATAACAATATAATTAAATAAAAATTTCTAAAATTCCTAAAAATGCAAAAATGACCATTTTACCCTAAAATTTGAAAACAAGCAGTTACAAGAGATTGATAAAATAACACTTACTGGTCCAAGCTCAATTTCCAAGAATAGCTTGAGTTCAGCATTGTGCAATTTATTTGTCACCTCTCTTAATTGTCCAACCTACAAAACAACAAATAATAAACTTACTTTCAACTGCAAAGCAACACATTTTTGGGATAACAGATGGACATGTGTAATCAAACTATAAAAGTGTTAATGTGTGAAAAAAAACACAATAACTACAAAAAACAAGGTAAAAAAGTTAAGGCATGTTTAGCTTGGAAACAAACTCATGCGGGTCATCAAGGGTGTAAGAGCATAGTAAAATTATAAAAGCATGTAGAAAAAGAAAACTTATTTATTGCAGGTAAACCAATAAACAATGGTAACTATTACTTTCATTCAATTTCAAAACTAATAAGAAACAAGATAGAAAATACTTCAAATTATGCCTAAATATATAAAATCTTATTTTATAATTTTTAATAATTATGTGCTTTTCGATACCAAAAAAATCCGATACTTCGAAAACGTGGACTGGCAAAACTTATACGAAGGGTCCGACACCCATTCTGATACTGATCCTTGGAAACATGGCATTATAATCCCTTGGCTAATGTCTTCAATCACAGCTATAGGTGTAAGGTGTAACAGGATGAACGAACAATAATTAAACTGATTTGCTAAGTAGGTTGTCGTCTATGGATTGTTAGCAATAGACATGTGAGGTTACAAACAGGTGGTCTTGTCCGAAGTCATTTATGCTTTTCGTCCCTCAAGAAGTAGAGAAAGTTCTTTTTTTTCCTATCTATTCTTCCAATTCCTTCTACTCCACAAATTAAGCCCATAAGAAATACAAGTAGACATACATGAACTGTAAAAAATATTTGATAAGAGTTTGACCTCCATGGTGACAATGAAATTTTTGGTAACTGAAATGGGACATAAATGGATCATCCCGAGTACCCATTAGGCCTCTTTGGTTCGCGGAAAGGAAAGGAAAGGAAATTAATTCTTTGCTTCATTTCCTTCAAATATTGCAATTTCCATCAAGTTATATATCTGGTGTTTGGAAAGGTCAGGAAAATTGAATCAGTGGGGTGGAAAAGTGAATCCTTGGGTTGGGTGGGAGAACTTTTTTTTCTCATTTTCCTTTACTGCTCCTTCCATTTGGCATCCAAACACGGTAAATGAACAACTTTCTTTCCCGAGGCTCTGATTCTGCGAACCAAACGTTGCCTTAGGTGAAGTTCTGGCCAAGGTTCAGAACTTGGTTTCGGTATCGATTTCAGACCCTTCCAGTGAGTACCGATTTTTTGACAGTTTCGATGGTTTCGAGATGTCGGCCTAGGTAAGTTCGTCATTTTTAATCCTCCAATTCCGATCCGAAACAGACCAAACCTATCACTTTCATCCAATACTTCAAACCATGGTTTCTGGTTGTGATCTCAGTCTTTATCAAGATGCAGACAATATATGGACAATATAGGGAATTTTATAGATTACTTACCATTGTCAACACAAAATTGTAAGAACCCATCAAATTTTTTACTTTGAAATATCCCAAACGAATTTGCTATGCACAACACATTAATGAGCAAAATGAGAGAACAAGAAGAATAAAGGAAAAAAAAGAAATTTCACCTTGAAGTGAAAGTTGATCGAGACCCGGGAATTTCAAATGCCAACTGCTCCACGAACTGCAACAAAGATTAAACCTTTAAGTTAGAGAAAGAATAAATCTGTGATTTGACAACATGAAACCTTTGATTACGATGAACAGATGATTATCCCTCTATTAAAAGCCTCCCATTTGCTTTTTTTGAAAACAATTTTTTTCATAAAAATAAAAAAACACATACCAACAACTCTAATGCTGAGTACTCCATGAATCTGTAACAAAGATCAAATCTTTAAGTTAGAAAAGGAATAAAAATGGGATTTTGATAATGGGAAAGCTTTGATTCCAAGGAATGATGAATGGCCCACTTCATATAAACTTCACATTTGCTTAAAAACACAAGTTTTAATGATAAATAATGGATACCAACTTCTTCCTTTGCTGACAGCAAGTGATAATGGTGTTGAGAGAATCCGCTACATAATGATAACCGCGTGAAGGAGCATTCCTTCTTCACAACCAGACTAAAATATAAAATACAACCAGACTAGAATATAACATCAATATTTATAGAGAGCATATCATCAGCACAAACAATATGTTACAGAAAAATGTGAGCATATAATAGACATTACTCCAATAAAAATTACCAATATTCACCAATTAAACAGTTAGTACTGCAGGAAGCTAATGATGTAAAGACCTTTAGTAAGCCTGGAAGGCCTGTACACTAAGAAAGCCTTGTCATGTGATATAGTAGCTAGATTTGTCAAAGTATGAATAAAATTAGCAACCTTCAATGTCAAAAACTAACTTTTAATTTTTTACCCTTTAAAAAGAATTTCTACTAAATCACTGAGCTTCAACATAGTACTAATATGACAGGAAAATCTTGTCAAGATTATCAAATAGCATAATAAAGGATTTCGTGATGCAAGTAAGGGGAACACAATTTATTGCAAATAATGAACATAGAACTATATGAGATTTTGCATTACCATATGCACTGCCAATCTCATTCATGCTTCAAAACATCGCAACATATAACTAAGAACAAAATTTGGGGTATACAGAAACTTACACGTATCATTTGCCATAGTAAAATTTTCTTCTCTCGTGGTACTTTGTCCCATAATAAATAGCTAAACGGCATCTGGTTGGAATCTCGAGCCAAAATACCCAAATACCTGGAAAATCTCGCAGCCCCCCTCACCCACTCCAACTCCATGTTGATCAAATTCAAGAGCTTCTTTGGTTGGTCCATCTTGTGGCCAATTTAGTTTTCCTTTTCCCCGTCCCTTATTACCTGCATAAGGATGACAGTACAATATTTATTAATATCATACATTACAAAAAAATTCAGTAAAACAAATCAGTTAAAACATTTCATGCCACCAATTTCACCAACATACCAGTATCAATGTTAGTCATTGATTGGGTTACACCATCAGAATTGGCAGCACATTGATGTGAACTCATTGTTGAGCTGCTCGTCTACAAACATAACACATCATAGGATAATGAGTGATTAGGATTCCTACATCTCATTTGCTTAGCAAGGTCAAAGTATAAACAAAATTGTGTACAAGAAAACCTGTCAGGAATGCACAGATGCTCCAGTAAATCCAGTGTCCTGTCCTTGTAGCACTTGACGTAGTATAAGGTCCAAAATATGCTAAGACATGTCAAACTCAGTGATATGCTCGTGTCCGACCACCCAAAATTATACAGGAAAATAAAAGATGTGCTTATGATGACAAGTTTCATCATAGTTATAATTCATGATTTGCAAATCAAATATAATTACTAGATGAACATGTTTGACAAGAAAAAAAAACATGAAAATATTTGGAAGATGGTTGTACTAGATAGCAGTTTAAACTAGAGGAACGAAGCATCTCTTGTTCCCAGGAAGCTGATTGACGCCTGCCACTACCACTATTCTATTACACAAGAGACATAACACACAGTCCTTAATTCTCCCAAAGAAGAAGTACTTTTTAATTAGTACTTTTTTTTGGAAAAGAGAGAGAGCAAGAACAAATTAAACAAATGGAAGAGTATGAGAAGAGGATGAAATATAGTTGAACATGCGGATGAATACTTCACTGTATAAACAAATAAATAGAACATGTTGATGAAATAAAACTGAAAGCCTCTTTAATGTCATCCTTAATTCATAGAAATTAGGGAAGAAATTAGGGTTAGGGTTTTAAAATTTATCGGTGTCGAGCCGGTGGGATCTCCTCCATGGACGAAGGAGACGCAGTGGAAGAGGATTATATCCGTACGCACACGGTTGAAGAAGATTGTATCCGCAAGCGGTGGGTTCTCCTCCCTGGACGAAGAAGCATAAAGTTGGGCTTGCTATTTTGGAAAGAAAAAAATTATTAGAGGAGGAGAGGAGAGATTGTTACAATTCCATCTATGATTGCATTGTCATCATTGACAGCTCAGTGCCAGCTCAGAGGGGGATTGCATCATAGTAGTATCCCAGTCACCCGTTATTGCCAGCTCAGCAATGGGGGTGTTAACTGTAAATAACTAACTGATACCATTTGGTATCAGTTAAATGAATGTAACAGTCCCGGATATAGACTATAAACATCCAGGTCGAGAAGGAATAGAGCAGACTGGTATTTGCAAACTTTAGCCTCTTAATTCATAGTCTATGTAGCTCTTGCTAGATCCCCAATTTTAATACAATCCCTAATTCAATTTTCCTTCCAATTTGTCTCTTCTTCTTTAATTTCTCTCATCTGCAGAAGATTTCATGGCTTCATGATTGAAATCTCCACCACAGCTGGGGTTCCAGGGAAGGAACCTCAACAATTTGGTATCAGAGCCACTGGATCCAGTGGCTGAGGCGAGTGATGAACAAGGATCGAGCAGCCAATTCTCCCGGCCAGAGATGATTGATGTCAGACGAAGTCCCATGGCAGAGGAACGGATCCTTTCACTCGAAGGTACGGTGCACACTCTCAGTAACAAATTCGATTTGTTAGGGCATCGTTTTGAGCTGTTGATTGAAGAACTGGGAAAGTCAAGGGTGGGAATGAACCCAATTTCTTTGGCTATGTCTCCACCGATGAGCACACCAGCTCCCCAAATGTTTCCTGCAGTAACTTCCTTTGCAAGTAATCCAAATTTTTCATAAGTTATCAGTAGCAATATGGAATTTAATGCACCCGTGACTCAATATGAGTGTACTCCTTATAATTCACATATGAACAATCATAATTCCAGAGGAAACATGGGACATGTGTTGCAGCCCACTCAAAGTCCTGCAATCATTAATCCTACTCCAGTAGGAGTGCCAACAGGTCAGTTTAATGCTGGACATGGAGGAGGACAACCCAATCTCAGACTTAAATTGTCTGAATTTAGTGGAGAAGGGGATGTTGAAGCTTGGTTGTTGAGAGTCCACCATTATTTCACTTACTATGTTGTTCATGAGTATGACAATATTAGAGTCTGTTCAGTACAATTGAAAGATTCAGCAGCTTACTGGTATGATTGGGTGATGAAATCTAAAGGAGGAGTTATGACTTGGGGATAATTTTGCCAAGCCATCAGGATGCAGTATGGTCCTTCTCAGCTAACAGATCACATAACTGAACTAAAAATATTGAAGCAAGAAGGAACTATTCAGGAGTATACCATACAATTTTAGAAGATACTACAGAGAGTCCAATGGCTACCTGAACAGTGTTTGATTAGTAATTATGTGGGAGGACTCAAGGATGAGGTGAGGTATGAAGTCTTGGTAGCAAGTCCTGTAAATCTATCAGCTGCAATGCAGGCTGCCAAATTGTTTGAAGCCAAACTTTTAGCTATCAAAGGAAGTTATAAGCCCAGTGCTTATTATAACAAAAACAATTTAGGAGGCTCAATTAACAGTACTGAGAATACAAAGTATACTGCACAGCAAAAAGGGGATATGAAGCCTGTTACTACTGCCAAACCTCACTCTACTACAATCTCTCCTAATGAATTGATGAGAAGAAAAAACCTGGGTCTCTGTTTCATGTGTGATAAAAAGTGGGCAAAAGGCCATAGGTGTAAGGAGAAAAGATTGTTTATGTTAGTGGCTGATGAAGAGCAAGAGGAGTTTCAAACTGATATTCCTTCACCAGGGAAATCAGACTGCTATACTGACCCTACACAGAGTTTATTTGAAATATCATTACAGGCTCTGTCAGGCATGACACAACCATCTACTATGAAGCTCAGGGGAACTGTGAAGAACAAGCCAGTCATGATTCTAGTAGACTCAGGGTCCACACACAATTTTATTGACACAACATTCAGTGAAAGGTTGGGTCTTATATTGACTGAGAATCAATCATTTGAAGTCATGGTTGCAAATGGAGACAGGCTTACCAGTAAAGGAATCTGTAAAGGAGTAGTTATGGAGTGCCAGGGCACCAAAATTGAAGCTGATCTGTTGCTATTGCCTCTCACAGGTTGTCAAATTGTGCTAGGTGCAAGCTGGTTACGTACCTTGGGAAATATCAATTGGAATTTCCAGGAACTTACCATGAAATTTGCACTACAAGGAGTTGAACACCAGCTGCAAGGTCTCATACCTAACTGTTAGCAACTCCAAGAAACAAATAACAAAGAGTTGAGACAGAAGGCACAAATGTTCCTCATTCAATTATGCTACCTACAAGAAGACCCAGTGAACTCAAAAGACAAAGAAGAACATGATGAAGAGCTCAATTATATGTTGAAGAAGTACCAGCATCTGTTTGAAGAGCCAAAAGGATTACCTCCCCAAAGATCCTATGACCACAAGGTACCTCTTATTCCTGATGCTCTCCCTGTTTGTTGCAGGCCTTATAAACATCCATTTCTGCACAAAAATGAAATAGAGAGGCAGATTCAAGAGATGTTAACTTCTGGCATTATTAGACACAGCAATAGCTCTTATTCATCACCTGTGATTTTAGTGAAGAAATCTGATGGATCCTGGAGGATGTGCATTGATTACAGATCACTAAATCAAATTACCATCAAAGATAAATTCCCTATACCTTTCATTGAGGAACTTTTTGATGAGTTGCATGGGGCTAAATATTTTTCTAAGCTGGACTTAAGGGCTGGGTATCACCAAGTGAGAATGGTGGAGGAGGATGTTCACAAGATAGCTTTTCAAACTCATGAGGGGCACTATGAGTTCCTAGTAATGCCTTTTGGGCTTACTAATGCTCCATCCACATTCCAAGCCATGATGAATGACATCTTTAGAGAATATATGAGAAAATTTGTACTAGTGTTCTTTGATGACATACTAGTGTACAGTCCCAGCCTTGAGACTCATTATGTTCATCTGGAACAAGTCTTTAAGCAGTTGGAAGTTCATCAACTAAAAATCAAGAGAAGCAAATGTTTCTTTGCACAAGAACATGTTGGGTACTTGGGCCATATTATTTCTAGCAGAGGAATAGAAGTGGACCATGAAAAAAATCAAAGCTATATTAGAGTGGCCAGCCCCTACAACTGTCAAACAATTAAGAGGCTTCCTTTGTCTCACAGGTTACTATAGAAGATTTATACAAGGGTATAGAATATTGGCAGGGCCACTGACCTCCTTACTCAAGAAAAACTCCTTCAGTTGGGGACAACAGGCACATGAATCTTTTGAGTTACTAAAAGAAGCACTCACTCAGCCACCTGTACTAGCTATGCCAAATTTTCAGGAAGATTTTGTTCTGGAATGTGATGCATCTGATGGGGGTATTGGAGCTGTATTAATGCAGAAAGGGAGACCTATAGCTTATCTAAGCCAACATTTGAAGGGAAGGGCTAAATCACTGTCCACTTATGAGAAAGAAATGCTAGCCATTCTCCTATCAGTCAAAAAATGGAGTCAGTATTTGTGGGGGAGACAATTTACTATTAGAACTGACCACAAACCATTGAAATATATGTTGGAGCAGAGAGTGTACACTGATGCGCAGTACAAGTGGATTTTAAAATTACATGGGTTTTATTACCATGTGGAGTACAAGAAGGGTAGAGAGAATCAGGCAGCTGATAGTCTATCTAGGAAGGAGGATGCCAACCTGAATGCAGTAACTGTAGTACAGGCAGATTGGCTCAAATTGTTCAAAAGCTAAATGGAGCAGTCTGATTACTATGCCAGCATGAAGAAGAAATGGGAACAAGGGTTATTAAACAATACAAAGTACACTATGGTTAATAACCTACTGTATTACAAGGGCAGGTTGTTGATAGATCCCAACTCTCATTTTGTTGAGGTTATGCTAAAAGAACACCATGATATGTTGCAAGCAGGGCATTCAGGGGCTCTTAAAACACTCCAAAGACTCAAGAGAGTATGCTATTGGCCAGGTATAAAGAAAGCAGTTAAAAACTATGTGAAAGCATGTGACATTTGTCAGCAAAACAAAAGTGAGAATACCTCTCCTGCAAGTATACTCCAACCCTTTCCTATTCCTGAAAACATTTGGGAGGATATTTCTATAGACTTCATAGAAGGTTTACCACTTAGCCATCACAAGACAACTATTATGGTAGTGGTAGATAGACTTTCTAAATACATTCATCTCTTTGCATTAACACACCCTTTCACTGCTAATATGGTAACTCAGGTATTTGTTGATGGGGTTTTCAAGTTACATGGGATGCCTAAGTCCATAGTTTCAGACAGGGACCCTGTGTTTACTAGTCAATTCTGGCAACAATTTTTTAAACTGCAGGAAACCAAACTCCAATACAGCACTGCTTACCACCCTCAATCTGATGGTCAGACAGAGGTCACAAACAGGTGTATAGA
>JANAVB010011199.1:5275092-5365092 GCA_029216955.1 Iris pallida | reverse complement strand
AGATCACCTTAGCTTATGCTACCCCCTCAACCCACCACAACTCCCCCTCTTTATAACTCCACCAATATTTTCTCTCTCCTCATAACCACCATTTATTTCCTTCTTCTTCTTCTTCTCCTTTCTCTACACAACTCTCCCAACCCTAGGCAAGTGCACCTTGCCACTACATGAGAATCCTCTTTTATTTGTGCTAGATTAGGACATGGTGACCAACATTAGGTCTTGGTATTTTGTGATTTGAAGTCTCTATTGTTCTAGATCTAGGTTTTTCCTATTTTCGGATTTTGCATGGTTTGAGCTACTTTGGTTGGATTTTCTTGGGTTATGATGTTTCCATGTGGAAGAGCATTCAGTTTCACTCCAGTTGGAGCTTTGGAAATCCGGATTTGGAGTTCGGATGGCCAAATTATAAATTTTGAAGCTTGGGTTCAGCCATGGTGTTCTTGCTGTTTGGAGAAGACAGTGAGCAGTGTGCAGAGCTGTTTAGCTTACGCACACTGAGCTGCGCGCGCTCTTTAGCGTGCGTACGCAGACTTGGGTACGCTTCCTGTTGGAAGCGTGTCTCCTTCAGCGTGCGTGACTTTTCACCTACGCTGCTCTCTGTAGCATGCGTGACTTTTCACCTACGCTGCTCTCTGTAGCGTGCGTGACTTTTTACCTACGCTGCTCTCTCAGCGTGCGTGACTTTTCACCTACGCTGCTCTCTGTAGCGTGCGTGACTTTTCACCTACGTTGCTCTCTGTAGCGTGCGTGACTTTTTACCTACGCTGCTCTCTCAGCGTGCGTGACTTTTCACCTACGCTGCTCTCTGTAGCGTGTGTGACTTTTCACCTACGCTGCTCTCTGTAGCGTGCGTGACTTTTCACCTATGCAGCTCCCTCAGTGTGCGTGACTTTTCACGTATGCAGCTCCCTCAGCGTGCGTGACTTTTCACCTACGCAGCTCCCTCAGCGTGCGTGACTTTTCACGTATGCAGCTCCCTCAGCGTGCGTGACTTTTCGTACGCTGCTCCCCTGACCCCTTGTTTAACCCATTGACCCTTGGAGTTTTGGTCTTATTTCTTTAAGCTTGGCTCTTCTATGGCCCTGTATATTGATATTTTATTAGATATTTTACGCCCATTTTATATCCTTATGCCTTTTGTCATGAACTTGATTTTACTTAATAGGTTTGGAATGACTATTGTACATGGCTTGGTATGACAAGGATCTATCATAACACGACAGTGACCCGTAGTGGTGCACTCCTGACATGACCAACCTGACATGATAGTGGCCCGTCGTGGCGCACTCCTGACAAGCACCCTGACATGATTTATCTTGATAACTTGATAGTGGCCCGTGATGGCGCACTCCTGACTTGACATGACCTGATAACTTAGCTTGACCTGTCTTGACACCGTGGGTGGTTCTTTCTTGCTTGCTTATTAAATCCACTTGTCCAGTCTCGCATCATGTCTAGGATGGGACTCCTGAGTACCACGGTCAGGAGTACCTACTAAAATGGATTAAGGCTAATAACTAGAATAACACAGTAGTCATGAAGAGATGACACAGCTACAGGCAATCCCGTTACCTGGGCGCTCCAGGGATTTGTAGCCTGCCGTCGAGTAGGGCGGATTTCCAGCACACTGTCAGGTGTTGCACCCTCTAAGTCACCTAAGGGTACATGCGTCTCCTGGACGATGTACCCACCTGCATTCAACCCTAATCTTTCGTCCTGGGTAACCTGGATGGTCTGCAGGGCTTGTGGCTGTGGAACAATCTCACTGCATCTTGTTAGTAATTAGGCCTGTGATAACCCTAGTTAGTTAAAGTAGTAAGCCTTAGTATCTGCTTGGCCGTGATTGATTGAATGAGGTATAACCAGTTTAGCCATGTCCTGGTCCAGTACAAGATTGCTTCCTGTCTTGATTACTTACATTACTTATCTTGCCGATAAATGGTGGAAAACCAAGCTCTGTTCAGATGAAGGGTTACAACCCCGGTCCTTGTTTGGTTTACGGGTTGTAACCTGGCTATCGGAATTGTTCCATGGTTATCTCGTCGTATATTATCCTGACATGTTTTTGTAATTTTAGTTTTAATATTAGATTTTCTGTGCTGATTGCTGGCTTTTGTTCTTATTTCGTGGCCCCCTTATGGCACTTGAGCTTTCTAGGGTTTGACCCAGCTGATTTTGTGTGGCCAGATTTTGGAGCAGCTTCCGAGGATCTACCAAGCTTCCAGCCCAATGGTGAACACTAGACGGAACCCGGGCCAAGAGTGGGTTTTCCTTTTTGTCTTGCCCACTTTATTGTAAAAATATTCTTTTGAGGCGTTTAGCCGACGAGCACCTGTTAGCTCGATGCACTTTTACTTACTGTCTGCCTACGGGCTGTAAACATAATTAACAAATCCTAGGGTCGATCATGTATGACTAAACTCTTGCTAGTCCTAACATTTTGTAACGACTAGCTTCATGATCAGCTGAATATATGATATTTGGGACGCCTTATTATTGTATATTTAATGATCATACATCTTGTGACTTTAGTTACTTGCTGTGATTGAGACATTAGGCTTATTCATGACCATAAGAGACTGCTGGCTTGTAGTAAACCCCCATATATCTAGACAGCCGTGACCGTATATCGTGGTGGTTTCCATTTCAATATACGTAGCTGGCTATGTCTGCCTCCGCTCTCCAGTATTCTAGTTCTGGGGCGTGACAGGTTCGTATCGAAAAACCGGATCCGTAGACATGTAGTTTGATGACTTTAGAGACTATTGACACTGGCACGCTTTTCGATGCAAAGCGGGTCCAACGGCGGACATCATTTTTGCCCGAAATTATCGTTTTGCCCCTATGTCCAGAATTGGACTTAAGGACAGACAATCCTAGCTAATTTGACTATTCTGAGAATGTTGGTACTATTTATTTCATCATCCGGAGACTTCTACATGTGTTGACTGATTGTGGCTCATTGAGTGGTATGATATTATTGGTTTCTCCAGCTAAGGACCTCAGGCAAGTGCACTTTCTGATTGCTTTCCGATTCATAGTAGTCTTTTCATTTCATGTTCATACATATATCTTGCTGCTTGTTGACACGCTCGTCACCCGGAGTAGTCGGGAGGGGAAATATCTTAGTAGACATGTGGACTACCCAGAACTATCTCCCGTGTCTTTCGTGAATAATAGCAGCTGCATACGACACGTGCAGGGTTTCGGATTTACTCCCTAGCCGTTCACATGTTGAAAATGATATTTCAAACCACCTAGATAGATGTCTTTTATTAGTTTTTCCTTGTTTACTTCTCTAT
This sequence comes from Iris pallida, assembly GCA_029216955.1. Lineage (NCBI taxonomy): Eukaryota > Viridiplantae > Streptophyta > Magnoliopsida > Asparagales > Iridaceae > Iris > Iris pallida. The sequence goes on along the minus strand of JANAVB010011199.1, from coordinate 5,361,787 downwards.
CGTGCTATATCATCAGTTATCTTCCAGTTTTCATATCTCATATGTTATTTTCATGTCTTGTTAATTCTATTGTGTTTTTGCATTGTCGTCGGTTTGTGTACTTGTTCCATTCCTGACTGGAAACCAACATTTTTCAGGTTTAGCCGCGATCACTCTTAGCACTGGGAATACATGGGTATGCTGAGGCCGACCTAGAAATAGAAAACAGTTGTACCATTTTCATAAATTATAAAATCTTGTATTTCCTTTAATTTTAAATGTTGTAAATATTGTAATAAATTTAGAATGTGAATGAGCATGTTATCTCCTGAGCATTTATTTCTTGCGGGCTTGACAACGTTCTACCGCCGACTCTGCGGCGTAGGCTGGCTTGGACACGTTTCGTATCCGAAAAGCGGGTGCGGGTCGTGACAACTATGTCCTGATCACTATGACGTACCATAGTTTCTACCTCGCCAGTCGAATGGCTGCAGCGACTAATTTAGCGATGTTAGTATGAACGTCGCTAAATTCTAATTATATTCCTCCACCAATTCATTTCCTTCCATTTTACTCTCTCACTGTCTCTCCTCCCCCCTCCGGTGCTCTCACTCTCTCCGGCGCTCTCACAGTACTTAAGTGTGAGAACGGATGTCTCAGAACACAACCCAAAATTCATTCTAGCATACATTAGTGTGGATCATTATGTTCTGTACATATGGTGTAGTATATGTTCTTATCGTATATAGTATCTGAAGAATGTAACAGAATCAAGAAGAACTCACATAATGTAATACTAAAACATCATCTACTACTATATAAGATATAGTGATAGGTTGTCGTATCATCATTGCCGAGGGATGAGGGTCGGAGGACAGTCAACTTTATCTACGGCTACATAGTTTATGCCTCTCCAGTCGAATGGCTGCAGGGACTATGTCCTGATCACCATGTCGTATCGTAGATTAATGCTAATGGAGCTGGAGCCTGAGCCAAAATACAGAATACAAAATACAAAATACAAAATCCAATCCCTGGGTTCGTCGACCCCCTCGGTGGAACACTCAACACCGGCACGTATAATACATTCCAGAATATACAAAAAATATAAAGAAAAAATACTATCCACAACGAACAATGTCAATATATAATATTCGCAAATACGTACAAACTCAGTATCCTCAACGAAAAAACTGAATATCCCCAAATACGTACAAAGTCAAAAATATAGTACAGTCCAAAAATGCAAAAATGAAACTACTGATCGCCTGGAGCTGAAGCTGGACACGGTGCTGGAGCCAGAGGAGCGCCACCAGATGACGCACAAATACCACTCGAGTGAGCCAAAGGCATGCAGCCACTTCCCTCCCTCCATTCCCCCTCTCCCTCTCTCATGCTATCAACGTCACAACTTTTCCAGTGTTGCTCCCTTTAATGATGATGAATGCAAAAATCAAAGACCCCCCTCTCCTTTCTCACAACAGGAAGGATCAGTATTTTCTAGTTCTCTTCCATCCATCCATTCCTCCGTTCTGATCAAGCCTCCACATATGATATCCAGCTCAAGTGTAGATGAAGTGCAAGATTACTACATAGGAGGAAAGAATTGGGAGGATTATGTCAAAGCACATGGCTTAGAAAATTATGACATGTTAATCTTCCGACACCGCGGTGACATGATATTCATATTAAGGGTCTTTGACAAGGTGACATGTTGTGAAAAGATATATCCTTATAGTTCTCCTACGGATGTTGAAAAAATCTACTGAAATTCTTCCAGGTCTTGCCGCCGGCTGTGCTGCTTCCCCCTCCTCTTCCTGCCCACTTTTTCTCCACCGCCTCTACACTTGAGCTGGATATCATATGTGGAGGCTTGATCAGAACGGAGGAATGGATGGATGGAAGAGAACTAGAAAACACTGATCCTTCCTGTGTGAGAACTGTGAAGATTGAGAAAGGTGAGGGGGGTCTTTGATTTTTGCGTTCATCATCATTAGAGGGAGAAACACTGGAAAAGTTGTGACGTTGATAGCATGAGAGAGGGAGAGGGAGAATGGAGGGGAAGTGGCTGCATGCCTTTGGCTCACTCGAGCTGTATTTGTGTGTTAGATAAAATACAGAAAATTCAATTTTTCTCCAAGTGTGAGAACGGATGGCTCAGAACACAACCCAAAATTCATTCTAGCATACATTAGTGTGATTCATCTATGTTATGTACATATGGTTTAGTATACGTTCTTATCGAATCTAGTATCTAGTATCTGAAGAATGTAACAGAATCAAGATGAACTCACATAATGTAATACTAAAACATCATCTACTACTATATAAGATATAGTGATAGGTTGTCGTATCATCATTGCCGAGGGATGAGGGTCGGAGGACAGTCAACTTTATCTACGGCTACATAGTTTCTGCCTCGCCAGTCGAATGGCTGCAGGGACTATGTCCTGATCACCATGTCCTACCATAGATTAATGCAAATAGAACTGGAGCCAAAATACAGAATAAATAAGAGAACTATCAGAGGATCATATAAAACTAACTAGAACTGAAATACAGTAATTGACAAATAAATAAGAGAACTATCAGATGTGAGGAGGAACAACACAATAGCGTTGATAGCGAGATAGATAGAGAGAGAGACACAACTAAGTAGCACTTGAACTTTAACTAAGTAGCACTCGACAACCAACCGGAGAGGATACTCTGAGAGGTCCATCTGAGTAGGACGTATATTCTGAGAGATCACCTTTACAAGAATGATATCAGTAGTGGGATTGAGTGTTGGAGGAGATATTATCAGAGTATACGTCCTACTCAGATGGGTCTCTCACCGTTACTATTTTTTTCTGACAGCATGGTGGATGTGCTCTGTCAACAGATTCTTGCTCTGAGCCAAAATTTTGTCCCGGAGCTCAAGTGGACATCCTTCGTGTAGAGCTCGAGCGAGAGGTTTCTGACAGCATGGTGGTCTCCTTTGTCAAAGGATTCTTGCTCTTGTGGGACGAGCAAGAATCCTTTGACAAAGGAGACCACCATACTGTCAGGAACCTCTCGCTCGAGGTCTACACGAAGGATGTCCACTTGAGCTCCGGGTCAAAGTTTTGGCTCAGAGCAAGAATCTATTTACGGAGCACATCCACCATGCTGTCAGAAAAAAATAGTAACGGTAAGAGACCCATCTGAGTAGGACGTATACTCTGATAATATCTCCTCCAACACTCAATCCCACTACTGATATCATTCTTGTAAAGGTGATCTCTCAGAGTATACGTCCTACTCAGATGGACCTCTCAGAGTATCCTCTCTGGTTGGTTGTTGAGTGGCTGCAGGGACTATGTCCTGATCACCATGTCGTAGTCCAATACAATCCAGAGATTGACACAGTACTAATTCACATATGTAGTCCAATACAAATAGTCTAATACAAAAACAACCCAATACAAATAGTCCAATACAAATAAGTACTAATAGCTAATGAGAACCACGCAGCTCACACAAACGCTCAGTGATACGATCACGCAACCACCTCGAATAAGTGGGATCGACGACGGCAGGAGAGATGTAGTCCCTTGCAAGTGCTGCATGAATAGAACTCCCGGTCTCACTAGCTACCGGTGCTGGATGAATAGAACTCCCGGTCTCACTACCTACCGGTGCCACTTCCTCCTTAAAAGTAGTAGGAGCCACCTCAGCATCCACTGTTTCCCTCAAACGACGTGCCGCTCCTCGGGTCATGGGTGCCATCTGGTAAGATCGATATTCACAAATAATATAATTGTAACATAAGCAAGCTAACTAAAGGAACCATCATGTAATTTGAGTACATTTTTGAAAGCAGATAAAGTACAAAAAAATTAATTTTTTGCCAAATGTGAGAACGGATGGCTCAGAACACAACCCAAAATTTATTCTAGCATACATTAGTGTGAATCATCTATGTTCTGTACATATGGTATAGTATATGTTCTTATCGTATTTAGTATCTGAAGAATATAACAGAATCAAGATGAACTCACAAAATGTAATACTAAGACATCATCTACTACTATATAAGATATAGTGATAGGTTGTCATATCATCATTGCCGAGGGATGAGGGTCGGAGGGCAGTCAACTTTATCTACGGCTACATAGTTTCTGCCTCGCCAGTCGAATGGCTGCAGGGACTATGTCCTGATCACCATGCCATAGATTCTGTCTCGCCAGTCGAATGGCTGCAGGGACTATATCTCCCGATCACCAAGTGTGAGAACGGATGGCTCAGAATACAACCCAAAATTCATTCTAGCATACATTAGTGTGAATCATCTATGTTCCGTATATATGGTGTAGTATATGTTCTTATCGTATCTAGTATCTGAAGAATGTAACAGAATCAAGATGAACTCACATAATGTAATACTAAGACATCATCTACTACTATATAAGATACAGTGATAGGTTGTCATATCATCATTGCCGAGGGATGAGGGTCGGAGGGCAGTCAAATTTATCTACAGCTACATAGTTTCTGCTTCGCCAGTCGAATGGCTGCAGGGACTATGTCCTGATCACCATACCATAGTTTCTGTCTCGCCAGTCGAATGGCTGCAGGGACTGTATGTCCCGATCACCATGTTACCAATTAACCAACCAACAAAACTAATTGTTTTAAATATCGGTACTATCGGTGCGTTCGAATCGGAGTATCACATTTTTTGGTGTCGAAAAACAAATAATTATTACTAAATTAACATATTTTTTGGCACTATCGGTGCCCCTGACCAAGCCCCCCTACACCACCCCTAACCCGAACCCTAACCCTCCACTCCCTCCTTCTTTCCTCCTCCAGTCGCCCCACCCCCCTGCTCCCCTCCCCCAGCCGCCCATACATACCCACCCCTAACCCAAACCCTGTAATGCCCCGCTCCGCATCGGTGTATTATGATGAGTCGTTGACTCGAAGAGTTGCGTTGACCCGATGAGGTATCGATGCGAATCGATGCAAGTATTACGTTGGCCAAGGTAAGCTTTGAGTCGGTTAGAATCTATGAATCGAATCGATATAAAGGATAAGTCTCGTTTGAGTAAGTGCTGATTCTAGTTGATCTGGTGTGCAGGCTATGCTTTTACGCTGGACGATAAGAGGTCGGCATTTTGCCTTATGCAATGAAGTGTCCGCAAAACCAAATCTTGGCCTTGCAACGGATTGTGGCATGGGCGCGATAGGCCAAATCAACCGAGTAGTTCAAAGGAATGGCTAAGTTCGGAAGTTAGCTATGCAACCAAGTTATGGAAGCGAGACGCTTCAATCGGCGAAACGGCAAGGCATATCGGCTTAAGGTGGGCGGGTTCTTGACTCTTTCTCCCTATTCCTTTACGTCTTAATAAAATATATTATGGTATGCGTAATATGTTATCGAGTTAGCGAGCGTGGCTCGGCGAGTAAGTGTCCAAGTATGTGTCGAACACTAAGATAGATCATTGAACAATCGAACAATTGAAGCGACGTACATCAAGTGCACGAGTCGCGATAGGGTATGATGGTAGAACATTGAAAGACAACATCGAGATGTGCATCAGGTGCACGGCGCCGAGAACATTGAACTCTAGGCGTAGAACATTGATTATGATGCTGAGCGTGCCTTTGTGCACTTATGCTACGAAAAGACTAAGTAAATACGGAAGTAGGCTATGCGAATAACATTATGAACGGGACGCGTAATTATGAGTACGCGACGACTAAGCCGTTGGGCGTCGTGCATCAATATGGATGTGTTGCGGCATAACGTCGACGGAGCTCCCCATATGGATGGGGATTATGTTTTCGAGATGTGACTATGTTTATGAGGCGGGACTATGTTTATGGAATACAAGATCGGTTGGTATGCTATGAATTGTATGCTATGGAACGTATTGCATGGTCAATAGACTCGGATTGCCCGTGCACGGGTGCGGCTTCCCTCGAACGGTTACGCCGGGGAGCCGGGACCGTTCGGCCTAGGAGGGAATTATGTGTGGTATTTATGGTGCACAACATTTGGACGGATTACGACCATCCAGTGCTGTGATAAGCTATGATATCCGTAAGTTTAGGATCCTTCGGATACTGGGCTAGCAACCCGTATCGAAGCGATTGTAGGCTTACACATAAGAGATGCCAAGTCCATTACGGTGCGAAACACCGTGACCTTCATATAGTTAGAGCCGGTGGGCTGAGATGAGAGCTGGGTGCAGGCGCAGGGCCTGCCACCCATTATACATATGTTTACGTTTATGATTGGTCGGTTGTACGAATCGTATGTTAGCTTATGCTAAGTTCTAACCACTGCAGGCTAGGCGAAAAGGGACGGAGATGAGCACGAACACTATGTTTACGTTCAGATTATGTCTAACTGTATCTGCTGCAGGAACACGGCATGGGACACATTTATGATAACGTGCTATGTTATATTTTGCCATGAAACTGATTCTAAGGCTAAATAGAAAGATCACAAATTAAGATGCATGTTCACTAAATGAATTGAGTGTTGGTTTGGGTGCGAGCGTGTCTTGATCAGTGCGAAACAAGGACGAAAGCACTAAACCCCCACTAGTTTATGTGCAGGTTCAGGTTATGATCGACTCGGGGCGGGGCTTGGCTTTGACGTGCCTAGGCATGGAGTCCTTGGCGTTCAAGAGAAGCACCGCATATGCATTCGGACTTGCGACATGAAGATGTTCGGCCGAAGACTACTTGGTGGCTATACAGAGGCATAATGTATGGAACAATGTAATCCTTTGTGAGCTAGAGAGATCATGAGCGTTGTAGCCAATTGGCATTTTATGTTGGGCTATTCAGAGCCTTTGTAACCTTCAGTTCAATATGAATAAAAGAGATTCTTATGTTTTATATTATTTCCTTCCGCTGCTTATGTTATCGATTTGAGATAGTTCTATGTGAACCTGTTATCTTGCCTTGCACGAGCGCAACTCCAGGCTCGTGCGGCATCACGCCCCAGCGAGGACGATGATTCGGGTTAAATCTAGCGAGGACGAGCGATTTCCCGGGTCAGGGCGTGACAAGTTGGTATCAGAGGGGTTTCATCCTTTGGACCGTACGTGAATCTCTTTGACCCTCAGTTGCTTCGATATCGAAATTCAGTTGACTCTAAGTTGTTTTCGCAACCGCATGGCTCATGGATCGGCTCGACGCTACATTAGATGTTCCATACAATAAGTCTATATTAAGGGAGTACGTCTGCCACAAGTATGTCGTGACTATCACGTTATCTCCGGATGCCGTCGAAGAGTGTTGGTTGCACGAAGTGCAACGAGTTATGGGATGTTGGTTGCACGAGTTGCAACGAGTTATGAAATGCTGGTCGCACGAAGTGCAATGAATATGGTGATGTTGGTTGCACGAAGTGCAATGATATGCGTATGGTTGGTCGCACGAAGTGTGAGGAGTTATGTGTTATCGGTCACACGGGGTACGAGAAGATATGTGTTATTGGTTGCACAACGTGCAACAGATCGATATGTGAGGCGATGCATGTTATGTGGATACGAGAATGGCTATGTGTCGTTGGTTGCACGGAGTGCAGCAAGTCGTGGATCGTTTGTTGCATCGGTGCAACGAGTCGATATGGTATGATGCGTGTTATATGGCTATGCGGATGGATAGCGATATGTTGTGCGAGATTGAGCAAAGACCTTAAGTATCGAGAATGAGTTGTTGCACGAGTTGCAACGAGCGAGATTGGAAAAATTACGGATGCGATGATAACGAGTCGAGATGGTCGTGAAGTCAAGTTGAGTAGGCAAACGTTTATGTTGGTCGTATGTCGTGTTGAGCTTTGAATAAGCGAATGTCGCGGGTGTGATCGATACGATCGCCATGGTACGGTTAGATTGAATGTGTGTCAAACTTGAGCTAACGTTAGAGCTGGGATCGGAAGGATCGCCATACGGGACGGTTAAGTTGAGATAGAAGTCGGACCAATGCGAAGTGTGATGTCGAGTAATGACTCGATTTCGAGTGGTATATGCAATACCAATTATACGAGCAAGTATAGCAAAGTATTGTGTCGATAACGATAGGCTCGATCCTGAGTGGTATATGGAATACCACTTAGCGATAGCTATGTTAAGCCGGTTGGTAACTTGCGATAGGTTTCGTCGAGACGATTATGTTGTTACGATATGTTTGTCCTCAACAAACGAAGGAGTATCGAGACTCGAGCGGGAATGACTCGATAGAAGTCGATGCAAGTATGCTACGGTGAATTGAGTCGAACGATTATGTGCGAAGTCGTACTTATGGAAGATACGTCGGGCGAGGATTCGTTAAGCATAAGTCGAACGATAGGCTGAGAATAGCGAATGAATGTTAGGTTGAGGAAATAGTCGACCCGGTCGGACTTACGTTGAGTAGGTACGAAGAAATTGTGCGAACGGATTTGGGTTAGTGCGATAAGTCGGTGGCACGATCTAAAGTATGAGTTAGGGATATGAGAATGGATGTGTGCAAGACTTGGTTCGTATTCGAGTTCGGATAATGGCAATGATTGCAACGAGTTTGAGCTTATGAGAAAGGAAGATGTTAAAGTTATGCATATCGACGATGGTATTGAGGCGTATCAAAGATGATATGCAATAACTCGGGGATACTCTGATCGAATGAACGAAAATTTATGTTGAGCATTGTTGTTGGATGAATAAGATGCAAGTTAAGTTATGGCAATTGGGATGATAACAGTAGGAATGCTTCGAAGAATTTAAAGAGTCGATGGATATTACTCGGAAGAAAACGGAAGTGTATGGATTGCTTCGTGGATAACCACTATATTGACATTCTTGTCTTGAATGAGCGCAACACCAGCCTCGCACATGCGTCACGTCAAATTAGAACGATTATTCCGCGTGAGCGCTGGTATGGTGATTCATCCAGCGGGGGTGATCGAACTTGCGAGGCCTGGCAAATTTGATATGGACTTGTGGTTTGATACGAAGGCGAAATTGAGGATGGTGCGATATTGTCAACGGTAGTGCCTAAGTGACTCGAGCAGTAACGGCGCATCAGTTGCGCGGGGATAGATAAATCGCAAATTTGTGAAGTATGTCGGATTGGGTAAAGTCCTATAGGAAGTGTTAGGAATTGATTTGGCTCCGCGATAGGATATAGCATGGTTCGTTGTAACTGTCCCTCGTTGATGATCTTCAATTATCGAGCGTAGATTCGGGGCAGATAACCCTAGAAGACTTGACCGCCAAATCAAGTGAATGTTGGAGTCCCATAGGATGACCCTGGAGAAGTCGCACAATAAATATTGTTGAGGATAAGGAATGATCGAGTATATGTTAAGGAACGTTCTTAGCGTAGTGATCCGGTAAGGCGATTGCAAATAATTTTGTAATACGCGAGAGCGACAGATAGTAGAACGACCCTAAGAGTTATGTCGTAGATCGGTTTGAAACAACGGTTAGGCTATGTGTGTTGAGCGCACGATTTATGTTACGAAACGAACGGGTTGGGATTGATTTGAGAATTGAGTAAAGGATTCGTACTCGGTCGAGAATAGGAGATGGGCGCATCGTAAGAGACCTTGGGTCGAAAAGATTGTTGCCTTTGAGCATCGTAGACTCAAGTTGACCTCTTGTGTCGGGAGAGCGCGAGCATGTATGTCTGGATAAGTTACCTAGCGGGGGTAGCCCCAGACGCGATGCGTAGGCAGGTCGAGAACGTGGGTCGTGTTGGGATAGTTATGTGCGAGACTTAGTACAGATGGTAGGCAAAGAAAATAGAGACATGTGGACTTAGTCCATGTCGTTAAGGCCAAAAGTTATGAATGATTGGATGAAAGACTAGAGTTATGCGAGAGATAGGAAACGGTTGGGCGAGCAGGCGTTGCAGAGAATTGTTGTGATCGGATGCGCAATGACTCGATGCAATGCGAGTATTAGGTGGCCGACGAGAAACTTATGAGATCGAAGTTATGGTTTGAATTAAGTTATGTGTAAGATGTTGGAAGATGATCGCATGTTATGGGATAATGCATATGAGAGTATTTTGGGAATAGGCGCTAAGATATGACTAAGTCGAATACGAAATGATTGGTGCTTGAGGATTTAAGTTGAGCTTGTTAGTTGTCCCGATATCCTACAACTGAGCTTGGCTGAAATGCATATATTGGTGGGACGCCTAAAATATGTGTATGATCCAAACTAAGTTGTATGATTCAACGATAGTAGCACGAGATCGTGAAGCGATCTATGCGAGGCACTTGGATTAAGTGTTGGTTTCGGTTCGAGGATGAACCTGATTTTGAGTGGTATATTATGTAATGCCCCGCTCCATATCGGTGCATTATGATGAGTTGTTGACTCGAAGAGTTGTGTTGACCCGATGAGGTATCGATACGAATCGATGCATGTATTACGTTGGCCAAGGTAAGATTTGAGTCGGTTGGAATCTATGAATCGAATCGATGCAAAGGATAAGTCTCGTTTGAGTAAGTGCTGATTCTAGTTGATCTGGTGTACAGACTATGCTTTTACGCTGGACGATAAGAGGTCGGCATTTTGCCTTATGCAATGAAGTGTCCGCGAAACCAAATCTTGGCCTTGCAACGGATTGTGGCATGGGCACGATAGGCCAAATCAACCGAGTAGTTCAAAGGAATGGCTAAGTTCGGGAGTTAGCTATGCGACCAAGTTATGGAAGCGAGACGCTTCAATCAGCGAAACGACAAGGCGTACCGGCTTAAGGTGGGCGGGTTCTTGACTCTTTCTCCCTATTCCTTCATGTCTTAATAAAATATATTATGGTATGCGTAATATGTTATCGTGTTAGCGAGCGTGGCTCGGCGAGTAAGTGTCCAAGTATGTGTCGAACACTAAGATAGAACATTGAACAATCGAACAATTGAAGCGACGTGCATCAAGTACACGAGTCGCGATAGGGCATGATGGTAGAACATTGAAAGACAACATCGAGATGTGCATCAGGTGCACGGCTCCGAGAACATTGAACTCTAGGCGTAGAACATTGATTATGATGCTGAGCGTGCCTTTGTGCACTTATGCTACGAAAAGATTAAGTAAATACGAAAGTAGGCTATGCGAATAACATTATGAACGGGACGCGTAATTATGAGTACGAGACGACTAAGCCGTTGGGCGTCGTGCATCAATATGGATGTGTTGGGGCATAACGCCGACGGAGCTCCCCATATGGATGGGGATTATGTTTACGAGATGTGACTATGTTTATGAGGCGGGATTATGTTTATGGAATACGAGATCGGTTGGTATGCTATGGATTGTATGCTATGGAACGTATTGCATGGTCAATGGACTCGGATTGCCCGTGCACGGGTGCGGCTTCCCTCGAACGGTTACGCCGAGGCGCCGGGACCGTTCGGCCTAGGAGGGAATTATGTGTGGTATTTATGGTGCACAACATTCGGACGGATTGCGACCGTCTAGTGCTGTGATAAGCTATGATATCCGTAAGTTTGGGATCCTTCGGATACTGGGCTAGCAACCCGTATCGAAGCGATTGTAGGCTTACACATAAGAGATGCCAAGTCCATTACGGTACGAAACACCGTGACCTTCATATAGTTAGGGCCGGTGGGCTGAGATGAGAGCTGGGTGTAGGCGCAGGGCCTGCCACCTATTATGCATATGTTTACGTTTATGATTGGTCGGTTGTACGAATCGTATGTTAGCTTATGCTAAGTTCTAACCACAGCAGGCTAGGCGAAAAGGGACGGAGATGAGCACGAACACTATGTTTACGTTCAGATTATGTCTAACTGTATCTGCTGCAGGAACACGGCATGGGACACATTTATGATAACGTGCTATGTTATGTTTTGCCATGAAACTGATCCTAAGGCTAAATAGAAAGATCACAAATTAAGATGCATGTTCACTAAATGAATTGAGTGTTGGTTTGGGTGCGAGCGTGTCTTGATCAGTGCGAAGCGAGGACGAAAGCACTAAACCCCCACTAGTTTATGTGCAGGTTCAGGTTATGATCGACTCGGGGCGGGGCTTGGCTTGGACGTGCCGAGACATGGAGTCCTTGGCGTTCAAGAGAAGCACCGCATATGCATTCGGACTTGCGACATGGAGATGTTCGGCCGAAGACTACTTAGTAGCTATACAGAGGCATAATGTATGGAACAATGTAATCCTTTGTGAGCTAGAGAGATCATGAGCGTTGTAGCCAATTGGCATTTTATGTTGGGCTATTCAGAGCCTTTGTAACCTTCAGTTCAATATGAATAAAAGAGATTCTTATGTTTTACCTTGTTTCCTTCCGATGCTTATGTTATCGATTTGAGATAGTTCTATGTGAACCTGTTATCTTGCCTTGCACAAGCGCAACTCCAGGCTCGTGCGGCATCACGCCCCAGCGAGGACGATGATTCGGGTTAAATCTAGCGAGGACGAGCGATTTTTCGGGTCGGGGCGTGACAAACCCCACCCCTAGCTCCCCTCCCCCAGCCACCCCCGAACCACCCGTATCCCCCCTGTACTTCCCTCCGAGCCACGCGTACCCCCACCCCAACCACCAACAACCAAAACAGCCGGAGAGAAAGAGTCGCCGGAGAGAGTGAGAGTCGCCGGAGAGAGTGAGAGCGCCGGAGGGGGAAGGAAAGAGAGTGAGAGAGTAAAATGGGAGGAAATGGACCCTAACCCGAACCCGAACCCTAACCATAACTCCCCTCCCCCAGCCGCCCTCGTCCCCCCTTGTAAACCCCCAATATTTTTCTAAATTATTTTAGTGCTTTAAAAACTATTTTTCTATCTTGAATAGAAATTATTTGGTATATATGTACGTAATTATAGAGGTATATAATATATGCATGTTTGTGAGCTTGATATTTTATACTACTAAATATAGCCTACCTTGGTTGCAAAATATTTTTAATATTTAATTACGAATTATAGAAATTTTTCTTGTGAATATATACATAAATATATGTATATATATAGATATATATATATATATATATATATTATATATATATATATATATATATATATATATATATATGTTGTTTTATATATATATATATATATGTAGATATATAGTTATATATATATATATATATATATATATATATATATATATATATATATATATATATATATATATATATATATATATATATAAAAAAAAAATATATATATATAGTTATTGTTCTATATATAAAAATATAGTTATTGTTCTATATAAAAAAAAAAGAAACAGAGAGGGTGGGCCGAACCCCCATAATGGCAGCAGCTAAGGCTGGGGGGGGGGGCCCGACCCCCCTACTACAAAATTTCCTTAGCAGCTTTAGCTGCTAAATGCTTTGAACCCGAGCCCCCCTTATATTACTACTAATAGGAGTAGTAACAGCCGCGGCAATATAAGCCGCTCCCTCAACACCGAAACACTAACTCCTTCTCATCTCCTAATCCAACACCCTCAACCCCTAGGCCGTCACCTTCTCGCGCGCCCCCGACCATTCGCCATCGTCGACGTTGGGACCGCCGGGAAACAGCTCGGAGTCGACAGAAAACAGCGAAAACTCTGTTTTCGAAGAACCCAGGTACCTGATTTCAATTCCAAATATTTTTTATTCTATCCAACGAAAGTTTGATCTATCGAATGCTATGCGTAGTAGACATAACCCTCTTCAAAACCCTCTCTGGTAGAATCGAGCGAAGCCCCATATATCGCTCGGTATTTCGAAACCAAATTTCCGAAAAACTGTCGGAACAGAACAGTTTTAGGGCAGTCCCAAACCTCAACTTAGAAGCCAGATTCCGAACTGTGTGTCGAGATTTTTCAGAAATAATTGAACATGTGTGAATACAACATAACCATGATTGAAACACAACTGATAGATCGGTATTTCGATTTCTGTGTGAGAATTAATTCCATGTTAAACTTGAGAGAGAAACTGTTTTTAAAATAATAGATTTTAGAAAATTTTCTCCGATACGACGTACGCCCCGACAAACCGGGCAACGTGGTCGTGTGCTATACGCATCGAAAGGCGCGTATGGACGTTACCGACGTGTGGGAACTGACAGAACTCAGTTTCGTCGCGTTGTGCGCGACGAAATCAACGCGTATCCGTCGAGATACCCCATATCGACGTTTTTGCAAACTTGCCCATAACTTCGTATATATTCGTCAAATATAGACAAACTTGCGCTAACAGGTCCGGATCAAAATTCTAGTCCTGCATGCCAAGTTTGGTTCGATTCTGAGAAGGTCGAATCGTAATCCATTTTGGGCGGGCCCGCAACCCACTCAAACGGGCGATTTTGTACACGGCTCCTCGAAATCCAAAATTGGACATACCGTTAAGTTCCTCTCCTCAAACTGAATCCGTAAACATGTAGTTTGATGACTTTAGAGACCGTAGACTTTGGCACGCATTTCTATACAAAGCGAGTCCAACGGCGGACATCATTTTGACCCAAAATTACAGTTTTGCCCCTGTTCCAGAATTTGACTTTTGGACATGCATTTTCTAGGTATATTTTCTTCACCGAGAACATTTTTTATGTTTGTTTCCGTGTCCGGAGTTGTTTGGAGATTATGACGTTTCTTGGCTGACATTGTGATTACTTGGACTTGCCACTTTGCACCATCAGGCAAGATACCTTGCCACCTTACTCTGTGATTATTATGTTCTTATTTTCAGTTGTTATTTTCAGCATTTTGTTTCGTGATATTTAAACTGTGCGTCCAAGTCACACTTGGGTGCAAGCGACTCTATTGGTCGTTTTCTTGCTCTATTTATTCTCTTGCATTGACTTAGCTTATTGACCACCCATTGATGTTGAGGTATTGGTATATCTCTTACGGCCTTGACACTTGTTGTATCACGTGATGTGAGTCACATGTAGGACACGTTTCTGCGTAGTCGGCTGGCCACCGATACGTATGGAGCGTACGACGGATAGAGTAACTGCCAATAGTATTGCATGTTAGAAGACTTGGCGGTTACTAGAGGTTCATATCAGCCATGGAGATGATGATACTAGGCATTGGGTGGGGAGAACAATACCTGACATATGGGCTTCTTTACACTTCCATGATTACCTGTGCGCTCCTCCGGAGACGCAGGCTCCAGGCGCCCTCTGACGCTTCCCAGAGCGTTATGGA
This sequence comes from Iris pallida, assembly GCA_029216955.1. Lineage (NCBI taxonomy): Eukaryota > Viridiplantae > Streptophyta > Magnoliopsida > Asparagales > Iridaceae > Iris > Iris pallida. The sequence goes on along the minus strand of JANAVB010011199.1, from coordinate 5,346,661 downwards.
CGTAAGCCGTTGCACATGGTGCCCTCTGACGCTTCCCGAGCGTTATAGACGTAGGCCCCTGGTACCCTTTATAGGAACTATGCCGATCCCATTTACAGCCAGGGCTCATGCGTCGAAGGATTGTATCTCAACTGCATATTCATAGTAGAATGGTCAGGAACCCGATTGCATGCATACCTTTTCTCTTATTATATTATCACAGTTTATATGGCATGGTGTTTTCTTGTATCTTGCTATGTCCCCTGAGGACCTGGTTATCTCTCCAGGTTTAGACGATATTCTACAGGAGTACGGAGCGGCATTGGAGCTATCCTACATTGATGACGATGCAGTCTCTACTGATTTCTAGTCTATTCTATATTTGAGACATTAGTGGATATTATTTTACATCTCTTTCTTTCTATTTTGCGGAGGTTGGACTCCGATCTTTGAGACTTTTTATAGTTTGGAGTGAGTATGTTCACTCGGCTATCTTTTGATTCTCTGCTTTATTCATTTGGACTTATTATCTTCTGTGTTGAGCTGTGATGAGATTAGATATGTTATTCTGGCCTGTGATTATTTTTATTTACAGCTTATGTGCATATATGAGGATTCCATATATTGGAGTATTCTTCGTATGTTGTAAGCTGGCACGTTCACGTACTCGGTCCTATGTATTTTGGGACTGGGGCGTTATACCCCTCCCCACCCCCCAGCCACCTCCAACCACCCGTATCCCCCCTGCACTCCCTCTGAGCCACCCGCACTCCCCAAACCACCAACAACCAAAACAGACGGAGAGAGAGAGAGAGAGAGGGAGAGGGAGAGGGAGGGGAGAGTCACGTACTGTGAGCTGAGGAGAGTCGTCGGAGAGAGTGAGAGTCGTCGCCGGAGAGAGTGAGAGCGCCGAGGGTAGGGGGGAGAGAGTGAGAGAGGAAAATGGGAGAAATAAATCGATGGGGGGATATATTAGAATTTAGCGGACGTTCAAACGACAGTCGCAAATTAGTCGCTATTAGCGACGTCATAGTGACGTTTATGATGACTAGCTAATGTAATTAATATACGTCGTTATTTTGCGCTTACTTCGTCGCTAGTAGCAACGATTAGAGATGCTACACTAAAACGTCGCTAATGTACACAATTTAGTGACGTTAATCGAACGTCGCTAAATTTATGTCGCAAAATTAGCAGTTTAGTAGTGGTGGTCGTAGTAGTTATTACCCCTCGAGCTTCTCCACTTCACCCTCATCACGGTTGAGTAATATATACAACTAAGTAGCCCTAAGTTCCTCGTCATTCAGATATTCTTCATTTTCTTCGAAGGCTTTCCGAAAGCATTGAAGACTGCAGTATTGCATCATTAGATTCACGATATCCATCATCGGTCTCGGAGCTTGTTTATAGTAGCAACATATGGCTTGAAATACATGAGCAGAAGTTTGTAATCTCCTCAAGAACATAGGCTTTACAAATAGAACCTCGACCCGATCCTTGTTTTTTACCTTTTTTTAGGTGGTTCAAATGCCGCTCAAACGGACATCCCTCGATAAGCAACGGGCCCTCCAACACGTGCTCATAGAAAAGATGAATTGGCAAATTCTCTATGGAGTCGAAGAACCCAGGAAGGAATACCCTCTCCAGCTTACAAGTATTACTGTAAGGTCCCTATCTTGCTTTTCTAAAAATCGACAAGCAATTTAGTAGAACAAAGATCTCTGAAGAATATGTTCAACTCTGTCAACGGATCCCAAATGACTGGCGGTAATAACTCTGAAATGTAATCGAAAAACTTACATAAATATGTGACAATCGTGGCTCTCATACCTGTCAGTTTATTCTCCTTCGGGTCGACGCATCTTCTCAAATTCGACTCGTACCCATTAGAAAATTTTAGGCCGTGAAGCTACCTACAAAGTTTCTTTATCTTCTCTGGCCAGAAAAAAATTGCCTTAGGCTGCTTATATTCATTGCATTCCTCTATCAAATGCAACGCAGGACGTCTGCATATATCTCCAAGCCAACCTGACCTTGGAATTGTCTTTCGTCTTTTCCTTTACGTCTATCACAGTGCTAATTATGTTGTCAAACATATTTTTTATATGCATGACATCAAGGTTATGTCTGATCAGATTGGTGCTCCAATATGGCAGTCCCAGAAATCTTTTTCGCCAGTAATGAGTGCGACCAAATCCATCACACTTGTACCCCTTTGTAGGCTCTTCGATAGCACTTGAAAAATCTTTGACCTCCTCCATATTGTGTGTCTGGTCCACCTTGGCGTCGATTGGCCTTCTCCATAACGTCGACACGAAAACATTCATGTTCCTCCGGAACAAATGATCCTTCGACAAGAACTGTCGATGAGAATCGAAGAAGGATAGTTTTCCTTCGTGTTTCAAACGAAAAGTCTTTCATGATCCATGCAATACGGACATGAGAGACACCATGAGTGCTCCATCGCGAAAACATTCTATACGCCGAAAAGTCGTTGATGGTCCACATAAGTGCGACCATCATTTGAAAATACTGCTTTCTGGAAACATCATACATGTTGGCGCCTACTTCCTACAGCTGATTCAACTCATCTATCAACGATTGTAAGTACACATTGATGTTCCTCTTCGGATTGTTCGGACCCGGGATGATAACGGTTAGGAATATATAAGGAGTCTTCATACACATCCACGACGGTAGGTTGTACGGAGTGACGATCACATACCGACACGAATATTGGGAACCAGAAAGTCAGGGTAAAACCGTCGGAGGAGAGCCCTAATCTTACATAATTAGGCAGATCATAAGCAAAATCGGGATACTCTCGATCAAAGTGCTTCTATGATTCTCCATCGGATGGATGATCCAGTACTCCATCGATCTGTTCTCGTCTGTGCCAACTCATGTTCTCGGTAGTCTCCTTCACATAAACAACATTTGCAACCGTGGCGTCAAAGGCAAGTAGTACATCGAATCGGTCGGCTTCCTTATACCGGGAGTTCTACTTGTACTTGTTGCCTTGTAGCGATCAGTACCATAAAATTTGTACATCTTCATTGTCGTCTTTATAGTACAACATGTATATGTTGCGACATGCATCAAGTTTTTATATCCTATCTAGAGCGATCTCCATTCTCTTAGATCGGTAGAAGTCTATAGGTAACTTGGCACCCTCCAGCAAGATCTCTATAATCAACTTGATGATTCGGTTGTAGCATTCTTGAGACATGTTGAAATCGGACTTGACGCTCAGCAGTCTTATAACCACCTCCAATGGTGAATAATCCTTACAACCAGGATACAAAGGAGTCCTTGCATACTCCAGCAACTCCATGAAATTCGCAACATCGACATTCAGTACCTTCTCAGCCGCATCATAATTGTTGGATCGAAACTAGGTCCCACAATATCAAAAACCATGTTCACCCACCCTTTGTCTTTAACAGCATGGTCGTGGACATCCATATACGGCTCCAAATTAGGATCCAGCTCCGATGCTAAAGGCACAAGTTCTTCGTGTGAGGTACTTATAGTAATTCGCATGAAATCCCTCGAGTATAAATGATATATCACCCACTTCTGGATGATATTTCAAGTTACGATATCTCATATGGACACTTAATTTTGGTATGGTCATGTACTGAGGGAACGCCTTGATGAACTATAGGAACTGCTCGACCCCTGTATAAATTTAACTTGCACACGTACATGTCATCAGGATGACGATTGTACATCCATGAACGATTTTGCAGATAGTAATTCATATCTATTTGAGGATAATTCTGCAAAGATGGATACACATTATTCGAGTATATTATCCAAATGGACGCATAGATGGATACACATGAGTATTAAATAAGTGTCATCATGTGTTCAATGTCAGCCCTTCTCTTCAAAGAAAATTACTTTTACAAGCCTTTTAAGGATTTTAGAGTTCTACAAGATTTCAAAAAATAATAGAAAAGACTAAGTATTATAATTTTTTTCTAGGATTTCAAAAAAAATAGTAGAAAGCCATGGAAAATCCAAGAAAAACTCTTTCAAAAGAAGTAGAGTTTTCAACCAAATCACCAAAACCCTCATTATCAAAATCCTTATCACCAAAATCCTTAACACCATCAACCTTAGAAACTTTGGTCAGGCTCGTGATCAAAGAAGATTTTGTTTTATGTGTGGTAGAACAAATCATACGGCCATCAACTGCTTCCAAAGGAAGAAACACTACTAAAATATGCTCTATTAGCGACGTCGTTTAGCGACAGAAAGAAATTACGTCGCTAACTATGTAATATAGCGACTCCTTCCTAATGACGTCGCAATACGTCGCTGAATAGCGACATCAGCGACACTAGATAAAGTATGTCGCTGAATAGCGACGTTCAGCGACATATTAAGAAAATATGTCTTATATTAAAATTATTACGACGGTTAGCGACGTCCACTGTTGACGTCGCTAACTTTTTTACTTAGGGCACAGGACTCCCTTTTCCCCCTCACTCGAAAAATCGAAACTCGAAATTTTTTCCCCCTTCCCCCCGGTGACTCCCTCCCCCGCGGTGACTCCCTCCCCCCTGACGACTCCCTCCCCCACCCCCGTCGAGCTCCTCCTCCTCTCCGACGGTAAACCCTAACCTAATTCCTCCTCCTCCTTCTCTCCCCTCCCCACCCACACACACAGAGACACACACACACACGGAGGTGACACACCAAGTATTTATGGAAATGCCCAATAGGTCATTTATAATCCTAATTTCAGTTTTGTGCATAATGAGGGTAGGTTAGTCATGGTTAAGGTATCCCAATTGGTTTTCATATGGATTCTATATATATGTATTTTTGACCCACAATTCATGTATATATGTAAATATATATAATTGGTATATATTTATGTATGTGGACTATTTAGATAAAAATTTATAAATATATAGTGTGTGCGGTTGTGTCTTATGTGAGAGTAAGAGAGGGGGAAGCATGACAATTTATTGTCTCTCCATTTGGCCTTTGGTTTGTGCGTTTGTGGCTTGGATTGGTGGTTGGTTGTTTGTGGTTATGTTTTGGACACTGACACTGACACGACACTGTGTGCGTGTTTTGGACACTGACACTGACACGGACACGACCCTTGGACACTGACACGACCCTTGGACATGTTTTGGGTTTTATAATTAGGTTTAATTTTGTTCAAACCCGATTCATATAATGGTTTTGATAGTTCACAATCGGACAATACTAAAGTTTTCAAGAGGAAGAAAAATGGAAAATAATGGTTTTGGCGACATCTTATTTCCAAATAAATACCACACCAGAGCACAGTCACACTCTCAGAGTACTGTAGAATGCAATGTAGAGTCCAGGAATATCTCGGGCTACACTTTTGTCTAATCATGTATGCTCAAATGTTCTTAGAGATCTCCAATTGGACTAGTGTTTTAGAAACGCCAATTTGATATAAAAAAAGTCCATCCGGAATGTAACTTGGTCACACATAATAGAACCCTGAATAAAACAATTAAACATAGCTATGGATGAATGTCACATATTGGAAATTCGTATCATGTATATAGGGTTGCTTATAATTTGGACACTTGGAATAGTCCCAAATGAATAGAGGCATTATTCAAGTATAGTTTCCATTGTGGTTTTTGGGAGGAGAGCCATTTTTTTCTTGGAGCTTTCCTTGAACTAGCTTTGGCTGGTTTGAGCCAAAGTCATCCAGAGGGTAAGTAAAGTGTAGTCTAGTATAGTCTAGTGTGTTGATTATTATTATTATTATTATTATTATTATTAATGTGGTTGGCAATCAAAAGTAGCAATTAGCGGTGATGGTCAGCAATATTGACTTTTTTGGTCGTTCCCTTTATCCGGTGAGCTAATTAAACTGATCACGTACGTTGTCCTTTGAAGCGTATCCTCTAAGAAAAATTGAAAATAATTGGTTTTGACCAAAACCCTAGCTAGTAAGTCTACTACTGATATCGTCGATACCAATACTCATAGGAATAGTCCGATACCGATTTCCATACCTATGTGTTGTTGCTCAAGAAGTTTATAGCTACAAATGCGTTAGTGCAACATGAAAATCTCATCTGTTAAATATGTTACCTAAGAGCATCATTAGTAAGGGCAATTCATTACTACAGTGTATAGAGTATCCTAGAAGTGTAGGTATGATTGGTATATCGTATTACATAGAGTGTATAGAGTATTCTTTCGGTCTATAAGAGTTACTTCACTCACTTTGTCAAGACAAGTAAACTTTTAAATGTTGACGGTATATATACCGTCAAAATTTGGTTTTGCCTTGTAGCTACAGGCAGTTGCCCGCATTTTGCCTTATAACTTGGCCTTTGTCCTGTGCTTGAGCAATGTAGACTTCCAGGTTAGGTGGTTAGTTCATGATTAGCATTGTTTAGATATTAGTTTCAGTTAAAGGGTTAGTTTAGATTAGGATATTAGTTTATGTTAGAAGGAATATGAGAGTTAGAAGATGTTAAAGTAGGATATTAATTTATTAGTTAGGATAGATAGTTTGAGTTAGGATACTGCTCAAGCACAGGCCAAAGGCCAAGTTATAGGATATTAATTTAAAAAGTTTTACCTTTCTTGACAAACCGGGTGAAGTAACTCTTGTAGACCCAAATGGTCGATATTGGACAGTTAGGATGAGTATCGGATTAGTATCGACCGTATCGGATTAGTATCGGTCTATCAGATACGACACTTTCACACAAGACAGTTGTTTTAGTCCCAACACAGTTGTTTTTGTTTCTTCCTTCAAATTCTTTGTTTGTAATATGTGGAATGAATGAACAGTTTATGTTGCGCACCCATATCTAAACTGTCTTAACATTCATTCACTGACTGCAATGTGCATGTATCCATCTTACAGAATTATCCTCAATTAGATATGGATATGAATTACTACTTACAGAATCGTTCGTGGATGTACAACCGTCATCCTGATGACATGTGCGGTGTGCGAGATGAATTCATAGAGGGTGTGTCACCCCCAGTTTTTGAATTAGGGGTATTTTTATCATTTTTCAAGTTTTATAATTTTTAGGAATTTTATTTGATTTTATGTGATTTTTTGGGATTTATTTGGGTTGGTTTGGATTTTATCCAATTCGGACTCAAATTGGAGACCCGGGTAGCCTGGACCCTAGGGATCCACATACTAGCTGGACTTGGCCCACATACGATCATAATTAGGTTAGAAATTATAAACCCTATTTCCATGGCTTAATTAGTCATTTTAGAGCTTAATTAGTATTTAGAAATTAGACCGAACCAACCCGAAACAAACCCGAACCGAACCCAACTAAGTTTATTGGGTTGGGGGCCTAATGGGTCTCCACCCAAAACCCAATAGGCCCCCCCCCCCCCACATAGCGGCCATGAGTAGAACCCCCCCTTTCTTCTTCTATTAAGTCTTCTCTCTCTCTCTCTCTAAAAATTCCTTCTTCTTCCCAAGCTTCCTTTCCTCCAAGAAAACCAACCTAGGTATGTTCATAATTCATTTATTCCTCTTTACCATTTAATGTCTTCACAATAATTGGAGAGGATGAAGTTCTCTACACTTTGCCCCTAGAATTTAGTAGGTTTCCTAAAATCTAGGTTAGAAGATTTATTTGGGGGTTTTCTAACTAGAGTGGTATATTCATATATGTAGATATATGTGTAGGTATATATGTATATTGATATGTATTGGGTTTTGAGGAATGGTGGTGGTGTGTGAGAGTGGTAGGGAGTGTGTGTGTGCTTGTGTGAGTGTGTGTGAGAGAGTGTGAGAGGGTGGTGTGTGTGTTTTGAGAGTGGTTTATGTATATTATATATATATATCTAATATATATATATATATATATATATATATAATATATATATATAATATATATTATTATATATTATATGTGTATGTATATATATAAGTATTTGGTGTGTAGAGGAATGAGAGAGTGGTAGCGGTATTGGTGTCATGAGAGTGGTGTAGAGAGTGGTGGTGGTGGTATGTGAGGGTGTGTGTGTTTGTGTTTATATATAGATATAGATATGTGTATGTATTTATATGTATATGAATATGGGTATATATATAATATATATATATATAAATAATCTATATATATAATATATATATATATATATAAAATATATATAATATATTATATAATATATATTTTCTTATATATATATATAGTGTGTGTGTGTGTGTGTGTGTGGTATGTATTATATATAAGTATTTATGTGTAGAGTGAGAGAGTGGTGGTGATGGTGTATGAGTGAGAGTGGTAGTGGTGGTGTGTTGTGAGAGTGGTGTGAGGGTGTGTGAGAGGTGGTGGTGGTGGTGTTGTGAGAGAATGGTAGTGTGTGGTGTGTGTGTTTGTGAGTGTGTGAGTATTTTGTGTGTGTATTACATATATATATATTATATATATAGATAATATATATATTATATATATTATATATATATATATATATATATATATGTGTGTGTGTGTGTGTGTGTGTGGTGTGTGTGTGTCTATATATATATGTATATCTATATGTGTGTGTGTATATATGTATATATATAGATAGAGGGATGGATATTAGATTATATATATATGTGTGTATGTAAAAAATATATATATATATATCGATAGATAATAGATAGATAGGAGTATAGATTATATATATATATATATATATATATATATATATATATATATAGAATATTAATATATATATATATATATATATATATATATATATATATATAGAGGAAGAGGAGAGGAAGTGAAGTGATGAAGAAGTAGAGGAGAAGAAGAAGTGAAATCAGCTGTAGCAGCAGCTACATAGCTGCTGCTGTGAACAGCAGCACACAACTGTAGCAGCTGCAGTAGCAGCCCAAGACCCTCCCTCCATTGCCTTTTACCCCCCTTTAACCCCCCCATTGTATATATGTATGTATATATATAGATATATATAGGTATATATAGATAGATACATAGAGGGAAATTAGAAGAAGAAGAAGTTAGGAGAGGAAGGATTAGAAGAAGTTAGTAGTTGAGAAAAAGTAGAAGATTAGAAGAGAAGTAGAAAGGAATAAGAAGGAGTTAGAAGAAGGAATAGGAAGAAGAGTTAGAAGAAGAATGAGGAGAGGATTAGAAGAGAATAGGAAAGGAGAATAGAAATTAGTAGGGAGGAGAAGAATTTGAATGGGAAGAAGAAGTTAGAAGAGGAAATTAGAAGAGGAATTAGAGTGAGAGCTAGAGAAGGATTTTAGAGGAAATCGAGTTAGAAGGGGAAATTTGAGCTCCGAGTATCGGATCGCGATATGAAACTTGGCGTGGACCTAGATTATATGAATTAGATTTTGCGAGTAGGCTTTCGAGTGGAAATCGGGGTCGTAGGGCGCCGGTATCGCGCCGTACCATTGCGTATCTTGAAATATTCAAGATATCGACAATGGGCCGTATCATGGACTAGACGTCCACTTTACCTAGGTATTTTGGTAGGTAGTATATCTATAGGCTAGTACCTTACTACCCTAGGGAGCACGGGTCAAAATAATAAGCGTAGGTAGGCTAACTAGGTTTCCACCTAGGCTAGAATTTTACCTTAGAAAAGGTAAAAATAGGATATTGGCCTACGACCAAGATATGAGTTTCGAAGTCCAAGATGGACTTGGATATGGGTTGTAGAGGTTGGTAATAGTTAGAAATAGTCGCCTAGACCTAGTCTTGACCCCAGTTGACCACGGTTGACTTTTTAGACCAAAAGTCAACTATGAGTCAACACTTTACCCAATTTAGTCCCAAATTCCATTAGACTTGTGTAGTTGATCAAAAGTCAACTATTAGTCACTATTGACCTAGGATTGACCTAGGGTTGACCAGAGTTGACCAGGGTTGACCAGAGTTGACCAGTTGACCAAAAGTTAACTGTAAGTCAACCGTTGGCTCAAATCGACCTAGATTAATTCCGTTTGACTTGTATTGACCCATTATGACCTAGCTAGACCTAATATGACTTAGGTTGACCTCTTACTGTCTAGTTTGATGTGTCTTGACCTAGAATGACTTAATGGGGTTTAAATTGATTTGACTTTACTTCCTAAACATAGTATTGATACGTCTTGTTCTCTATAGGTCCTCGAGATGCTGCATTTGCTCCGGTTGACGTACCATATCATATTTCAGGCGAGTACATTCTCTGATACTTTTCCAATTTATAATGATTGTTATGATTCATGTAATTAGTGTGGATATGCTTGTTCTCGACACATTGGTCATACGGATTGGTATTCATGGATCCTAACATGAGATGTTATTCCTCGTTATCTTGGTATATCTTGTGCAAGCCCCTTGTAGTTCTTGTGCAGTATATGGACACCGATTCTCGAAAAGACTTGCTCCCTTCTCGTAGAATCCCGTGTCGTAACGTGTCTTGCTTGGATCCACTCTACCAGTCGGGGACGGGGAGTACTAGTGTAGATGTGTGGTCATTATCCACCTTGTTTATTCTTGTAGACCTTGAATGCTACCAATCCTACACTCTACGTAGGATTGGCTGATCAGTAGACCTTGTGCAGACCCAAGCCGGCCACATATTGTAGCTAGTACTCACACACCTAGAGATATGATTCTTGATTCTTGTATATGCCATGATCAGTTTACTTGCCTTGTTCTAGCTCTAGTTTTACAGCTTACCTTGCCATGATACTCACATGTACATTCCATGATTTTCTTGTATATACTCTCTATTTACTGTCTTATAGCTTTTGTCATATCTTTTGAACTGTTGTTAGTAGATTGTACTCGTTCCATCCTGACAGGATATGTTGAAAATATTACAGATGCAGACGAGGGGGATTACTGTACCTACTACGGTCCGGATGACGTAGTGAGACTAGACCTGGAGACTTTGGTCCAGCAGGGCTTAGCTCCGCCTGACGAGACCCTACCTATTGCTTAGTTAGAGTAGGTCTTTTGTACTGGACATTGTCTCCAGCTACTTTTGAGACTGTTATTATTATGGACTGTATTAGAGACTTGGACTTGTATATATTCTTGTGTTGGACTTGACAGGTTATTATTTTATTATCGTCTTGTTGTCTTTATCTTTCAGTCTTTACTTTGTTATCTTAGAGTCGTGATTGAGTACTCATATATATATATTCATTGCTTGTCCTCCGTTCAGAGTTGACCATATTTTCGACAGGTTTTTGTTATATATATAAACCGTTTAGAGTAGAAAAATCTACAGCGTTCCACGCCGATTTTTCAGTGAGGGCTGGGTGTTGTCGCGTTACGTGCCCTTTTAGCGGGTGCGGGTCGTGACAGGGTGTACAGCAGTTCCTGCAGTTTGCCAAGGCGTTCCCTCAGTACATGGACGGTACCAAAATTAAGTGTCCGTATGTGAGATGTCACAACTTGAAATATCATCCAGAAGTGGAAGTCACATATCATTTATACTCGAAGGGTTTCACGCTGAATTACTATCAGTGGAGCGCGCATGGAGAACTTGTGTCTTTAGCATCGGAGTATGAGTCTTATGTGGATGTCCATAACAACGCTGCTTATGACGATGGGTTGGTGCACATGATTTTTCACGCGACGGGGCCTAGTTTCGATCCGGACAATCATGATGCACCTGAGGAGGCACCGAACGCCGATGCTGCACAGTTCATGGAGTTGCTAGAGAATGCAAGGACTCCATTGTATCCTGGTTGTGAGGATCATTCACCGTTGGAGGTGGTTACAAGACTGTTGTGCATTAAGTCAGATTTTAACATGTCATAAGAATGCTACAACCGAGTGTTGGAGTTGATTATAGAGATCTTACCGGAGGGTGCTAAGTTGCCTAAAGACTTCTACCGGTCTAAGAGGATGGTGAGATCGCTCTGGATGTGATACGAGAAAATTGATTCTTGTCGCAATGGGTGCATGCTGTACTACAAAGACGACAAGGACGCATATGTGTGCAAATTTTGTGGTGTTGATCGCTATAAGACAACTAGTACAAGAAGGTCTACCGGTGCAAGAAGACTGACCGATTCAATGCACTACTTGCCTTTAATGTCGCGGTTGCAAAGATTATTTATGGTAAAAGAGACGACCAAAAATATGAGTTGGCACATGCGAGAACAGATTGAAGGAGTGTTGGATCACCCATCCGATGGAGAAGCGTGGAAGCACTTTGATTGAGTGTATCCTGATTTTGCTTCAGATCCGCGTAATGTCGGGTTGGGGCTATCTTCTGACGGTTTTACTCCTTTTGGTCTTTCGGGATTCCAGTATTCGTGCTGGCCTGTGATTGTCACTCTGTATAACCTACCGCCTTGGATGTGCATGAAGACTCAGTACATGTTTCTAACCGTTATAATTCCTGGTCCGAACAATCCCAACATGAACATTGATGTGTACTTACAACCTTTGATAGATTAGTTGAATCAGTTATGGGAAGTAGGCGCTAACACGTACGATGTTTCCAGAAAGCAGAATTTTCAGATGAAGGCAACCCTTATGTGGACCATCAACGACTTTCCGGCTATGGAATGTTATCTGGATGGAGCACTCATGGCCATCTCTCATGTCCGTATTGCATGGACCGTAGTAAGGCTTTCCGCTTGAAATACGAAGAAAAATCGTGCTTCTTTGATTGTCATCGGCAATTTCTGCCAAAAGATCATCCGTTCAGAAGGAACATGAATGCATTCCGTGCCGACGTTGTAGAGAAGGGTGATCCACTGCCAAGGTGGTGCGGAGCCACGATATGGGAGGAGGTTAGAGATTTTTCAAGTGCTATCGAAGATCCTACAACTGGGTACAAGTGCGATAGATTTGGTAGAGATCATAACTGGACAAAGAGGGGCATATTCTGGGATCTACCATACTGGAGTACCAATCTGATCAGACATAATCTTGATGTCATGCATATTGAGAAGAATGTGTTTGATAACATAATTAATACTGTGATGGACGTAAAGGGAAAAACGAAAGACAATCCCAAGGCCAGGTTGGACTTAGAAGAAATATGCAAATGCCCTGCGTTGCATTTGATAGAGCAGAATAGAAAACAGTTCCTGCCGAAGTCAATTTTCTCGCTGGATAAGAAGGATAAAGTGAGACTTTGTCGGTGGATCCAGGGCCTAAAATTTCCAGACGGATATGTGTCAAATTTGAGAAGATGTGTCGATCCGAAGGAAAACAAATTGACGGGTATGAAGAGCCACGACTGTCACGTATTCATGGAGAGGTTAATTCCGATTGTATTTCGGGAATTCTTACCGCAGGCAGTTTGGGATCCATTGACGGAGCTTAGCATATTCTTCAGGGATCTTGGTTCTAAGAAATTGCTCGTTGATCGTCTAGAAAAGCAAGAGAAGGACATTACGGTAACACTGTGCAAGCTAGAGAGGGTGTTTCTTCCTGGATTCTTCGACTCTATGGAGCATTTGTCGATTCATCTATCCTATGAGGCACGTATTGGTGGACCCGTCGAATATCGATGGATGTACCCGTTCGAGCGACATTTGAATCACCTAAAAAGAAAGGTAAAAAAATAAGGGACGGGTCGAGGGTTCTATTTGTGAAGCCTACGTTCTCGAGGAGATTACAAACTTTTGTTTGATGTATTTCAAGCCTCATGTTGCAAATAATAGAACGAGAACTTCCAGAAACGACGACGGAGATCATGAAAGTAATGATACAATACTGAAGGTATTCAATGCTCCAGGAAAGCCATAGGGTAAAATAAAGAAGAGATATCTGAACGATGATGAGCTAAGGGCTGCTCAGGTGTATGTATTACTCAGCTACGACGAGGAGGAAGTAGAGAAACTGGAGGGGTAAGTAACTAATACGTCAATATTATTTTAATAGTGTTGATTATTATACTATTACATTAATTGAACGATGTTGTTTTCAGCATATTTAATGATGATGTGAGGTCAGGTAGGCCACACATAACAGAAGAAGAACTAGAACAAGAAATGAGGCGTTATTTTCCATCATGGTTGAGTGCATATGTAAGACTTGAGAACTCTGTAATTACCTTTCTGTATATGCACTTGATTGAGAATGAGCTTAATTGCTTCTTTCGTGGTATTTAGGTCGATCGTCCATACGCAAGACTTGAGAATGAGTCTATTAGAACGCTAGCCAAGGGAACAATTTATGCTGTAAAAATATGGCTAAGCTACTGTGTTAATGGATTTAGGTTCAAGTCAACAACTTTTCCGATCAGAGACAACTTTGTGGATCTCGACTCCACCAAAAACAGCTGTTGTGTATCAGATCTTCGAACTACAAAGATGTTAATGCAGGCAACGATTTCTATGGAATGCTACGGGAGATCGTGGAGCTGACATATAGTTATAGAATAGAGCCTGCTAAGATTCTGTTATTCATGTGTGATTGGTTCGATCCGATTGAAGGTCAAGGTTGGAAAGTAGATAAGCACGATCTTGTTGATATATACTATCGGCGTCGATATCAAGCCTATGAACCATTTGTCCTATCAAGTCAGGCTCAGCTCGTGTACTTCACAAGTTATCCTAAACGAAAAACAACAAGGTCGGACTGGTGGACAGTATGCAAGACCAAAGCTAAAATACCTTTGAGGTTGACGATATAGCTTATCAAGAGGATGAACTACCTCTTGTAACAAATATTATAGAAGTGGACACGACGGAAGTTCCTCATTACACATCTAATTGTGTAGAAGAAGTAGAATTATCTGAAGAGGAAGATGCAGATAAAAATGAAGATGTAGAGGAGGAAGAAGAAGAAGAAGAAGAAGAAGAAGAAGAAGAAGAAGAAGAGCTAAACGAATTAGATGAATTTTCAGAAGAGGATTAAATCTGTACGTTTATTTTATCATCATATTTGACACTTTAGTGACACTTCTATCATATAAATCTGTGACACTTCAGTGACACTTTAGTGACACTTTTATCTGTGACTATGATATTTTTCAAAAATCTGTGATGTCTATCATATAAATATGTTTTTTTATTTTATTGTCATATGTTATTATCAGGTATGACTAGACCATCTGGACGACGCAAAGGATTTTATATTAGGCAGTCCCGTCAGCCTCGGGCTGGGGATGGAGATTCCGTACCCTCATCCTCATCTCCGAGTACACCATTGTATCGTTCTGTTCCCGGTCCATTACCGGGATAGGGCAGTTCCAGCAGGTTGGCGACTCCTCCCTCGTCGTCTAGCCTTCCTGATCCTGCGTCTACCATCCCTGATCCCCCGTCCAGCATTCCTCCTGCCCACGGCTCCATGGAGGGAGCCGACATCGAGCATATGGAGGACGGCGATCAGACTGATCCTGCCCAGCCAAGAGGTGAGAGCGACCCTCCATTCGCTCCCCCAGGTGAGACCCGTATGGAGATTTGGATGGACGGGCCTACGAAGTAAGTTAATTAATTAATATATATTTCTCAAATAATTATATATACATATATATTCATGAAAATTATTATTGTATAGATATCGGCCTTCAGCAGTACAGAGACAGCTGGGGGTATTTCTGAGGCAGAACTATGGTGGGCCTTGGATTAACTACTCAGATGCTCCCGCAGATAGGAAGGCCTTTTGGTTCGCCCACTTCAAGATAAAAAATTTGTTTATTTTTAAATTTAATAATCATTTGTGTATATTATACAACTTTTCTATTTTACTTCTTGTAGAGGACCTATTTCTATCCACCACACCAGGTGGCGAAGATCGAGGGCCAATTTTCTGCCGTCACAGGCAAGCTCATCCGTGATGCGATCCACGACCAGAAGTCTCGTGATCGCTCCGGACAGCCGATCCATGGTTGGATTACGCCAGAGCAGTGGACTGCGATGAAGGCTAGATTCAGCGAGCCCAGGTAACATGAGCGGTCTGACAAGGCCAAGGTGGCGCGGTCGAGCGCCGGTAAGTGGTGTGGTGGCTCCATTCCGATGACGGAGCATTTTCGTCGTCTGGTACGTTTCCTATGACGGACATTAATTTATATATAGTTCAATAGAATGTTTAATACTAATAATAGATAATATATTTTAACAGGTAAAAAAGGGTGAGGACCCGAACATGGTGACCGTCTTCCTGGTCACCCATCGGAGGGCTGGGGAGTTCATTGACGAGAGGGCGACGCATGCATATGTACGTTCTATTCTTTATATTAATTTACTATAATTTAGAAAACATGAAAATAGATATCAATATAGACTTTAGCAAACACTTACACGTTAGCAAACATGTTCTAGGCCGAGTTTGTTCGACTACAGGAGGAGGCGGCTGCTGCTGCTAGTGCACCAGCAGAGGGAGGGGCTGGTACTTCCTTCCAGTCGCCTACAGCTCCATCGCCGACAACCACTGGATGACTGCCGTTGGCGGTCTTCAGAAGGGTACGTACTACGGTACGGGATCCTACGGCGCGTATTTGGCTTCGGAGTCATCCCGGGCCCCCTCTGTCAGTGCGCAGTCTCCGGCTTCGCAGGCGTCGTCACGAGCTCAGGATATTCGTCGTCAGATCGATGAGCTGCGTCGCGAGTTACAGCAGCAGATTTTTGATCACCTTACCGCAGAGCGACGATCCGACCCTCCGATGATCACCGGACGATTAGATACGGTCGAGCGCAGTATATAGGAGCTGATGAGTCTGCAGCAGGCTACAGCTGCCAGCTTGCACACGCTCACCGAGTCTACGCAGCGCATAGAGCGTAGACAGGTTGAGCTGGACCATTCGTAGAGGACCATGTCTGCCTTACTCACTCAGGTATCGGCTTCGCTTGAGGAGAGTACTCAGAGGATGGTGAGTACCCTTGCTGCGCATGGTGAGCGACTGCGAGAGCTGGAGCAGATACGTCCTCCCGGTCCATCGACGATGCCTACTCCAGACATTGCATTGCCTCCTACTGCCCCTACGGTGCAGCTCACACAGGCGCAGTATGAGTACATGCTATCCCAGATGCGCGGCAGGGGTCCTCAGTGATCCAGTAGATTTTTTTATCATCTTTGTATTTATTGGCCCTATTGGCCCATTGACCGTTCTGTACACTGATTTTCATTATTATTTGACTCTGTTGGACATGTATATTTGTTGGACATGTATATTTGTTGGACATGTATGTTGTGATATTTAATTTGTTGGTATTTTTATTGAGTACATGTATGATATTTAGTTGTAGACTGTTATGATGGGAGACTGTTATTTATCTACTAGTTATAGACTGTTATGATGGGAGACTGTTAATTGTGATGATATCTGCGACGGGGATGACAAATATACTTATGCTGGGTTATAAGCAATGATCTGATATACAAAGGAGGTGCTGCCCAAATTTTAAAAAAATATAATATGTATTTTTGTAATGATGTGTGTCTGTGTTTACAGTGTAAACGCAGACACACATCATAACAAAAATACACATTATATTTTTTTAATTTTTTTCAGTATTCTGCGACGTATAGCGACGGATAGCGACGGAAACTGGACGTCGCAAATTAGCGGCGGTACGTCGCTGTACGTCGCCGCCTTGCTGACGTGGCAGGCATTGCCACGTCATCACGTCAATAGAACTAAACGTCGCTACAATGTCGTACTACGTCGCTAAGTTTGCGACGTAAAGTTATCGTCGCTTTACGTCGCTAAGTTTGCGACGACTAGCGACACGGGCGGGACGTCGCAAACAGCGACGTAGGACGACGTATTGCCTATCTGCGACTAGCTAAAAAGCGACCTTCACTTTACGTCGCTAAATCCGTCACCAATTACGAATAGCGACGTAATTTTCATTATTAGCGACGTATAAGGACGTCGCTAATTTGCCTTATTTTAGTAGTGAAAGAACCTGTCAAGACCTCCTTCAAAGGGAAAGGCAAGCCAAAGGCTAACATGATTCTGAATGGATCTTCCAGCTCCTTCGGGTCTATAAGCTATCAACCTGTAGTAAATATTTCTTACCATTCTGATGATTGGTGGTTGGATTCCGGAGCTAATGTACACGTTTTGTTTGATCGCTCCTGTTTTTCAACCTATCAGAAATCAGGTGGAGGAGGTATGACTCTGAGAGATGGCTCAACGACACAGATCGTAAAAAGAGGAATAATAGATCTGAAGATGACGTCAGGCAAAATTATACCTCTCTATGATGTGCTTTATGTGCCATCGGTTAGGAAAAACCTAGTTAGTGGATCTCTACTTGTGGCCTCAGGATACAAGATTGTGATGGAGGCTAATAAAATAGTTTTTTTCTAAGAATAAAATTTTTATGGAAAAATGATTTGTAAAAGATAGACTTTTTATTTTGAGTACTATGAATACAATTTCAAATCCTTCTTTTGTTGTTGCAAATGTTGAATCTTCTAATGTTTGGCATGACGGTCTAGGTCATATGAATTTAGGATCTATCAAAAGAATGATGAACTTAGATCTTATTCGTAAGACTCCTATAGATGATAAACACAAATGTGAGATTTGTGTTCAAGCTAAACATACTAGATTGCCTTTCAAATCTGTCCATAGGAATTTCGAACTCCTAGAACTTATCCATAGTGATGTTTGTGATTCCAATAGGGTTTTAACCCAAGACGGTAGGAAATACTTTGTCACTTTTATAGATGATCATTCAAAGTATTGCTACACCTACCTTCTTAAAATCAAAGATGAAGTTCTAGACAGATTTAAGGTCTATAAGTCTGAAGCTGAGAACCAGTTAGATAGAAAGATTAAGATCCTTATATCAGATCGTGATGGAGAGTATACCTCAAATAAAATGACTAACTTCTGTGAAGAACATGCAATTATTCATGAGGTAACTGCTCCTTAATCACCGCAGTCCAACAGAATTGCTGAAAGAAAGAATCATACTTTGTTAGACATGGTCAATGCCATGCTTCTCAGCTCAGGTGCCCCTGATAATCTTTGGGAATAAGCCCTTTTGTCAGCCTGTTATATCCTTAATAGGATACCCAGTATGACTAATGATATATAAGACACCATATGAATTATGGAAAGGTCGAACCCCTAGGATTAATTATCTCAAAGTTTGGGGATGTCTAGCTAAGATAGGAATTCCTGAATCCAAAAAGAGAAAGATTGGACCTAAGACTGTAGATACTGTGTTAATAGGATATGCCCTAGATAGTAATGCCAATAGATTTTTTGTAACCCATTCTGAAGTAAATGAAATCTCTAATAACACAATTATAGAAGCTAGAGATGCAGTTTAGTTTGAAATTTGGCCTTTGGGGAGGGGGGATTTTTAGCTGTGTGTGTGCTTTTGCTCACACATAAGCAAAAGTTCAAATTCACTTGTTTGATAGTCCCACATCGGGTGGACCATTTACTTTGAGTGTGCATATATTGTTTTCCTCCACCTTGCTTCATTCTAGTCTTATCTGGTAGCCCCATGGGCCACACGTGCGTGCAGCCACCGTCGTCCGACCGGGCTCGTCTCGGTTCGGTTCGACATGCGTAACGAGTGCGGGTACATGCCCACATCTGCGGGCGCCGAATGCTGATTCAATTTACTCTTCGGGTTCGGGCTGATATCCTAAAAATCTTTTTGCTCCCCATTGATTTTTCTGACCGTTATAATCTATTAAAATTCGTAACGGCTGGATACATTAATCTTGTCCAGATTCAATGTATCACATTTTTTGTATTTCTTATTACTTTGTAACGTTCAACTTTATTGTTCATTATTTCTAACCATTACAAAGGACCAACATCAGCCTATATATGTTTGTGTCCTTTCACAGAAAATTCCTTCCCGAAACTCTCTCAAAATTTTCTCTCCTTCAAATTCTGTTCTTCGTTTCTTGCTCTGGGCAGAGCTAAGTCGGTGGTCACTCTCTCGGCGTTGTGTGCGACAAGGAGATTCCGGTGGAGCAGAGACTTTACCACTAGGAGCGTTCGGATACAGTCTGTACATAGATCCGGACTAACTCTTAGAGCAGTGCTACGTATGTGACTTCCCCATAGGCCGGTAACCTTTAATTTATATTTTATTTTCTTGCAGATTTTTAAGGAAGAAAAGTGAAGAAAAATCTAACAGGATCATTATAGGATTTCTTTGGTTTTGGAAACCCAACCTTCATTAGATGGTTTCTTTAGTTTTCTTCCAAAAATTTTAAGATGTCGAAGTCCCCACCTCCATTTTTCAAATGATCTCTACTTTTCCTCTTTACTAGTTGGACTTGCTTTCACCAAGTGACAAATTGCGCGACAATGTCCAAGGATAAATTTTTTTTTTTTTTTTGCATTTATTATTTTATATATTTTTATTTTGTTTAGGATTTTTGATGTTATTTTATATGCTTTGTATTTCCTATAAATTGGCTAACAATGGTAATATTGTTCCCCTGGTTTTGATTGGATAGAAAAAAAATTACAAGCATTTTCCATTTCAATTTCAATCTCTCGTGGAGTATAAAACTCTTTAGGTGCATATGCAGGGACTGTTTGGTTGGCTACAAATGAAAATTGTTTGTACCTTTTGATGTCATAATTATTGGTGTTGCGGTCACTTTGGCTACAATAAAAGTAGATGCAAATTGTTCGTTATTGCATATTGTAAAAACACCATATACAACTAACCAAACACTGAAATTAATGCAAGTATTGCAAAATCAATTACAACAACAACAATTATAGCTAATCAAACAACTCCTTTCCATAGTTGAATAGCCAAAGAAGTTGAGAAGGACAAAATTAAAGCCAAATACCCATGTGTTATTTATTTATTTTCACTTTTTTGGAATACTTTTGTCAAGGAAATCCAGCAGTGAAATAAAGATTGTTATGGTAACACAATTTTGGATGAATGGAACAATAACAAAAGAGTGATTTGTTTAATTTAAGATGGTTCAAGCAGTAGGACTAAGAGAAGTATTATTTGTCAATGGAATATTATAAAAAGTAATTTTAAGGGCACTTCGGCTTGCCCTCCTTGGTGTGAATTTTGCTGTAGCAAGGGCATTCTTCTTTGTTACCGGAAGTGCCCGATGGGACGCAGAAGCACTTCTGGCAGCAATAGTTGCAGAAGAAATTGCAAGGCTTCTTATGCGACGTCTCCGAGCATCTAAAACCACACTTCTCCTTACATTCTGCAATCAGTCAAGAATTAAGCACCCATGACCTTTTCTTAGTTATCGATCCATCTTCTTAATTAATTAATTTTATATATATATATATATATATATATACACACACACGTACGTTCTGGTTTAAGCGATCCCTTGCCGTCTCTGATCTGCAATTTTTAAGAAAGAGAATGATAGATAATTAATATCAGACAATATATAATAAGGTGACAAACGATGTATGCAATGAATTGGTTGGACAGGAAACTTTGATTTAGATACCAAACTTACTCTTTGAACGTAAGTACTTTCATTTGAGGCTACTATACCAGCCTGCAACAAAATGAGCATGGACGTATCTGTCACTAAACTTAATTGTCAGATTTATATGACTATGCAAATGCTTTGTCCAGATAGAATAGCTAGGTCTTGGAAATTTCAAGGTACATAACACTGGAAATTTGTCCGATAAGTTATTGAATCTTAAAAATAAAACTTAAATCCAATTTCACATGCATACCTGGCCCTTGAGCATAATATGTTAGAAGAGAAGAGTATACATTCAATAAATTCTTAATGTGTTGTGTGTGTGTGTGTATATATATATATATATATATATATATATATATATATATATATATATATATATATATATATACATGCGGCCCAAGTGGTCAGGAGGTCGATTTCCGGTAGGAGCGTTCGCCACAATTATCTTCTTTCAAAATATATATATATATATATATATATATATATATATATATATATATATATATATGCTTAGTAAACACAGACATTTCAAAAAGCAATCCCACATTATGTGGGGGCACATATTAGTCAAAAAATATATTAGGACACATCAAATTTGTTGAACATGTTTGTATCTCATCTTTTCGTGATCATGCAACACCAACTCTTGTTTGCATTATTTATATGTGGAACTGAATGCTCGTCATATGCGTGCATGTATTTGAGAGGGATAGATATCATACCTGAGTAGTCTCGAACACGAATGCCAAAGAAAAGAGAAAGAAAATAGCTATTGGGAGGCAAGAGATGTTGGCCATTCCTTTCTTCTTCTTCTTCTTCTTCTTCTTCTTCTTCTTCTTCTTCTTTCACTTGGGCACTTCCATTCCTGTAATGTTTCCTCCTATTTATTGTCGAAAATGGCACTAGGCATGTACATTCGACAAGTCCATTTGTCCACCACACAGAGCGAACACAGAATATATGGATCCTCGTTCCTTCTCCACCACGCATAACCAATGAAATACTTCCCAATGTTTGCTTACTATGCACAACTCCAACTTATAGCAAAATAGTTGTCATATGCTAATGGAGCTTAATAGTAATAAAATCATTAATTTTATGGCTCTTTGCTTTGTTCTTATTATGTGCATGGGAGAGGGTTTCTTCTTTTGTCAGCACATATGTGACACAAACTGTATAGTGATTTTGATATGAAAGAAGTATGTTTTGTTTTTGCCAACTAAGCATGTGTGGCGTGCCAAACACTCGACGATGGAGTGACTCACAATTTCTTTTTATTATTATTATAATTATTTTTTGGCAGAAGTGTGAGAGTGCACAAACCTGCTTATAGTGTTGGGCAGAAAGTGCAACATGCTGTGGCCGGACATAACAAAAACCACCACTTCAAAAATAGGGAATATATCTTCTGATATAGAAATAATAGACAACTTATACTGATGCGAAAATTTCTGCTTGAACTTAATAATTTTTGATATATATGCCGCAAAAAATAGCAACAGATAATTTTTTTTGTTATGTCTGTAATCCCGCAAGACAACTTGGTCACATAACAACTTTATTTCAGGATAGCTTTCCCGCACCACAACTTTACATCCTTAGTAGTTGCAAACTATTAATCACATGAGTGGTACTAGCAGATTAACAACTCAATAGTAAGCAAAGGAGTTATTGCAGGAAGATAACCTGTTGTAATAATTGGTGAAAAATCAATTTTTCTCCATATTATTATCCCCTTTATTCACATTAAAGTCCTATCATGAATCATTTCTTTAACCCCTAAAACGGTCACATTAGTACCCATTATCACACTTTTATTCCTATTGAATTCTATTGAAAGACCATTGATATATTGTTTTGTGACATGATTCCTATATATACATGTCTCCTTTATGTTGTTGAAAAGAAGAAAAAAAGCTAAGTTCGGGTCAACCTCCCCGAGTCGTGTGCGATGACGGGATACCGGTAGAGCGGGGGTTTTACCACTAGGAGCATTCGGACAAAGTCTGCACATAGACCCGAATCAACTCTTAGGGCAGTGCTTCGTGCACGACTTCCCCGGAGGCCGGTAACTTTAATTTTATTTATTTTTGTTTACAGAATTTTGAAGATAGAGGCAAATATTTCCAACAATCTAAGAGTTGAATCTCATTTTATATATATGTTAGTTTAACCATTTATAATTTTTATTTCCTGTCTTACAAGACATTATGTTTAAATATTGTTCTAAGTGAAAGAATTGATACATGTTGTTCTAACGTCCGTAAAGAGAAGAATAGTAATTCTCTTTATCTTTTGTTTCATTAGTAAATCAAAAGTTTCTATACTCTTGGGACGGATGAAGTTTTCCATTTCTCTTCATGGAACAAATGTGGTGGGATATTAGATACCATTATTGTAGCCATGGGTTGAAAGTATTATGTGCTATTGTTACTTTATAATTATTTTTTAGTATTATTAATTCTTTCTAAAGATTAGTCTGTTATGTTGATGTAATTTTTTAACATAATGTTTTTAACAAGTTGATTCAATCTTGTCACATCTGTTCGTTGACTTTTTTCTAAGAACGTTCCTTATTGTTAATCAAACAACTGAACAAGCCATGTTGACTTGAGACGAGAGTAGGAAAAAAAATTCTTAACAGAATAGTTTTGGCCCATTTGGAAATAATAATTTATGTTGTTTTTCACTTTTCGTTCTTCATTTTTGCATTATGGATATGTGGTTAAGAGAGCATGTTGTTTAGTTTCAAGTATTAATATTATTGAAGGTGCATGATATCTACTGCTCTTCCATAGTAACCATTAGAAGTTCTATTTATTTTTCCAAGAATAAATTGCTCCTCCTATGTAATGCATTTTCATGGTTCTCCACATGCATAAAGCAAACTATGCATGTCTTACTTTTATTATGCATAAGCAAAAGTTTGTGGAAGAAGAAGATGTGATTGTCACTCCCAACCAGTTTTGTTTTCGGATAGAATAAAGTCCGGATACAGTGTTACATATGATTCATAATTTTTTTTTGATGGTACAACTTGTGAGTAAAACACTAAATTCAATTCATATACGATTATCAAACTATATGGTAGTTTGAAATTGATATGATAGAAAATCTTATACATGTTCAATATATTTGTGATCATCAATAATGGGTGTCCTTACATGTCCTATATGTTGCATGGAAGATGTTTCATTTTGAATTAATGCAATGACATCACACTAATTGGATTATATTTTTAATTAGTGCAATTTTATCACTTAGATGTTGTTATTTTTCACATTAATTATACAACTTTATGAATCCAATAATTATACTTGCTTATGGCAAATATACGATTTTTTTCATTTTATTATTTCTCGTAAGGCTGACTATTGCACCAGTTTGTACACCCTGAGTTCAATAGAAGATTGGGTCCAGTTGGATTCTTAGAACTTAGTTGGTTTATTTTGGTCAAGTTATGAGTAGTCATGATTTTATCTAGGTTATGGTTTATAACTTTCAAGTTTGATTAATAGGATGTTTCATGTCTTTTGTATATGAATATGATGAATGATTTTAAGAATATCTATGCCTTGACAATAACTCAATTTCTTTACTCCTTTAGTCCGTAGTGGTTTGAGTTATAACTAATCCCTAGTGAACTTTCGATTTCGTTCATAATATTTGTAAATAGATGTTGGAAATTATGTTCCACATCATCTAGAATAGTTCTTCATTTTGTTCATTATGTTAGCACAAAATATTCCAATCATCCTTATACTTGTTAGCACAGAACGAATTTGTTGTTCTATTCCAATTAGAAATAATATACAACATGTATGGATGAATAAAATTCACTTTCAAATTCATTGCAATAATTTGAGCCAATAGTAACATCTTGAGAATATGGTCAATTCCAACTCAGTAACATTTAGCCTTTCCACCATTTCAAATTGATTGGTAACAATATGTAGCATGCATCAATGAATTATTTTTGATTATAAGCTACTTTGTTCAAAATTGCTATTTGCAATTACAACAAATAGAATTTTTTATCTCTATAAATAGTATATGTGTTTGCAAAGGCATTTGGCAGAACAAAGATTTTTTTTTTGGTAAAATCTAAATTCATATGCCTAACTTTGCTCTATAGAATATTTTAATAGTTCTCAAATAGATTAGAACTATTACCTAGATAATGTATGTAGAGATATATAAATATTGTGTAGCATCTAATTTAATTATGTATATTGTTTAACAATTTTATTTAGATTATTATATGTGCACAATTTTGGTTGCTAATAATTATGCTAACATATAGAGCAAATTATTGATTAGCACATGCTTTAACATATGTAATTTTTTATTATGTAACATATAATAAGGCACGTGGAGTGATAAACTCATGTTGCTTTATTTTATTTTATTTTATTTTTGTTGCTTTTGCATATCATTGGTAAAGTGCAAGGTTCATAACACCTATTCTAATTCCATATTTTCTATTCCTGATGCATCACGAGAAATTATTTCATTTAATATTATTAATAACTATTTAGTAGCCCGATGTTATGGATGATGACATAGAATTTTGTCAGGCCATGTTAATTATGACTTTACATACAAAACTAGGTATTGCTACGCATCAATAATAAAAATTTACATCATTCAATATTAATTATGGAGTTTTGCATCTAGAATATAATTTTGTAAAGTCATCCAATTATAAATATATTGTTATGTGGTTATTGTATATGTAATATTTAATTTATAGATTTTTTTGATACATGCTGCTATATAGTATTATCAAATATTTTCTTTCACTGTATTATGTAACTAAAATATATGTCAGACTTGGGCATATTGATAGCATTTTTATAATTCTTGTTTTCATATTTACCATAAAAATATTGTTAAATTATTTTAATGGTAAACAATATACATTGATGTGTCAGAATGAACAAGTTGTGCATTGGTTCAAATTATATTTTTGAAGACCGAAATGTTAGAGATGTTTATTTTTATTTTTTTTCCGATATGATCTTTGTAATGTTATTTCTTCAAGTCAGAACCATTAGAAGTTATGACATGTTAGAAAAGGATTAAACATGCTAAGATATAAGTTAAGTTGTACAAAGTTTTTGCTTTATTATTCTAACTTGATGGTTATAAATTTTTTTCATTTCCAAATTCTTGGACAAAATTGGATGTGAGATTATAGAACTATCTCAAAATAATGTACTAAATGATATTTCTTCTGAAGTACTATTACTAAGCCGAATTCAAAAAGTACAAAATTGCTCCAATCACGTGGAAAGGTATTTTTTAAAATTTACAATTCACATATTCTATTCTTTTTGTCTACTAAATTTAGTTGGACAAATATATGAAGTATGTGAGGCATCATTCTAGGTTTCTGTATGTAGAATATGGTGATATTCTTTCCTTAGTCGGTTTACATGTTTGAACATTAAATAACTATATTATCACAATATTAGACTTTCTAGTCGGGAAAAGAAAAATTATTACAATATTGTTCAGTCACAATATTGATAAAAACTTTGTTTTGCTTATATTTCGTGACGTTACAATTCTTTGATTCATTCAGACAATTTAGTTACAAGAAAATAGTTAGTGAAATTGCAAATTCCTTTAAATCTAAGTTTTTAAAGTTGAGATTATTTTGGGTACAAGCCGAAAGGGTCCTTCTGTCAACCGGACGTAAATAGCCCTAAGCGACACGGTACTTAATCGTCCCCCTATGGACCTCCGCTAGCTGGGAACCGGCCCCTACAGCTAACCCAAATTAATCAACACTTGATAAACTAAAGATTTTTTAAGGTTGATTAGCAAAATCTCTTAAACTATTATTCTAATACTTTATATTGTCATTTTCTGCAAACATGGCTAGTAAAGATAAATCTTTAGAGCCAAGATTGAAAGTTATTGTGTCTTACTTTAAGAGTTGATAGACTCAGATGCGTTTTGGCTCATTATCTTAGGGCTTATTTAGCAATTAGTGGAATCATACACCTTGATTCTGATGACACATAATATGATTTAAGGGTAACACAAATATCTGGCTTAGTCAAACCAAAGATTTCTAAAGAAATGGATTATTATTGGTTTCATAAAATTCTTAAGTGTTTTTCTAAGTCATTGTATGACATTTTCTTCGAATATAAAGACACTAAAGATCACTAAGATCCAGTGTAAGATTTTATCTGTGGAACAACTTTGATACTTAGAACATGATAGGTCCATGTGACAAACTATCATAGCTAGGAGTATCAAAGAACTTGAAATTGTATATTTAACCATAGCTTGTACTAAAGCTGAATGCATCAGATATCTTACAGATCCAAGCCTAAATTTTACTCTTGCTATGACTTCATGAAGTATTGAATAAATTAAGCTTCTTATTATGCAAATACATGATATACATATTATGTACCTGTCATTTTTATCAATTATGCTAAAGAACTGCTAAAGCATGATCTTGTGAATTCTAAGATGAACAGGTACTTGCAGCTGCATTTCAAGACATTAAAAGAGCCTAAAAGGCAAAATCGTGGTTCTTGACTATAAAAGTCATAAAGAACTTTACAGATCTCTTGAGGAAGAGTCTGTTTACTCTTGATGAAGAATTTTTCTAGGAAATTAATCCTAGAATCATCGAGGGGGATGGGGTTAAGCCCATAGTATAGTCACCAGCAGTGGCAACCCAACCGAGTCTGACTGGAGATCCCAAGAAGCCGGTTCAATGGGTAGGAACAAGTTGGACTAGGTGACTATTATGGAACACTGATCTGAGATTAAATTCTTTTAAAATAAAAGCCCATGAGGCTGTACATGTGTACATTCATACCCCATCCCTATGGTGACCGTGTTCCTTTTGTGATATGGATAGGGTGAGTTTAAACTCTTAATAAGTCCAAGCATGATATGCAGGGTTGATTCCTATCACCAACCTTTGAGAACTTACCTATGTGAGATGTCGTAAAGGCCGCGACTATAGGACGGAGCGATCCTAGACAACTCTCATGAATATAAAAAAGTGCACATGGCCAATCAAACGCGCCACCCGATAGACCCAAGAACCTCTAGCGTACTATGTGTGTTATTTTCTGAATCTGGTTCAAGAAGTCTGATTCAAGGCGTAGTCTATCAAGCACTTCTTCAGATAAAGATAATAGTCACTAAGTGAGATTCAAGGCTGTACTCCATCTCATCTATGCATAGTATATAATTGCTCAGAAATTCTTCTATTCTTACTCCTTTTGAACATTGTTATCTTTGGTTTCAAAAATTAATTTTTTGGGGGGAATTGTTGTAATAATTGGTGAAAAATCAATTTTTCTCCATATTATTATCCCCTTTATTCACATTAAAGTCCTATCATGAATCATTTCTTTAACCCCTAAAACGGTCACGTTAGTACCCATTATCATACTTTTATTCCTATTGAATCCTATTGAAAGACCATTGATATATTGTTTTGTGACATGATTCCTATATATACATGTCTCCTTTATGTTGTTGAAAGAAGAAAAAAAAAGCTAAGTTCGGGTCAATCTTCCCGAGTCGTGTGCGATGACGGGATACCGGTAGAGCGGGGGTTTTACCACTAGGAGCATTCGGACAAAGTCTGCATATAGACCCGAATCAACTCTTAGGGCAGTGCTTCGTGCACGACTTCCCCGGAGGCCGGTAACTTTAATTTTTTTTTTTTTTTACAGAATTTTGAAGATAAAGGCAAATATTTCCAATATAACCAAGGCTGTCAGATTAAGCATATCGTATCTTAAGAATTGGCTAAGAAGAGTTGTAAGATCAAGACCGACATGAGTAGTTCCAGTTAGTGTTGTTTTCAGTGATTGCCCTATATCCTTAGGAGACACAGAATTATATGCAAGATTACTTATAATGTCACTTTCGAGTTTTGATGCAGTTCTCGAAATAGATTGGTTGAGTATGCTTCATGCAATTATCGAATGTCGCAGAGGATGTGTTGTATTCAGTCCACTAAGAAAATCAAGATTCGAAGTTGCTATGGGAATAGTAGAATATGACAAAGGAATGAACTATCGAAAAATGTTAGGAGAGAAGAAATAACCCCATTCTATCATTGCAGAGTTTCTGGGTGTCCTTCCAGATAAGTTATCTGGGTTACCAGCAAAAAATATTGAATTCACCATTGACTTAGTACCTGGAGAATCACCCATCTCACAGAATGTCAATATAATTAATCCCAATGAGTTGAAGGAAATAAAGAAGGAGATCAAAGACTTAGAAGACGAAGGATTTATCCAGACAAGTGCTTCGCCTTGGGGAGAACCAATACTATATTTGTTTACCTAAGAAAGATAGAACAGTGAGAATGTGTATGCAATGTCACAACCCGTATCAACTTTTCGGGATACGAGTACATAGCCAAGTCCAACTTACACCGCAGCATCGGCGGTAGTACGTTGTCTAGGTCTCAATATCAAACTCAAGTACAACAAAATCATACGTAATTGCTCATTCACAATAAGCATTCAAATTACAAATCCAATAATTCATCAAAATGACATTCGGGAACAAACCCGCTAAAAATAAAAGAACTATCTAATCTATCTAGAATCTAAGGTCGGCCTCTAAGGTCTGTATCTTCCCATATGGTCCATAGTACAAAAGTAGAAAGCATGCCAAGTCACATGCAACGATCCAGTCCGGAAAGGAGCAAAGTACAACCCTATTGCAATAATGTAACTTAATACGTACTATAGAAAAAATGTGTTTTTACAACGTGCAATATGCACCGTAAAACACTTTAGATGATGCAGATGCTAACGCTGTATTAGCCCATATCGTAAAAGATGGTAGTTTAGACGGCATAATATATCTGTGCCGTCTAAACTCAATTTGTACGTTGTCTATACTCATTCACGACTTTCATTATGTGCCGTGAAAATGAAATTATGGTGTGTAGTAGTGCGCTGTTAGTAGACAATCATGACATACTTTTACACGGCGTTAATGTACTATTACGACATTCTATTACACGTCGTTAATACACAATCAAGACATTCTGATGCAGGACGTTAATAATATTTTATGGCATTCCATTGCATGTCTTTATTAGTCAAATATGACATTCATTGTATGTCGTGAATAGTATCATATACGCATCAATTAGGACATACTTTGCACGCCTTAAATTCTCTTTAATTTTTTTAAAAAAAATCCTGCTTTTGTATAATCAATTTTACTTTTGACATTCAATCACAAAATATAATATACAATTTATAAAAAAAATAATAACTTTCATTGAAACAATAATGTCAAATCATCGAAAACTAAAATCACTTTATAGTGAACACAAAAATTGTTATAAGTACTAAATTTCATCGAAAACATAATAATGTCAAATTATGTGAATCCCAAATCACCAACTAAAATATCCCAAAAATGAGGCCATATAGCTTCGACCAGAACAGTGCCTGCAGTTGACCGCAGCATAGAGTTCAAATTAGGGTACGTTGAGAAGTTGCACTTTAGAGCCTCGTACGTGACATCAACCTTTACAGAGTCCCAAACAGCACAAACCTGGATGGTCATATATTTATTGTCAGAAAACAAAAGCTGGTATAAGCAATTTTATCTTCAGGACAGTGATCTTTGATTCAATCAAGAATAAAGAAAAGGTGAACATAAACAATTAGATCATGATAGTAGGAAAGAAGTTGTGTTAACAAGATTTTTTTTTGATGCTTGGAGTCTATGAATTACTATAATACACTAAATCAAACTGCTAAGATTATGTGGCATATTTCCATTACGAGCATTTCCAGCATTAACGGTCTACATTTGTTCATATATTTCTGACACAGAGGCACCATATTGTAACGCACACATGCACTTAAACTGCATAATTCAAATGTACTAATCTGATACAAGAGTGAGGCTTGCGTTTTGATCAACTTGGCACATGTATAAAACAATTTCAGAGGACCATAGTTATGAAATAATAAAATCAAGGATATTAATATTTAATAATGTAGTGATAATGAGGACTATCACAATAAGAGACCTTAATATAAGGATGGGTTTAATCTAAATGCTTTGTACAATAATTCTATCAGTTGTCGTACCAGCTTACAAGATGCTCCAATTGGTAGTTTGGCACAATAAGAAATATAACAGATGATGATCTGATACGAGGAGCCAATTGTTCTATTAAAAAGATTAGCAAATTATTAAAGAAAACTATTCCAAATATTTAAGTTAGAGAAAAAAAGCCTCATGTTCAGCTATGCATCGATAGGACAAACTTTCTATCATTATAGGTAATGTTAACACTTCCCAATAAGTGGAAATGTCTATATGTACCCCTGTGCAATAACTGAGGAAATAGCTACCAGTTAATATCAAGGCATGGAAAATTTCCAATATATGTAATCCTGTACATTTTGCCTTTATAAAGAAGAATATAGGAGTTTAAATATTGTACAAGTCTTCTAAATTTTGGATTTAACAGCCAGATGATTAAGCAAAATTTCCAGGTGGTGGTGCATTCGATTCTAATCGTCCATAACACCTGATTAATAAGCATAAAATGGCAGTAGAAAAAACATAAAATGGTGCAGGCATTGCAACACAACTAAATTTGCTACTAAGAAAAAAAAATTGAAAGATACCTTCTACTTGATCATTCGAGTCTTCATATGGATAGCATGATCTATTAAGGGACACTAAGAAACCAAACTGCAGGCGGAACAACAAAGCATCCAAAGCGTAAAGGTTCAATCTCGCTAGTCTGTATATCGTAAACCCTTAACTATAAGGATATATCATAATTGTAAGAGTGAAAGGAGATATCAATCAAAACTACACTCAGGGAGTCGAATAACTAATTAATAAACTGGAACTTTTAACATAGGGAGAGCACATATATTGTTGGACTTGGTTTTGTTGGTCCGAGGGAGATTGGTAAGTGCCATGATGAAGCATGTATAAGAAAGCATACTACCACCATACAATTAGAATGTACTATATCATCATTGTATGTATAAGATAACATAAATTAGTAAAGAACCAAAAGGGTTTACTTATTGGTTATTACAAAGAGTAAAAATATATTACACATACAAATATGCACTTCAATGAAGGATACAATCACTTGTACAATTATGACCAATTGAACAATAAAGATAAGGGTACAAAAAATCTAAAAGCCAAGCAAGAGACATGATGAAGTTGACAGAACAAGATGACATATTAACTATACCTCCTAACAAATATATGATAAATAAAACTGAATCAGTTTAGTCATCAATGTCATTGTATTGAACTTCAATGATAGCCAACAGACTCTAAACGTATTAGTTAACTGAAATTTCAATGGACAACTGCCAGATATTTTTTGTAACTTTATTGGATGTAAGCACTCCAATCACAAATTTAGTAACACTTATATCATTGTAGGTTATGTAGTCACCATGACTTAAATTACATGGAAAACAAATACAAAATAATGGAGGTAGATAGAAATATTCATCTGAGAAGATAAGTCATGAGAAACCAAAGTAACATAATTGTAGAACCCACGGACCGAAGGGAGGGTGGCCCAGTAGGAGGAGAGTGGATTATGAGGTTAGAAAAAAACCCTCTCTTTTTTTAATTTCTAATTTATGCTTTTTTTCCCTTTTAAGCGAAAGGGCAAACAGGCTTTTTCAATTACTTAACAATAACATTGACAGAAAACAGGGGGGATCCAAAAACAAAGTTTGAGGAGGGTATTCCGTATGATTTATAAATGTTCTGGGGGTTCCAAGGATTGTACCCATATAATATGAATGATATGCTAAAGAACAAGATAGTTTTGGAGCATTTCAGTGATTTTGAATCGGCTGGTATCACTAATTATAATGCTTAAATCATAATGTCAACTTCAGTAGCATCATAAAACCAAAACCTATTAAATAATTGTTCATATAGGGCCAAATTGACAGTTGGCAAAACTCAGCATATTAAGCTTTTCACAGGAGACTATCAGATAATAGTTGGCAAAATGCTATTGATAGCATGTCAAGAGGTAGAAGAAGTTTCTTTACTACAAATCTGCACTCTCAAAAGGAGAGGCCACTCCACAACACCTATCCATTCTCTATAAGCTTCTACACTTTTAAGTTATGTTGCCTACATCAACCTAAAATATCCATAGGTGGAATTTTCTACATGGACTACTATAGTTCAGAGGGGACATGCAAATGCATAATTCAATCCTGTAAATATATGAAATAAATCTACTGCCCAAGTAGAAACAACTCAGATATAGCCTGATGTTTCCTAATTTACACCACAACTATATCAAGAACTGCAAACACTACAAGAATGGTCCATGTGTAATGTAGAACAAATAGTAGAAAATAAATAACAAGAATTTACCAAAACTCTCTTAGCCTCTTCGTTGGACGATATATTGGTAATAAAGGCTGCAACAGTTTAAAGTTTTGTCTAAATTGATAAACAATAAGTTAATTTAGGTCAATAATTGCAAAATTATGTCGAGATAAACCACATTCTGGCCAAAAATAGCAAAAATATGCTAAATTTTGGTCAGAACTGGCAAATATATTTCAAAATAGGTCGAGACAAATCAAAATTTAGGCATAATTTGTGAAAATAGGTTGGAGTTAGACCAAAACCTACAAAAGAAAAATAGACGATACATTGGTAATATAGGTCACAACAGTTAAAGTTTTGTTTAATTTGGCAAAGAAGTAAATTTTGGTCGATACTCACAAAATCATGCCGAGATAACCCACATTCAGGCAAAAAATAGAGAAAATGTGTTAAATTTTTGTAAAGACCATTGTTCGTATTATGTATTTTGGTATACGTGTACGTATTTAGACCCGTATTGCATGTCTCCCTGCTCGATTTATTTTAGCATTTCATTGATTGGTTTATCTTGGTTCGGTTCGGTTTGTTTGGCTTGGTTCGATTTTGTTATGAACCCACCCTACCTACCGCCACTTTCATTAAATATTTCATCACACATTTCTCTCTCCTCATTAACTCTTCTTTTTCTCCACCATTACTCTCCACCAACCTGAGAGTGGAAGGTTTAGGCAAGTGCACCTTGCTTCATGGAGGAAGTCCATTTTTATTGTTCCATTGTCTTCCTCATGTGTTTCTAACCCACTTTAGTACTTAGCATTTTTCATTTCCATGGTTAAATTCTTGTGAATCTAGCTTTGTGGTATTTTCGATTTCTAGGAGTTTGGTCTATCAAATTTACATATTTTTGCTAGTTGATGGTTCCATATTGTAGAGAATTCTATTTTACCCAAATTTGACCTACATGAGTCTGGATTTTGGTTCCTATTGTGGTTTGGAGGAGCATGGAGGCCATGGTATTTTTCATGGACATGTTCTCTATGGGAGAAATTAATTGCACTCTGAACCGCATGAGTATTTTCAGCCCTGAGCCGCATGAGCATTAATTATGGCATGGCCATTAATGTTGCTTGGCCTTAGGCGTTGGCATTAAATAATTGCATGCTTTTTAGCAGTTGCTTGTATGGCCAACACAATGTTACCCGCATGGCCTTGCATATTTTTAATGCATGTATTAGGTAGCCTAGCATTTAATACGTTAGCTTAGCATTTAATGCATTATTTATTTGCATGCATGGCACTAGCATGTTCAGCCGCACGCATATTTTAATGCATGTTCAGCCGCATGCATTAGCAAGCATTAACAAAATGCAACTAGTATTAATGTATTTAGTAATAAATGCATTAGCAAGCATTAACAAAAATGCATTTAGCCATAAATGCATTAGCCATTAAATGCATCAGCCAAAGCATTAGCAAATGCATTTAGTAATAAATGCATTAACCTTTAAATGAATCAGCCAATGCATTAACTTATACATTGGAAATTTATGCACCAGCACATGCAAAGTAAAGTGAGCTGCATGGCCACTTGCATGGGAACTCTTTAGCTTGGCCGCATGCATGGGAATGCCAAGTTTGCCGCATGGGGACCATTGTAGCCGCATGGCTTGATTTTTATCTTGCTTTTAATTTTACTTTGCAGGAAAGGAAAAAGTCAGTCGCATATGTATTTTTGAATGCATTAGCACATGCATTCTTGCTTGGAAACCATTGTAGCCGCATGGGAAATTTTTGTGAGCCGCATGCCATTTATAGGTTATGGCCGCATGGCCTCACGCAAACAACAGTTGCATGCATGCATTAAAGTTGGCCATGCAATTTTATTTTATTGCATTGTTAATATTCATGGCCACAATTTGTCAGCCGCATATGCATGCATACTTGGCCGCATGAGCTAATTGCTGGCCGCATGCAAATGCCAATAGTGAGCCGCATATGGGAACGAAGCCAGCCACATGCATATTAATGCATTATACTAATGCATGCAAGCATACATTTAATATATATATTAATATATATTAATATAATGTATATCAGTATAATGTATATTAATATAATGTATATTAATATATATTAATATAATGCATTATATTAATATAATGTATTAATGAATTACTTAATGCATTATATTAATGCATTATATTAACGTATTAAATGCATTTGCATGCAAGCATGCATGCTTATATATTTAGCATTGGCCGCATGGCCCAATTCATTAGCTTCAGCCGCATATGCCCCCTCCAATTATTTGGTTGAGCCGTATATGGCCCATTTCATACATTTTGCATGCATTGTCCGCATGCAAATTTGCATGTGCTTTCATGCTTAAATACTTAAGCTGGCCGTATGGCCTTAGCATTAATTATAGCCGCATGCACAATTAATATTTAATTCCTAAACGTATGTTGGTGCCAAATTAATTGTTCTCTGACACAATGGTGACCCGTTGTGGTGCACTTTTGACATGACGTGATAGTGGCCCGACGTGGCGCACTTCTGACAGTGGACATGACATGATATATATATATATATATTTTGAAGGCTGTTGCGACGGCTAGCATGTCATGACAAGCTGATTGGATGGTCTGGACACCGTGGATGATTGTGTTTGTACAATTGAACCAGAAATATTTGCATCATATCTAGGACAGGGATCCCTGAGTACCACGATCAGGGGTACCTACTATAAATGGCTAAGGCTAACAACTAGAATAATTCAGTAGTCATGAGAGATTTCCCCAGCTACAGGAGATCCCGTTATCCCGGCCACCATTGTTGGACTTGCAGCCTGCCGACGAGTAGGGCACAAGTCTAGATTCACTGATATATGGAAAAGATCGATGCACTGCTTAATGAACCCAAGTTGTCACGACTCGCACCGGCTTTTCGGACGCGAGCACGTGAGCAAGCCAGCTACGCATCAAGCGGACTCCAGCCCGACTCGAATACGTAAATGCTATCACGGCTAGGTAAGCTGCTAAATCATGGCAAACGAATCTATTTCTCAATCCATAATAAGAATAATAAATATGAATGAACACTATGGGTCGTGGTCTGCAACCCACTAGCATAAATTTCCGATAAGACTCTAAAGAAAATAACAAGAGTCTAAAACTGAATCAAGGAACAGGATATCTCATGACAAGGTATGAAAGCACGAGCGGATAATAAACACGATAACGATACCTGAATCCCACAAGAATCGCAAATCCTCCACCATCCATAACTACTAGCTTACTCCATACAATCGCTAAACCTGAGAAGATCATCAGGTCCTCAGAGGACATAGTAAGATACATAATATACATGCCTATCTAACAGTTTTATCATACACAAGGGAATAAACAAGAAAGAACAAGAACAAAACAAATGACTACGAACACGAACACGAACAAGAACACGGATACGAACATGAACATGAATACGAACACGAATACTAGAACAACTACGTATAAATGAACTGTCGGATGAACGATAATCACGAGATCTATGGAAGAACCAAACCCTCGTCCCGAGTGTGGACTCTCTGGTTTGAACTAAGCACTAACCCTCGTCCCGAGTGTGGACTCTCTGGTTAGCTCACGGCAAGACACCCTCGTCCCGTGGGTGGACTCTCTGGTGTAATTGGTCAACCCTCGTCATGAGTGTGGACTCTCTGGTGCCAATGATCACGACAAATACCCTCGTCCCGTGTGTGGACTCTCTGGTACACTAAACAACCCTCGTTCTGAGTGTGGACTCTCTGGTTGTGTACAACGATAATCAAGGCTTTAGCAGTTTACTACACGTACTCGTTCCATGACACGACTCAAGCAAGGTACTGGTGAGAACTCCAAGCAGAGAAACACAAGGTCAAACATGAACATGACTATACATAATAAAAACAACTCCACAGAAAACAACCCGAAAAGCACATATCCTTAAATGATCCAAGACAGTAAAATGAAAGGAACTGCATGTAAGTAAAACTGTAGAGAAAGGCAAGGTATACTTGCCTGGAGATCCAACAAAATATATTCAACTGCTATGCTATAACGTCCAAATCATCCCAACTGTCTCCGAAAGATGAAACAAATATTGCCAACATTCTCAAAATAGTTAAATTAGCTTGGATTGTATGTCCTTAAGTCCAATTCTGGACACAGGAGAAAAACGGTAATTTCGGGCAAAAACGGTGTTCGCCGTTGGACCTACTTTGCACCAAAAAATGTGCCAGAGTAAATGGTCTCTAAAGTCGTCAAACTATATGTCAACGGATCTGGTTTTCTGATTCGAACCCAACCGTATGTCCAAAGTTGGATTCCGGTGGGTCGTGCATAAAATCTCCCGTTGAATCGGACCGTGGGGCCCACAACACGACGTTCCGCTCAACTGTCTCAAAATCGGACCAAACTTGGCATACAGGACAAGAAAAATGATACGGCCATGTTGGCATAAGTTTCATCTCGATCTGATGAGCGTGCACAAAGTAATTAAAAAATTTGTACAGAGGCTGATACGGTGAATTTTGACGGATACGTATCAAATTCGTCGTGCACACACGACCAATTTGAATTTCGTCAAAGCCATCACGACCACGAAGCCGTTACGTAGCTTTCGATGCCTTCGGTTCGCGACCACGTCGTCCGGAATGGCGGGACACACGTCGTATCGAAGGAATTTCTAGTTTTTAAAATAGATTTTCGGTCAACTTTGGGATCCGATTTCTCGACGCGTAGTCGATGAAATCGACTTCCGCAAATTGGGTCGTGGAGCCCTACATGTTGTCTAGGACTGTCTTTAGGTAGATTTTTAGGTTCGTCCATCTGTCGTCCCAGAAACGACTTCCAAATAGGGTTCTACGAATAGTTTTAATGTTCTGTTATACGTAGTTTTTCTTGAACTTTCACGAATTTTTACAATTAATCTAGAGCAACCTAGATCAATCTAATTACACAGTTTTGTAGTTGGTTAACTAGGCTATCATCAGAAATTTACCTGATCAAAATTTTGTTGAACGAAAGTGGAGAAAACCTACCTCGAAGTAGAGAGGTCGGGCTGCTGTCGTTGTGTCTGTTCCTCGCGCATGCTGCACACACGCGCTCGGCCACGCGTCTGCCGGCGGCCGACGGTGGCCCAGGGCGGTGCTGCAGTGGCGCGCGGCCGCCTGGGGGTGGGGGGTGGCGATTTGGTGTTAGGGTTTGTTTGTGATTTCTTGCTCTCGACCTCTCTCTCGATATATATATAGAGTGTCCCTCTGCTCAATGAGTCGGGGGTGTCCCGCTCGGCCTGGAGTTGGGGCTTGCTTAGGGCCTCTGGTTCTAAGTTCTTGGGTGGGCCTTTGGCATACCGGCCCAACTGGCTGGGCTGGGTCTTCCTTACAGTTAGGCTGGATTTTGGGGGGATTGGGCCGGCTTTGGAAGCTCAGCCTGGCTCGTCCTTGTTGGGCGGGGACTGGGCCTGGCCCGACTGGGCTGGGCTATTGTTTATTCCTTTTTATTTATATATATAGATATATACACATCCATATATGTATATCTCTGCATATCAATAAATACCTAGTTAACCAAAAATGTTAATAATATTTATATATATATATATATGAATATTTCGAGTGTAAGGCTACAACATAAAATCCGCATCTATAAATAATATTCATACCCATAACAGAAAAATAACTCATAATAAATCTATTTCCTATATATATATATATATATATATATATATATATATATATATATATATATATATATATATATATATATATATTCAATATCTCTTAATTATACCCAAGGGTTTAAACATATCATTGGCAACTATTTCATAACAATAAGGCACTACTAGTAATATCAATAAAATAATATATATTACTATACATAATACATATATGAGATAAATATATCTTACTAACTTCTAATAATAATGAAAATATATATACAATTATTAATTAGGCACCATAAATCTATATATACTCATTTATAGTTAATACCCTAAAATACACAAGGATAATAAGGAAATAGTTATCATATTTCCAAGAATAAATATTAAATCAAAATAACTGAATATTGATAATATATATATAACAATTATTCTAGGAAATATTTATTAGACACTTAAAACAAAGTAGAAGTATACACTCAAAGTATATCGTCATGGACGTCTTAGGACTCACTATAAGCCTACACGGGCTTGGGCTCGGTTCGGGCCAAGTCCGGACTAGTTTGGTACAACCAGATCATTCCAAAGTCAAATAAATCTAATAATAAATAATTAATCTATTTATAATGGTCATGCTATAACTTGGCCTGGTTTTTCTAGTTAGGACATCACTATGGCTCGACCTTCCCTACCAGGGCTAATATACTAGTCAAAGTACGTCATTGCACTATCCGTGCCACGATTTCTAATCACCTTGTACTTCAAAACTCAACCATGGCTAAACTCATTTACCGTAATAATTAACTAAATAATTATCTATAAAAATCGATAAATCACCATTTAAATCAAATGATAGTAATAAAAAAATTCAAAAATTTTCGGAAAGAGGAGTTACACAAGTCGCCTAGATAACCTGGATTTAGCTGCATGGCTTGTGACTAGAGGAACATCTTACTACATGTTTGTGATAACCCTAGTTAGATAATGAAAGCCGTAGTCACTGATTGGCCGGGAGCGATTGTATGGTGTAGTTTCAGTGCTCGACTATTGCAAGCTTGATCGCATGACTGTCACTTTTAACAATGAAGATCATGGGCTAAGTTCTGCTCAGGTGAATGGTTACAACCCCGGTCCTTGTTTGGTTTAAGGGTTGTAACCTAGCTCCCGGAGCAGTTCTGAGTCCTCTCTTCATTTATTGTCTTATTGCACCACACGTCATGCTTATTATGTTTTACCTTACCGACCGGATTTGGAGACGGAGTTCTATTCAGGTGAAAGGTTACAACCCCGGTCCTTGTTTGGTTTAAGGGTTGTGACCTGGCTACTTGAATGGTACCCTCGTACTCTATTATTACTGTGGTTATTCTTCATTATCAAGTTCTTTTGTAGCTGCTTTAATATATTTTCTGATGTGCTGGTTTTAATTATTAAGTGAAGCCTCCTTTGTGGCACTTGCTCTTTCTGGGATCTGACCCAGCTGGTTTTGTGTGGCCAGATTTCGGAGCAGCTTCAGAGGATCTATCGATCTTCCAGCCCGATGGTGACCACCAGGCGTAACCAGGGCAACGAGTGGGTTTATTTTTGGCTCTTCCACTCTATTGTAAAAATTTCATTTTGAGGCATTTAGCCGGCGAGCACCCGTTAGCTCGTATTGCATCCTTTATTATTGTCTGCCTACGGGCTGTAACATGATTGATAGATCCTAGGGTTGATCATGTATGATTAAACTCTTGCTATCCTCACATTTTGTAACGACTAGCTTCATGATCAGCTGAATATGTAATGTTTGGGACGCCTCACTATTGTATATTTGGTGATCTTACATCTTGTAACTTTACTTGCTTGCTTGAGATTGAGACAATTAGGCTTGTTATTGACCATATAAGACTGTTGGATTGTACTTAAACCCTCATATATCTAGACAGCCGTGACCGTATAGTGGGGTGGATTCCATATCATTATACGTAGCTGGCTATGTATGCCCCCGCTCTCCAGAATTCTGGTTCTGGGGCATTACAATTTTGATCAGAGCTGGCAAATATATATCAAAATAGGTCGAGACAAATTATAATTTGGTCATAATTAGTGAAAATATGTTGGAGTTAGACCAACACTTGTATAAAAAGGACGATCTATTGCTAATAAAGGCTGTAGCACTTTAAACTTTTGTCTAAATTGGCAAACAACAGGTTAGTTATTGAATGAAAACTGAAAAGAGATTTTATATTCAGAAAATGAGAGAGAGAGAGAGATAGGGAGAGAGAGAGATAGGGAGAGAGAGAGAGAGAGTGTTTTCATGATACAATAAGGTAACTCAAAGAAAATTGATTTTTCTTCTAATGCCATATTGAATCAATGTTTAGTTGTTGCTTCTTCTTCCTCCTCTTCTCTTTCTTCCTTTTATTTCCTTCTTTTGTTGGTTTGCCACAATTATCTACATGGTTGTTCTCTTCACTCTTTGGTTTCCCCGAATCATTTATATGGTTCTTTACCACATCAAAAATGTAGTATATGTAAAAAACATTGTATCAGAAATATGGAATAAAAAATGTAGACCAAATAAAAAATATAGACATACACCAAAGACAACATAATATTAGAACAAAAAATGTAGTATATGTAAAACACATTGTATTAGAAAACAATATCAATAGTATCAGAAATCAACATCAAAAACCCATCCAGTCCCATCCAAATATAGTTCTACGTATATGTGAAACATGTACATCATTTTTTCATGTACACAATAGGCAAAAAAAAAGACAACAACAAACCCATTGTAGGTCGCATATATTTTTGCAAGCCAAGTGAAAAGTAACATAAAGTATGTACATATAGTGATATCAACAAAAAGACAACATCAAACCCAAAGTACAGTATCATAACCATTTTAATTTATTATACACAAATTAATAACAAACTTTTTGTTGATACAAGGATTACAGTAATCTAATTTGAGCCAAAAGTACATTATCATGATAATTTCTTAAATATTAATATATCCAAAAATTAAACCAAGAACTCATATGTCATATTAAAATCAAAATTTTTTTGGTAAAATAAAATTGGAGGAAGAAGAAGAAATCGAACATGTAGTTCAGCCACGGGTTCCGTAGATACGTGGAGGTCCTAATAACGAAAAAAATTTAGAGTAAGAGCAAAACCCTAAATAAAAAGATTGAAATTGGGGGAGTAAAACCCTAAAACAAGGGAAATTAGGGGGATAAGAATTCTAGTCACAAATTTGTAGTGCTCTCCCCTTCCCTTGCTATGATCTGAACGCAACTAAAAAAAATGAAAAACAAAAGAAGAAGAGGAAGAAACAGACTGATATTTCAAAAAAAAAATCTGAAAAAAAACCAAAAGAAGAGAGGAAGAATCTGAACGTATTTAGAGAGAAAGAAGAAGAGGCGCGAAGAAGAACTTTTAGGCGGGAGAGGGGAGAGAAGTTTTTGGCAAAATAAATCGGGGGAGGAGAGGTTTTGAGGGTATGGGGGAGAAGTGTTAGGGTGAAATAGGAGGGAACGCTAAAA
Source organism: Iris pallida (assembly GCA_029216955.1). Classification (NCBI taxonomy): domain Eukaryota; kingdom Viridiplantae; phylum Streptophyta; class Magnoliopsida; order Asparagales; family Iridaceae; genus Iris; species Iris pallida. The sequence goes on along the minus strand of JANAVB010011199.1, from coordinate 5,303,745 downwards.
TTTTTGGCGCCTCTTATTTTTTTTGTACTTTTGAGATTTACGGCATTCATTGTGTGCCTTCTTTTGTATAAAAAAATTAAGACATTCAATGCACGTCGTAAATAATGTAATAAATTATATATTGACTTATTTTAAGGCATTCACTAAAATGTATGTCATAAAATAATCATTTACGGTGTACTATCTTAGGCATGCCTTAACTTTAATGCAATAAAAGATTATATTTCTTGTAGTGATACAAAATAAGCAAGACAAATAAAGATGAAGTAGAGAGTAAAGAAAATATGTATATGAACTGGAAACGATAAACATGTACAAAAAATAACTGGAAAGAACATGTAAGACAACTAGAAATGAACATGTACAATAAAACAAAGAGTGTGTTTTAAATACTTTTTGACATGTGAACGACTTGCGTTAGTACGACACATCATAGATGGCTATCCACAATAAAAAGGTACGACTAACCCATACATGAGGTGTATGACTTATTTATCCACAATAACAATCATTGGGCTTTGTTCACATACCTACTGAGCTTTTTTCCTTCCGACTCACTAAACGGTCAATAAACGAAAAATGATACAATCAAGCCTATCATGTCACAATCGTGTCTCAACAGGATACTCAATGAAACACAATGAAAGATAGAATTATAATGTAATAAGTACATAAAGCAATAATATACTTACCTCAATTTAAGTTGCAATTGACTTGTGCGACACAATCTCGATTTTGTTAAAAGTTGTTATATTATGGCTAACCGCTACTAATTCGGTGAATCAACGACAATCTACAGGTTCTACAAATTAAATAAAATATTAAAATATATTATTAATTTTTAAAAAAATTGTATGATATAGATCTATATGTCAGCTTTCTAAAACATCAAACGGTTTACAAAAAGGAGTTCAAAATCTTCCAAAATCTCGAAAACAGTACGATATATCAAATTTTTGGACAACTGGCACTCAAATAATTTTTCAGAAACTTACTTTCCTAATTACAGAAAATAAATTATAGATTTGAAAAATCTAACCTCGATATGATTTTAACAAAAAAATTGGAGGTAAAACGAAGTCCGGGGTTGGTCGCAACAACACAACAGCCTCGCAAAGTTACTCTAGCTTCAAAAAAATGATGCTAAATTTATGACGAATTTTGGGATATTTTGGACGAAAAATAGAGAATTTTGAGAAATAAAAAGATGAGAGATGTTCATAAGGATATATATAATGGGTAGCAATCACCTAATTAGGATTAGAGAATTAGATTTGGAAGAGTTTTGGTGTTAGAAGAAAATAAGAAAATGTCTCTCCTATATTGGTGGGAGGTATCCTAAATAGGGAAGGATAAGAAATCCTATGGATAAATCTTTCCATAAGTCTAAATCAAATCAATCATAGATTGATCAAATCTCAATCTATTAATTGGTCATAATAATAATTAAAAATAATATCTAATATTATCAAATGAAATTTAAAGTCTATTTGCATAAAAAGAAATCTTATAAAAATAATTTAGAATTTTTTTATTGGTCAAAGATAATAATCATTAATTTGAAAACTAAATTAATCAAATCTAAATCTAATATTTGACTACAATAATAATTTAAAACATATTTAACATTATCAAATAATATAAAAGATATTTTATAAACTCAAATTTTCAAATAATTTGGCAAATCTTTTGTCATTCAAAAATATTTATAGTTACCTTTTATAAAAATTTAAATAAAAATTTTCAAACACAAAATATTTAAAATAAAATAAAATAATTTTAAAAAAGTTTGGGAACATGGTTTACAAATCTACCCACCTTAAAAGTATTTCCTCCTCAAAATTTCAAATGGTATGACTAAGCACGACTAGGAATATAATCAAAAATGTTATAATTAATTCTTAAAATCAGTCAGACATAATTGTGAATATAATCGATAGCTAAGATAAGATGCAATTTGGCACGATCAAAATATAATCAAAATAGTCTAGTCGCGATCAAAATCATTTAAGAATGATAAAATCAAAATCGTTTCAACACGATCCGTTACTTAACCCAAATCATTTAGACACGATCATAGATTCAAAATCTAAGTATGATTATAAATCTAGTAGAATAGAATCAAAATGTAGTAATTGGTTCTAAATGATTACTAGGAAGAAACTAAATGACGATTCTTGAATAGGAAAGATAAGAAAGAAAGGAAGAAATACCAGTTTATTGAGAAAATGATACTTAGAAATAAGGCATCAAATAAATTTAGAAAATTAATACTCATATGTCAATAGAAGATATAGCCTCTATGGTATTCAAAAACCGTATGCATATCTGAAGTCGTTTTACCGAGAATACATGCCTCGCCAGTGTACATCTGGCTGTAGTAAACTCTTGGTTCCATGACTCAAATAAGGATACAATATCAAATGCTTTATCACCTCTATCCAATATTGATATAACAACACATGGATCAAAATAAGATAAGTAGGACATAGTTTTAATAATATTTGATAGCCTACGCTTACCTCACTACCAAAATATGCCAGATTAGCGACGAGATTAGCGACTCCGGTTAAATACGTCACTATTTTTTGTGTATTTAGCGACGTATAAAGATGACATCGCTGAAGGTCACTATCAGCGACGTTTAACGACTAGCATTATGATTTCGAAAGAATAAGTCGCGGTTAAGTCGTAGAACGTTGCTGATTTATTTTATTCAACGATGTTTTGCGACTTTTAGTCTAGTACGTCGCCAGTTTGTACCTAACAGCGATGTTTAGCGACGTCCTTTTATGATATCGCTAAAATCTTTCATATAGGGTTCTGGGGATCGATCGAATTCATTTTTTCTCCTAAATTTTACGATCTCCTGCTCGAGAGACCCAAATCTCTCTCCCCTTCCCCCTCTCGTCTCCGGCGACCCCTTCCCCTGGGCGACCCCCTCCCCTCCGGCGAGGCCTTCCCCCGGCGACCCCTCCCTCCGGCAATCTCGTTCCCCCTCGTCCCCTACCCCGGCGACCCCCCTCGCCCCCTGGTGACCTTGTCGTCGCTCTTCCACCGTCGACCCCCCTCGTTGCCGCTCCTCCACCGCCTACCCCCCTCGTCCCCTGCTCCGGCGACCCTGACCCGACCCCGTACAGGAATACCTAATCCTAACCCTATCTCCTAATGACACGACACAGACACACTGACACACTCATGCTGACACACTCACTGATAGGACACGTACACTCACTAAGACACACTGACACACTCACTGACATGACACCGACACATTTACTGACACGACACTGACACACTCACTGACATAAACACACTGACACACTCAGTTCATTACCTATTTGTATCAGCCATATTTATTTAGTTTCAGTCCCATACCATTATTTTAGTATATTATTGGAATATTTGTATCAGTCATGATACAAATATCAGTCCTATACTAATTTTGGTATCAGTTGTAGAAAGGGATTTCGTATCAATCATTTGATTTATGTATCAGCAATATGGGTATCCATTTGAAGGCTTGTGAGTGTTACCTATAAGGTTGAGAGAATAGAGGATGAGCTTGTGTTAGTGTAGAGACATGTTACCTATAGAGTAGTTGTGTGTGAGTAGAGGTAGGCCATGAGAGAGCTAGTAGCTAAATGCTATTAGAGGACTTTCTATGTATATAAGTTAACTGTTAACTTAGGGTGATGAAGAGTATGGTAGTTAGCAACTGATGGTTGAATGAGAGGGAAGATAGTGACTTTAAGGGGGCAACATCAACATCATTTGTTGATTCAATATCAGAGCAGCAGCAACCTATTATTTATTTACCTATATCCGATATCGATTCCGATACTGATACTGAGAACCTTGCTAAGAAGTATCCTAGTACCTAGAGAGTATAGAGTATCCTAGAAGTGTAGGTATGATTGGTACAGTTTTTTGATTAGCCCTTCTCTGAAAATTGAATTTATTTATGCCAAGCCTTTTAGGCCTATTAGAGTTATAGATTTTTTGAAAATCTAGTATAACGCTGATTGCCTCAAAATGCTTTCATAAGTAAGGGTTTATAGAGTGAGTATCCTAGTAGTATAGAGTGAGTATCCTAGAGTGTATAGAGTGAGTATCCTAGAGTGTATAGAGTGAGCCTCCCTACTTTCTTTCTTCTCATTCGGGTCATTCAGCCGACTATTCCGTATCATATGATATCCACCTCAACCTCAGCCTAGAGAAGTATGAAAATATTAATATTAAGCAAGGTTCACAGTATCGGTATTGGTATCAAAATCGGTATTATTTACGGTTGATACCATGAATCTCATGGCTTCTTCTACCAGAGAAAGTAGAACTTCATATTCAAAACATCAGAAGTAAAAAGTTTTCGATTTTGATACCGATATCGATACATGGTATCAACCGTTTGGTTTTACATTTTGCTCTAGTAGAGGAAGCCATGAGATTCATGGTATCAACCGTAAATGATACTGATTTCGATACTGATACCGATACTGTGAACCTTGGTTAATATTAATATATTCATACTTTTCTAGGCTGAGGTTGAGGTGGATATCATATGATACGGAATAGAATGTTGAGAGAGTCGAATGAGAAGAAAGAAAAGTATAGGGGGGTCAGAGGGAGGAGTCAGAGAGGGGACCTTCTTGTTGAACATGTGACGACACCCATTTAATACTCATGTGTCTATGCATCCATTTGGAATATACTCGAATAATATGTATCTATATTTACAAAATTATTGTCAAATAGATATGAATTACTATCTGCGGCATCGTTCATGGATGTACAATTATCATTCTGATGACATGTACGGTGTACGAGATAAATTTATACAGGGGGTAGAGCAGTTCCTATGGTTCGCCAAGGCGTTCCCTCAGTACATGGATCGTACTAAAATTAAGTATCCATGTGTGAGATGTCGCAACATGAAATATCATCCAGAAGTGGACGTGACATATCATTTATACTCGAGAGGTTTCATGCCAAATTACTATCAGTGGACCTCACACGCAGAACTTGTGCCTTTAGCATCGGAGCTGGAGCCTAATTTTCCATATATGGATGTCCAAGACCACGCTAGTTACGACGAAGGGTGGGTGAACATAATTTTTGATGCTGTGAGGCCTAGTTTTGATTCGGACAATCATGATGCGGCCGATGAGGCACCGAATGCGGATGCTGCAGAGTTTATGGAGTTGCTTGAGAATACAATGACTCATTTGTATCCTGATTGTGAGGATCATTCACCGTTGGAGGTGGTTACAAGACTATTGAGCATCAAGTCCAATTTCAACATGTCTCAATAATGCTACAACCGAATATATAAATCTTGCCGGAAGGTGCAAAGTTACCTACAGACTTCTATCGATCTAGGAGGATGGTGAGATCTCTCTAGATGGGATACAAGAAAATTGATGCATGTCACAACGGGTGCATGTTGTATTACAAAGATGACAAGAATGAAGACGCATGCAAATTTTGTGGTGCTGATCGCTACAAGGCAACAAGTTCAAGTAGAAATCCCGGTACAAGGAAGCCAACCGATTCGATGCACTACTTTCCTTTGACGCTGCGATTGCAGAGGCTGTTTATGGTGAAGGAGACTGCTGAGAACATGAGTTGGCATAGGCGGGAACAGATCGATGGAGTTTTGGATCATCCATCCATTGGCGAGCAGGTTTCGAGGTTGGTGGCTCTTATGGATTTCACCAACTCTAGACTGCTAGCCATGGAGCAGACACTTCCTTGTCGTGCGTCGGCATCCACACCGACTGTAGCGGTTCCACTTCCTCCTCTTCCTTCTACTAATGAGTCGTCACCGGTGATGCTGGACCCCGACGTAGTATAGGTTCATGATGTCCCAGATACCGGGACTGCCTACTCCTTCTCCTCCTCCTCATCCTGACCAGGCGTAGTCCTTTATTGGACTTATTTTTATTTGTTGTGTTGGTGACCCATTGTTGGGTCTTTATGTATTTATTTTATACATTTACTAACAATTTGTGTTATATTATGTTGAATATTATCGGACACACTTTTTATAGCCGTTTGGTAGTGGATTTGTATCCACTCGGCTATTTCTTATCTTTTTGATCGTTCGATTCTATTTATTTGATTATTGGTAGTGCATTTTTATCATTTGTCTCTATATTGGTTTACCGGTGTTGAGTGTTCCACTGAAGGGGTTGGCGAACCCAGGGAATTCTTTGGAGGGTTGCTCCGGGTCTATTATTTGCAAACTGTCATTCAAAATGTAGGTATAATGCTATATAATGTAACTACCGTTTATATAAAAAGCAGACTGTATTCTATTTTTTAATTTATTTTAGAATTAAAGACGATTAGTGATGCATGATTACGTCGCTAAGTTGTATTGGAACATCTAACCTGGAAAAGGAACGTCGCCGAACGTCGCAGAGCATCACAAACGTGCTAACGTGACAAATTGGAAAGGTCAGCAACTTTAATAGTCATCGTCGCTAACTTCGTCGCTATGCTCGAATCTGGATGTCGCTATGTAAGTATCATAATGTCGCGAATTGTCACAAAACGTCACTAAAAAGGTGATGTGGCAAACACAAATTTCCCGAACCTGACGTCGCTAAACGTCGCTAACCTTCGCCTGTGGCGTCGCTAAAAGTTGAACTGCCAACGACAATTAGCAACAAATTTTAACATCGCTAATTAGCAACACAATGTTGGTGAACGTCGCTAGTTGCATAAAATGCTAGCGACGAAGCACGTCGCTATAGCGACGAACAGCGACGTAACCTTAGCTAGCGACCACGTATTATGCGACATGGTCAATACGTCGCTAAGTGCGTCACTAAAATAAATTAGCAACGTTTTTCTTGGTTAACGACATCATCTGGCGTCGCTAATCTGACATATTTTGGTAGTGCCTAAAATTATTTCAACTTAGGGTTACGTCCCTCCAGTACGCTGCTGGATGCAGTGAACCGCAGTCTCGATAATTCAGACAAATGGCTGCAGTGCGCATATGCTTTGCCATTGTAGGTCACCGAACATTCTTTCAAATTCTGTCCAAAAGAATTTTCAAATGAGCTTTTAAAAATTCAAACAATTTAATCATGATAGGAAAAGTGTAAGTATATGTACTCGAAGTAAAAGTATCAGTTTTTGAAAATCAACAATTGATTAGAAAGAAAATGATCGAAGATAAGAGAAATATAAATTTTATTTTATATTTCTCTAATATTCGAAGATCATGGGAAAACCATATATATATATATATATATATATATATATATATATATATATATATATATATATATATATATAACAATTGATTAGAAAGAAAATGATCGAAGATAAGAGAAATATAAATTTTATTTTATATTTCTCTAATATTCGAAGATCATGGGAAAACCATATATATATATATACATACATACATAAAATATATATATATATATATACATTCATACATAAAATATATATATATATATATATATATATATATATATATATATATATTTATATATATATATATATATTTTTTATATAAATATATATATATATATATATATATATATATATATATATATATATATATATATATATATATATATATATATATATATATATATCTTGAATTTGAACAAAACTGAGTTGGAACAAATATATGGATAATTGGATCATGTTAGGCTCAAAAGTCAAGGGATGGGAATAGAATATAGACTCTTTAGGAAAAACAATTACTTATGGTCAATGGAAAATAAATAAGCAATACGGACTGTACGATATGATGATGTTCAGAGAAGGTAGAAGATAAAATTGCACAAATGACCAAGATTCGGAAGTCCTAATTTACTAGGTGAATAGTCTACCCACCTTTGGTCATACCATCATATTATAATACAATAATATATCCTTCTATAAAATTTTCTTAAGTTACTTAATAGGGTTTTGATTTCAATAAATCCTTGGCTAAATCACATGGCCTATGTAGCAACCTTAACTACCTAATAGCCAAATTGAATAAGGAACTCCTAGTCCTAATCATTCTCCTAAAAATCAAATCAATTCTAATTGTGAATGAGCTTCCTAATCGCAGGTCCATAATAGTACGACTAATATAGGTACTACCGCAAGTTCGCAATCTTTTGTAAAAATAGACCTGCATGGACCACCAAAAAAATTTGTCACAACTCGCACCCGCTTTTCGAGATACGAGTAGCTAAGCCTAGCCTACGACTCAGTATCGACAATAGTACGCTGTCTAGGTCTCAATATCAAACTCAAGTACAACAAAATCACATCTAATTGCTCATTCACATTAATCATTCAAATTATAAATCCAATAATTCATCAAAATAACATTCGGGAACAAACCCGCTAAAAATAAAAGAACTATTTAATCTATCTAGAATCTAAGGTTGGCCTCTAAGGTCTCTATCCCTCCATATGGTCCATAGCACAAAAAAAGTATGCCAAGTCCCCTGCAACGATTCAGTCAGAAAAGGATCAAATACAACCATATTGCAATAACTTAACTTAATATAAAATAATCTAGACAAGTAGAGATACAATAGAGAATAAATAAAATATGTATATGAACTGGAAATGATAAACATGTACAAAAAGCAACTAGAAAGAACATGTAAGACAATTAGCATGAACATGTACAATAAAATAGATAGTGTATTTGACATACTTTTCGATAGTGAACGGCTTGGGTTAATACGGCACATCATAGATGGCTATCCACAATAAAAAGGTTAGGCTAACTCAAACGTGAGGTATATGACTTAGCTATCTACAATAACAATCGTTGGGCTTTGTTCACATATCTACTGAGCATTTTCCCTCCCGACTCACTAAACAGTCAATAAACGAGCAATAATACAATCAAGCCTATCGTGTCACAATCATGTTTCATCAGGATACTCAATGAAACACAATAAAAGATAGCACTATAAGGTAAGAAGTACATAAAACAATAGTGTACTTACCATAATTTATGATACAGTTGACTTATGGGACACAAGCTCGATTTAGTTAAAAGTTGTTGTAATTATGGCTAACCACTACTAATTGGTGAATTATCGCCCATCTATGGGTTCTACAAATTAAACAAAAATAATAAACTATATTATTGATTTCTTAAAAATTATTATGATATAGATCTATGTGTCAGCTTTCCAAAACATCAGACGATTCACAAAAAGGAGTTCGAAATCTTCCAAAATCTCGAAAGCAGTACGATATATCAATTTTTGGGACAACTGGCACTCAAATAATTGTTTAGAAATTTGCTTTGATAATTACAGAAAATAAATTATAGATTTGGAAAGCTAACCTCGATATGATTCTAATAAAAAAATTGGAGGTGAAACGGAGTCCAGAGTTGGTCGCAACATCCTCGCGAAGTTGCTATAACTTCAAAAAAATGAGGCTGAATTTATGACAAATTTTGGGCTATTTTGGACGAAAAAGAAAGAAGTTTGAGAAAGGAAAAGATGAGAGATGTTCATAAGGATATATATAATGGGTAGCAATCACAAAATTAGGATGAATTAGGTTTGGAAGGGTTTTGGTGTTGGAAGAAAATAAGGAAAAGTCTCTCCCATATATAGGTGGGAGGTATCCTAAATAGGAAAGGATTAGAAATCCTATGGATAAATATTTCCATAAGTGTTAATCAAACCAATCATAGATTGATCAAATCTCAATCTATCATTGGTCATAATAATAATTAAAAATAATATCTAATATTATTATTTAAAATTTAAAGTCTATTTACATAAAAACAAATCTTATAAAAATATTTTAGCAAATCTTTTTATTGGTCAAAGATAATAATTATTAATTTCAAAACTAAATTAATCAAATCTAAATCTAATATTTGATTACAAAAATAATTTAAAATGATATTTAATATCTTCAAATAATATTTAAAACTTATTATATAAATTCAAATCTTAAAATAATTTGGCAATTTTTTTGTCATTCAAAAATATTTATAGTTACCTTTTATCGAAATTTAAATAAAAATTTTCAAACACAAAATATTTAGAATAAAATAAATAAAATTTTAAAATAATTTGGAAACATAGGTTACATGCATAGACTACATGGCTCTGAACAACATCACCATTAAGAAACTACCCTTTACTGAGGATAAATGAACTTTTCGATCAGTTGAGCGATGCAAGAGTATTTTTTATTATGGACCTAAGGTTTGGTTAACACAAAGTGATGCTTAGAAAATTATACATTCTGAAGGCAACCTTCAAGACAAATATGACCATTTTAAATTTATAGTAATGCCATTTGGACATATAAATGTCCATGTAGTCTTTATGAACCTAATGAACACAGTCTTTCATCAATACCTAAATAACTTTGTAGTAGTCTTCATTGATGATATCTTTGTATATTCAAAAACTCTGGAAAAGAATGAAAAACACTTAAGAATAGTTTTGGAAATATTACGGAAGGAGAAGCTATAAGGAAAACTCTCTAAGTGTAAATTTTTTCTGGACAAGGTGGAGTTTTTAGGGCATGTGGTATTCATAGGGCATAGCAGTTAATCAGAAATTATAGCAGTAGAATCATGGTCCACTCTAGGGTCAATTGCGGATACCAGGAGTTCCTTAGGGTTGGTAGGCTATTACCCAAAGTTTGTGCAATACGTCGCAAGGATTGCAGAACCAATGACTAAACTGAATCAGAAAAATGAAGGGTTCATCTGGACAGGAGAATACCAAATGTCACGTTCCGCTCCTGCATGATCGGGAACAAGTACGTGAGTACGTCTAGCCAATGCTGCTGAATCGACGGTAGTGAGCTGTCTAGACCTCGATAATCATCAAAATGATCATATAATCGATTTACTCATCACAGCTACTAATCACGTGCAAAATGACCAATCTCTACGTCGTCACACATTTCACTATGTCTTTTCCAGTACACCTTTACAATAATGGCCGAAGACAAATCCAGTAAAATAGAAAAGACATCCTCAAGTACATCATCATCAAATTTGAAAGTAAATCTATACATCCATAATCCTAAGTCACCACTGATCTTCAGGTAGCCTCCATGCTTACTAAAATGTCACCTCGTCCTGCAAACCATAAGTGCTAAGATAGAAGTCAACGTCACCTACAACGTATCCAGTCATGAAACGAGCAAAGTACAACCCTACGAAATGAACATATACAATATGAAACTGCAATGCAACAAGTATGATATAGACTAACCTGTAACTTGACAATGATCTGAAACAATGAACAACCAATCAATGTAATAGTAGTTTGAAATATTAATTCTTATGTGACCGGCTATCGCACAATAAACACAATAGTACCAATGGTTCAGTCCGGTCTAGCCACACGTGCATGATGTGCGACTAGACTATCCACAATATTACACAAAATAGGTTTGATCACATAGAAGCTAATATTTCTCTAACCCTGACTCACAATCAATCAATGAGCAATAAGCACAATCAATGCGCAATAGAACCCGTGTTAATAAAGTGTCCAATATGGAAACCACGCAATGCTAAAAATACAAAGTAAATGTCAAGTCATAGTGTACTTGCCTTCTTCCGAAAAGTTGCCATTGTCTCGGGGTCCTCCTAGAATGGATTTAGAAAGTAGGGTTAGGCTTCTAGTAGAGTATTCTAGAATATTCTAGGAAAGGCTATCTAATATTTATTATAAATATTACTAAACTATTAGTTATCTAGAAATAAACTATTTGTTAAAATATTGAAATATTTATTAGCTAAAATACTTTAGAAAGTATATACTAGAAATTAATAATTTAGCAAATATTTATTAACTATACCACTACTAGCTAATTATGATCTAAAAATATTGCTAATAAAATACTAGATCATATTAGCATTATACTAGATAAATATATAACACTAAAAATAGTTTATGAAAGTATTAATAGCTAACATTCATAAACTAATATAGTAATTTGCTAAACACAATTAATTATATATATCAAAATATAGTGAATATTATTTATCAGTCCAAAATAACCCATATTGGGCCCAGCCCAAAGTCTGTTATTTATTCTTTTCTTCCTCTTTCTCTTTTTATAGGGTCTGGCCTGTAGGCCCAACCCAAGCCTCTACTTCTCTTTGTCTTTCCTTTTTTTTTTCTGCTGATTGATCCAGCCCAATGATCAGGGCCCAATACCCGGCCCAAACCTCTATATTAAAACCTTATCTCTCACTCTTTCTCTTTTTCTCTCTCTCTCCTCTTAGCCATTCATAGAAAATCCTAACTAAGAAGGAGGAGAAAAAGAAGTCTATAAAGAAGGAGAGGAGGAAGAAGATGAAGAGAACTACGAAGAAGATGGTCGGGGAAGAGTCTCACCATGTCTCGTCGACGACGAGGTCAGTAGTGGCTCGGCCGGTCGTGATGCTCGAGAATGGCGTGGCGGGTTGCTTAGTGGTGCAGCGACGGCTATGCAGTGTCTACTTCGGTGGATCTGGCTCGGTAACTCTAGATCCGATCAGATCTGGCGGTACATCTCCGGTAAAGGTGATGTCGAACTCCGTCTAGGCGGCTAGATCTGGATAAACACGAAAAAGAAGAAGTCGATAAGGAAGCAGGAGGCCAAGAAGAAGAAGAAGACTCACCAACAGCGGATCTGGCTTTGAGGTGGTAGATCCAACGAGCGGCACGGTGCTCGAGACAAGATGCATGACACTCGAGACTAGGCGTACTACTCGATGCAGGGTGCACGGCTCGAGGAGCATGGATCGAGAACATGTGGCTCAAGAACACGAGCTCGATTTTCATCGGTGAGCTTCGGTGTTCAATCGTCGACTATGGCGATGACGACTACAGAGGCTAGGCGGAGCTTCGGCCCGACGGTGGTGACGACGATCAGTCGAGGTAGAGGTGGCTCCGATGGACATCGGCCGCGACGATGATGAACTCCATGGCTAGGGTTATGGTTTTAGGGTCTGTATGGAGTCTATAATTGTGTCTTGTAATGGTTAGGACACATGAATTGTGGGCAACGAGTTTTATAACCTGTCCAGTATTACTGGACACGAAAATAAAGAGTGAGTCGGTGTGTCCGAAATTTTGGATACGAAAATATAATTGTAAATAGCTAAGGAATAGAATGAAAAGAGTGAACACTCCTAGGGTCGGACCCAGGACACGACACAAGCTGGACACGACAAAATTATTGGTTGGACATAGATTTTGTGGTTAGACACGAGATGAGAACTGGACACAACATGGAGAAATGGGTTGTTTCAAAATTTGGGCTTGGGCTTGGGTATTTAGGAATGAGAATCAATAAAAATAATGGGAGTATTTATAGGCTTGGTCCCAAGCCATAGGCCCAAGAATCACATGTGCTAGGAATAGTCTAGAACTAGTTAGTTACAACTAACTAAAGAGCACATGTTAATTAATTATGAGTACATGTTAATTAAACATATGCTTAACTAATAAATTATAGAAAGCTTCCATCTAGAAATAACTACGTAATAACTAAACTTGCCATTCCCTTTTCATAATTTACTAAAATCTTTTTCCTCTTTACTAAAATGACATCATTCTTAGCTAATTACCAAAATAATAATAATTTCTAAATAAAATCAAAAAATTGAAAATAAAAGAAAATTCGGGAACAAAGGTTACACTAAGCATCTTTTCAAGATTTAAAGATGAGATTGACTTCAGCACCCATCTTAACCTTATCTTTAGGATCTGGTGGATTCATAATATATAATGATGGTTTGGGAAAAGGATTGTGATATGTACTGGAGCCGAATAAGAAGGTGATAGCATATTCTTCTAGATAAGTCAGGCCTCATGAGAAGAATTATCCTACCCATGACTTGGAGTTGATAGCTGTGATATTTACCCTGAAGTTGTAAAAATACTACCAATATGGTGAGAGAGAGAGTGGAGATCTTTACAGATAACAAAAGTTTGAAGTATGGCTTTACTTAGAGCATGAGACATAAGAGATGGTTGGAACTAATAAAAGACTAATGAAGTTAGATTTTACGATTGCCATATGTGTAATCTCTTAGGGTGCAAAACCTTCAAGAGAACCGTGATATGGTACCACTTATGGATCGTGAGGCAACTCTACAGGGTGGTAAATAGAGTACATCGGATAATTATCCCTTTTAAAAATAATAAAGTCATAGTACCAACTATATAAAGTAATAATTACATATATGGAAAACTAAAAGATAAAGTTCAGAAAGCAAAGCAAACACCGAGATTTTTATACTGGTTTCCCTCTGAGAGTACTAGTCCAGTCCCGAGAACTCTTGGTCGAAATTGAATTCACTATGGAATGAAACACAAGCTTTGTCCAAAAAGGTTTCGACTTCTTACAACTTGTGCTTTGTCCAAAAAGGTTTCGACTTCTTACAACTTGTGCTTTGATCTGAAGGGTACGACTACTTCAAACTCAAGATTTTGAATAAGCTCACTTGGAATTAACCAAGTTGGTACAACTCTTGAATAGAACTTCGAGCCGATATTGCACTTCGCCAAGTAGGAGAAAGAGAGTTTTGTTTTAGAGTAGATAGGAAAATTGTCATGCTCACTGAATAGATGAGAAGATGAGAAAGTGAATGAGTGATTAGAAATAAAAAAAACTCATCTATTTATAGAGCTTTTTGTGACCGACTTCGGATGTCCAACGTTTAAAAATTCGAACGTTTTAGGCCGAGTCATCAGGAGAAGAGGCTGACTAGGGTTTCTGTTTTTGTTAACCGAGTTTGGGCAGAACTTTGTTCGAGTTTGGTTTCCTAATTTTTAGAAAATTTCTAGTCTATTTTGTGGTTGACTTTGGTTTATAAAATGGGGTTGGATTCAAGGATATATTTGGTAGGCTATTTTTGAGTGGACTTTTAGTAATATGAAAATCATTGAAATGCAACATGACTTACATAAGTCCTAGACTCAACAATAGAAAAATACATAAGAAAGATAAAAAATACCTGATTTCTTTTGTGCTGTAACATCTTGCTAGCTGTCTTCTGGTTGTTCATCTTGTGCTGTATCAAAGAGAGTTTCGTTACTTATCAAAATTAAATTAATCGATGACTAATATCCAAATGGGCCAACATGTTGGTCCTGGTATCGATGACTGGGAAGAAGAGCCCGTTAAGATGGGGTAGGACCTCCTGAACCATAGTTTTAGCTACTATCCTCTGGGAGGTATATACTCATGCCTCCTAACTGTCCTCACCACAGTATCAAAAGTTAGAAACTCATGCTGCTTTATCGCCAGGATAAACTCTATATGGAGTCCCTATTGGAACCCCTTAGCACGATCCAACTCGATTGCTACCGAGGTAGAAACGAACCGACTGAATCGACTAAACATTTCCACATAAACATCCAAGGCACTTCTTTGTTGGCTTATGTTGTTAAACCTCTGTTGAAGATCATAACGCAATACTACATTAAAATATCTGGTCTGAAACCTCTCGCTAAAGTCAGCCTATGGAATAGGTGCTACAAGGGAAACCTCCTGAGCTGCCCATCAATCTCGAGCCAAATCCAACAACTACAGTATGACTACTGCCACTCTCTTTCTCACATAAACTCTTGTTGCATTGAGGATCGCCTCAGTATCCTGGAGCCACGCATCAGACGTAATCGCATGTCACGTTCCAGTTCCATAGAATCGAAAAGTTGGCAATGGACGTGATTTCATACAAGTCTGAATTGTACTTGTATAAGGCAGAAAGGTGTTTAGATAATAATGGATCATAATACAAACACATTCAGTAGAATAAGCAAACAAATTAAAGTTATAATGTAATATATGAAAAGAATATATTTATTGATCATAGTGGTAGAAAATAAAGACTTGTAGTAAATTACATAGGCTCGTCATAGCCATCAAACTTTTACCAAGTTACCTTACATTGATCTTACAGACTTAGTTTATGACTTATTAGTATAAAATAATTATAATATTCCATACATTATGTCTTTTATAACAAAAGATATTATCTTTTACAAGGAGAGATTTTGTACGCTCAACAAATCGTCGATGCCTCAGAACTGATCAAGCCAATTTTTGCATACTATAAATCCCAAGAACTTGTGGAATACTATAGAGACGGGGATCAGTACATTATCGTTTACTAGTGAGATGATTTAGCCCATTCACCTAAACTAACACTTCTAGTCATGTGAACAAGCATTTCTTAAGATGATATTTCTATTAGGGACTAGGGTTAATTAACAGTACTGTTCATAAAATAGAAACATAATAACATACATATGTTTACATATTAAGCAGTATAAGTTGAATAATATGCAAGATATTTGTATCGCTTTTCAGTAATTTCTTAGCAACGATTGACTTTACCATCCTTGCATAAGATACGTGATATAATATACTTATATTCCTGTATAAGATATTGTTAGCATACTTCTGAACTACATAGTTACTGGTGTTTCTCCACTATGAGGACCTCATGCCATATAGGAATTCATAGGATAATGCCATGATTCATTCACCGTAGGTTGAAACCCTTATAAAAGTCGCACAATTACCTTTTACCACCATAACACGACCAATATTTACCCATAGGTCGAATCGGTCCCAGTGCGCCAAGTATCATTGAGAAATTTAATAGTCCTATTTCCTAATATGGTATTGTATAGTAAATTTTTTAAATATTCTTAACATGAATTTCTGCATCCATATACTAGATATTTATATTTATTTTATTTTTATTTTTATTTTTATTTTTATATTTATACTTATATTTATTAAAAAATATCATTACTTATGGTATTACACTACTTAAATATGGCTAATATTAATAATCTATAAAAATATCATTAGTCCAACTCACCATGACAACTCACCATGCCCCACATGCAACCCACATCCCCTCACACGTCCACACACATACACACACCCTTCGTCTCACTCATGGCTACAAGCCATAACTCACACATCTTCCTCAACTCTTTTTCCCTCCTTTCATCTTCCATCTCCTTCCATATGACCCCAACTCCATCCCTCTATCTTCCTCTTCTTTAAAAAACATAACCAACACTATCTCAAACTCAATATCCACAAACACCCCATCACATGTGCCCGTTCCGCATTCGCTTGTGGTCCTGGTAGTCGCTATTGCGGTTACTGCCGTCGGCCAGCCCGCTCACCACTGGTGCGCTCTCATGGCTGTTTACCACCACCATCACAACAATTCTCATCATCTTCACCATCATCCATTCCTCTTCAAAGAAAAAAAAGAAAAATAAGAAGTTGGAAGAAAGGAGAAGGAGAATTTGGAGAAGAAGGCCAAACCTTAACTCCCAAATTTCAAATCAAAAAGTGCCTAAAGCAAGTTCCTCCCCTTGACTTCCATTTTTTTCTTTCCTAGTTTATACTTATAAGGTGTTTGTCAAAATATTTCTTCCAATATTTTTTGTTTTGTTTTTTATGCCTAATAATAATCACATATGTAGGTGTATGATCTATTATCTTAGGAAAAAAAAAACCTATTAAACACCCAAAGTGTACAATCCCTCGTCCTTTACTATATATATATATATATATATATATATATATATATATATATATATATATATATATATATATATATATATATATATATATATATATTTTTACTATATATATATTCTTCCGTGGCCCAGCTTTGCGCCTCGGAGGCGGCATGCGAAGACGCAAGCCCTCCGATGCTTTGTCCCCCCTCCCCACCACCTCCACCTCCACCCCTTCACCTTCCTCCACCACCCGCTTTCCTCCTCCACGCATTGCTAAGCCCTGCTGACCCCACACCCCACACTCTGTTAGGACCCCCTCCCCCCATTGTGCCTTCTATTGCTGAGTGGCCGTCGCTCAGGAATGCTCTACCACTTTCTCGCCCCCCACCCCAACTCCCCATTTGTCCACACCACCAACTCCTCGCCTCCCACCAATCTATCTACTCTGGCACCTTCCCGGACTTGCCCTTCCTTTGCAGAGGCAGCCATGAGAGGCAAGGGGGAGCTCCCACCAGTCATTCCTCACTGCTCACTTTTTGCACGAGACGGAGCTCCGGCGATTGCTTTCTCTGAGGTCGACTATACTTTAATCATGCCACGTGGTATCTTTCTTAATTTTCAATTCTATTCACGATCTAACTCTTGATCATTGATCAAATCATTTTGATTATATTCTTATTTACACCAAATCGTGTACTTGAAATTTCGAGGATAAAATTTTTCTAAGGTGGGTAGAATTATAGCCCCTCTTCCTAGATTTCAAAAAAATATATTTTTTTATTCTATTTTTAACCGTGTTTTGAAATAGATTCTTTTTGAAACGTAGAAACATTTTATTTCAACAAATAGTTTAAATTAATGGTTTGAAAATATTTTAGTTTTAATAAAAATATTATTCTTGAATTTCGCTATGAATCTCAAAAGATAGTTGGTTATTTTTTTGGTCTTCATTAAATTGGTTCCAAAAATAGTTTGAAAATCATATTTATTTATTTACTTTCAATAAAAAGATTTGGTCTAAATATCAAAATTTTCAAAATATATACTTTATGTTACATATTATTCCTTATTATTATGATAATCAAATTATTTAATTTCGGTTTTGAACTTATATGACTTGATATACCTAGTTTTGGAATATTTATTAATATCCTCGATTGGTCATTTATTTTTAAATAAAGAATTGAATACTTGCAATATTTGATATCAAATACTATTTTAAAATTATTAGGATAATCCATTTTTTATTGCGAATTGAAATTAGGATTTAAATTAGTTGATAATATTAAACTATATGATTTGAACTTTTGATACTATTAGATGATTATTTAATATTTACCTACTAATAGATTTCGATTAGATTGAATTATTTTAAATTTGATATTTATTTAAATTAATTAATTATCTACTAATGAGTTTTGATTAAATTTATTTATTTGATTTAAAAGGGGAGACTTATCTATTAGGACTTATAGTCCTTATCTAATTAGGAGTACTCCTCTTATATAAGAGCTCCTCTCTACTTTTCTTTCAGACCTTCGCCACAACCATCACCATCTTCGTAGCATGTGTCCATGTGTCCACCACAATCAAGCCAACATATACCATAAAATGTGTCCGGACCCATGCGTCCATGTCCATCTCATCTTATTCCATTAGATTACATACACAGCCATCAATACTACCACTACCATCCCTTCGCCTTCCCTTCCCATGCAAATGCCACCATCTCCGGCCAGTGGCCAATCCTGGCACCCTCCCCGCTCTCCTCCTTCATGTCTGCTCATCACCTCCGCCACCAAGCCACAACCAACATCAACCACAGAGCACGCCCCACCACCGTTACTCTCGGCCGCCAAGTCCACCAACAGCCACCTCGCTTACCACCACCGCCATCCTTCTCCTCTGCCCTTTCCTACATCACCATCACAGAACCACTACCATCAAACCACTAAGACTTACCTGCAGCCGGTGACCCACATTCCCTCGACCATAACCACTCCAGCGTCGTGGCGTCTCACTTCTTTCAAACCGCCACCGCGCCCTATTCCCGGACCGACACCGTGTGGAGCTCCGGAGAGCTGCCTCTGTCGTCGACCGCTCCGCAAGCCCCTGGCCACAGATCTTCTGCGCCTGACCCCATTCGAACACCTCTTCCTTTCTGTCACTGTCGAGGAACCCCGTCCTCCCGGATTACACGACCAACACGGGCCACCATCGTCCCCGGCCCCGGAGTGGTAGCCGAGCGCGCATAGAACCCCAAGCCACGCCCGGCTGATCCCCCTTCTCGCGCACCACCAGAGTCACATCGCCATCCGACCACCGCTGGTGCCGACCCGCTCCTCTGCGCTTCCCGCGAGCCACCGTGTGCTTCCCGTGTGTTGCCCGACCAACGACCAATTCAGCGCCAACCGAGCGCCAAAAATTCGCTGAGCTCATTTTCCCCTTCCCTCTGTCTTATCTCCCTTTTTCTACTTCTTTGTTTCTCTTACTGTTATTTGAGAACAAAAAACGAGGAGGGGGCAGAAATAATACGTATAGTAATTGCTTAGGAAGAGAAGTTTTTTTCATTTTCATATTTTTATGCAGGGAAAGGCATTGAGAGTAATAATACTAGTTATCAATACTTTCCTTCAAATCACAATAATTTGATAATAATATGTATTAAAATTAGTATAAGTATCATGTATTAACTCTAGTATTATTGTTATTAATATATAAATAGTAATATTTTCTGAAATTATAGCTTAAATCGAAAATGGTTTCTAGAATTTTCCTAAAGAGCATTAATGTAGTATTTTGTGTCTACTTATAGTTTTGATCTAAAAAAACATATTTTTTCGGTATCCTAATAGCTATCAAGAAATATTTTTCCTAAAATATATATTTTTCTAAAATAAGTTCCAATGGAAGTAGTTTTTTAAAAAGAATTTATTGTAGAAGCATGAAAAATAAAACACAGCAAGCACAGAAGCGCAGGTGATAGCAGTCGTTGCACATGACTTCACAAAAGTGTAGTTGCTCAAAAGCGCAGACAGTAACGAAGTCACAGCAGGCGTACAAAGATGGTGTATAAAAAGTTCTTTATTAAAATCATGTCTACAAAGATCCATTACAGATTCTTTATGATTACATATAAAGACTAAAATACATGCAAAGTGCGTAGCCCCCCTAAATGTGCAGTAGTGTCAGAGCGAATCACTACCTCGTCAGAGCAATCCACTTCCTAGCGAAGCACGGAGGAACTCCAATATCACTAATCAAGCAGCCACTGGCCCGAGCCAGAACACAACTCCTGCTCGCCACACTACGGTGTCTCTTGAGTAAGGCAAAGCACAACCTGTGGCTCTTCGGGTTGGCAATCAATCCAAACCCGGAAGCTTGGATGTCGATGACCTCCAAGATATTGTTCAAGTTTGAACTTCTTATGCCAAACACTCAAGTCCATTTCGAGACCTTGTAGATGGTCTGCTACAAGAAAATAACTTCTTTGAATGAAGAGAGCCACAACCAACCATCGACTTGTGCAAGGCCAAGGGCCGTTCGAAGCTAAGTCAGAATCGAGCATGACGATAGGAATGCTAAGAGACAGTGGAAATAGCTTCTAAAAAAGCTTTCTTTTATAAACTGAATGTGGTCCAACCCCAAAGGCCACGTGTCAATCGGTCAAAGAGCCCCGAATTAATGGGATAAACCTAGGACTCAGCACAATGAATCTTATTTAATAGGTTCATTTGACTGAATCCTAGGCTACGAACTTCTTAAATTCCTAAAAATGCGGCGGTAATTAGAGGAGAGAATGCGACTCACCCGTTAATTGTTCCTACAGACAATGACTTCATCAAAAAACTAGCTCCTTTGATTCAGAAGCGCATCCACTTCGGTTCAACCCAAAAGCGCAGCCCCTTCGATTCAATCAGAAGCGCAACTACTTCGGTTCAACCCAGAAGCGCAGCCCCTTCGGTTCCAATCCAGAGACATAGACCATTCAATAGGCTCCTTCAGGAAACTCCGACGTCTTCGAAACACAGTCTCCTCATAAACCTAGAAGCGCAGACCATTCAATAGGCTCCTTCAAGAGACTCCGTCGTCCTCGAAACACAGTCTCCTTGTCGCCTAAAAGTGCAGTGACTCCATCGTCTTCGAAATAAAGTCTCCTCGTCGCCCGAAAGCGCAGTGATGTCGAAGCCTCACCAGAAGCGCAGCTTGCATAGATGCACAATCAATGAGGTGTCATTGTCCCACGTGGCCAGTCTGGTACTTATATCTTTTTAGATATTACCCGACCGGTTTGTTTAAACCACCGCTCTTAAGAAAAGAACGAAGTGTAGGTCTTACTGATAAGAGCAACAACCAATCTGTTTGTTTACTCAAAAGATAAGAACGAAATTTGATTCTGTTGATAAGGGCAATATCCAATCGGTTTGTTTAAACTGCTACCCTAAAGATAGAGACAAAATATGACTCTTTGATAGGAGTCGAACCCGCTCGGTTTCATACAAACAAAAAGATTCGAGCAATAGA
Organism: Iris pallida; assembly: GCA_029216955.1. NCBI lineage: Eukaryota > Viridiplantae > Streptophyta > Magnoliopsida > Asparagales > Iridaceae > Iris > Iris pallida. Next base: position 5,281,705 of record JANAVB010011199.1, on the reverse strand, counting down.
GGCACGCCATGTGTCGTTTATTCGGTTAGGCTGATAACCACTCGAGATATTGATAGAAGGGAATCTCAACGTCCATCACGTGTCATCTCAGCAGCAGCCTTTACCGTACAAGGACAGCAGATTCTATCATATTTCAACGTGTAGAGCTCCTTTGCCTCCAACAAATCTCAAGCATATCGTATATGTACAAAGCCTATAAATAGAAGGAGTTTTCCTTTCGATCAGAAATCTTCGACAAGGTTGGCAATTTCCTAATTGGCAACCCAGAGTTTCATTCACAAGCCCCAGAAAGCCAGAGCAAGTTCAACTCATCGTCAAATCGTCAACGGAGTAAAGAAGCAGCTACAGTGCTCGATCTTCATCGTCATACTTCCCCAGAAATTCTTGTACTTAGATCTCTTGTTTAGGAATCAATTGTACTTTTTACACATTTGAATAAAGTTTATTCAATTCTTTGTCATGGCTAACAAGATAACGACTATGCTGGAGAATTCCTTCTCCTGCAACGAGAAGGTGGTGACACAATTTGACGACAACTTGCTGGGATCTTCTTAAAAGATGTTGGTCGTACGTTTTGACCAACAAGCTTTTAAATATTTTCTTTTTAAAGATAAGTCAAGTGCTTCGAAGCGGTTCATAAAACCAAAGAAGACTTGGCGTACCTGGGGGCTGAAGGCTGCTGCGATGAGTAGCACGATGGAGGGGACTGTGTTCTAGAACCCCCTGAATGGCGAAGCCCTGAAGAAGATTTCGATTGCTGCTGCTATGCCACCTCGTTCATCCTCCACTTCTAAAAAGTGCAGTGAGGAGTACGACTTCCCTGTGGCAGACCCTATGAAGCCAGAGCGTCGGAGGAAGCGCACAGTCACACACCCGTGCATGGAGATAGCTGTGCAAGCGAGAACTTCTGCCTTTGATAGAATTACCTACCCATCGAGTAAGGCTAAGTTGTACTCTAACCATTACACACCTTCTAGGGGTAACAGGAAGAGGCCCAAGGTATCACGCGCCCTTTGTGAACAATGTGCTAAACCGATAGTCATGTTGGATTCTGAATGCCATGCACCTTCCAGGGATGGCACGAAGAAATCTAAGGCAACACACGCCCTACGCGATCAAAGTGCTATGCCGACCACTCAGTTGGACTCTGAATATTATGCACCTTCTAGGGGTAGTAGGAAGAAATCCATGGCAGCACGTGCCTTGCGTGATCAATGTGCTATGCCAACAGCTCACCAAAGGCCCACTGTAGACACTTACAAAAAAAAGAATTACTGTCTTTTCTTATTAGTGTAAAGCACTATAAATCGAGTACACCTGAGAGATCCTGCACTGAGAATCCTCGAGTACAAAAAGAATTTTAGGAAATGGAACGATGGAGATCGTGCGACAATTGCTCCTTTACTCCGTTGACACTCCGATTTACAAAAGTGGGAGAAAACCTAAGAAAATTGCTAACTCTCGGCTCACTGGCAAGAAGGGCAACAATTTGGCTCTAAAATGCTCTTGTTCTCTATTCTTTTGAAGAGGCATATGTCCTCTATTTATAGTCATTTTATACTGAAATGACTGTTATGTGCACACAGGTAAAAAATATGCTGATTTCATTGTGGGTGCATAGTATCCCTTTTGGGCGCATAGGGTATAGGCACATAGAGACTACATGATCGTGGATAGATCGTGGGTAGATCGTGGCCGCATGCTTCGATGCACGACTGCTCATGGAGACTGACGTGGCCATATGCCTCGGCCTATGATTGATCGTGGATGTTGATCGGGTCGTAGGGTCGTTTCTGCCTTGGGCGTATAGTGCTGGGAGCAAACTATGCGCCCACACTTGGGCACATAATTTACTGTATGGAGAAAATGCTGTGGGCGTATAGCCTTTTTCTCATGTGGGTGTATAACATCTTTTTTATGTTGGTGCATAGTCCTATATTTTCATGCTTCTACAAGACCCCCTTCAAAGTTTTTGATACTCGAACGAGTTCGGAATACTTTAAAAGACGCATGGGAGACAGTCTTCAATAGCTCTATAGGCGCATGACAGCTCATCTCCTTCGGTGTATAAATGTTGCCAGGCTGTCAAATATGGCTGTTGAGAAAAAAAATCTGAATCGACAGATTCGTTGGAACATAATTTGAAGAGGTACACTATTTATGTGATGTTTATGCGTAGTCCACGTCAGCAGAATGTGGGCGCATAATACGCAAACGTTGGATCTTGTGTGGGCGTATAGCCCTGTGGGTGTATAGTACCCTGTTTTTGCCTATAAATAGGCCCGAGGAGAGAGAATTCATCTCTCCTCTTTTTAAAAAATTTCAAGAGTTTTTCTTTCTCTTTTTCGTGAAATCATGTCTCCCAAGGCTGCTTCGACTCCCAGAAAGTCTGCGAAGAGTAAGGAGGCTGCAGCGAGCGGTTCTCCTCCTTCGACAACGTCTTTACTGGTACAAGACCCCATTCTATGAGGAAATGTCCTTAAAAACAAAGTCCAGAGCGTGAATTTGCGACGCTTAGACTGATCTCTGCTTGGGCGCATAGCTATTGATATGTGCCCAAAGCAACCTTCCTCTGTCAAGCATTTTTATGCGCCTACAGAGTTATGTGCACACATACTAGTTGTTTTTTTATTGCAACATGTTATGCGCCCACACGAAAAAAATTTGTGTTCAAGAAGGAATGCTATGCGCCCAAAGCCATTGTGGGGGCATAACTCATGGGTACATAGAAAGTTTTCCAGGACTTAGTCATTTTTCTGACTTTTTATTCTGTTTTTGCAGTTGACATGGTTGTCCCGACTCTCAGTGGGATTCCTCTCAGCTCTGTCCGCCAGGTTCTGGATTCAAGCCTCGTCACCGCCATGGTCAGGAGCATGCTACTTAAGATCAGCCAAAACCAGCCTTCGGTGTGGATGATCGCTACGCTTGAATAGGACAAAATGTTCCTGAAGCAGATGATGAACAATATGAAGTTCGTGCTCGGAAGGGCGCAGAGCTTCAAGAGACCACTTTCTGTTCGATGACAGCCTGGGGTTTGAGGATGATGAGCCGATACGTCTAAGGAACCCTCTGGTGGTCAGATTGAACGACCTAAGGATATGGTTGCTAACTATGGATCGCTAATACCCTCTTTGGCGTTTACCGATTTAGCTGTCCGGAGATAGATAAATGGGATCTGACCCCTGAACTTCATAGAGTCATCTTTGGCAAGATCCTATTTAACTCCGGTGATACCTTCTAGTGTGTCAGGGCTCCACATCTTATTCCACGAAGGGGCTACACCCTGGGGCCATAATAAACGACGTTCCGACTAATCTTCATCCTTATGCTGCTGAGACCCTCTCCAATCTGATGATGTCAAAGAAGGAGTCGTATCCGGAGGGAAGCTGCGGATGGAAGGTTGGAGATACCCCGTCTCATTCTGGAGTTACCTCACGGAATGGGTGGTCTCGACCTACGAGGACACCCTAAAAGCTGTCGGCCTGTTTTATGCCATTAGAGCCATCCAATATGGCATAAAAGTAAATTGGCCTATGTTTATCGCATTGGTAGAGTTGTACAATCATTACACCTGTACTTTTTTCACTTCGGTAGGGAGATGGGTTTGGTTCTACATAAGATGAGGTAATATCAAATCTGCCCCGCGGAATGGAGCCGTACGAGAATACGTTCCTTGTGATGAAGAGCTTTTGGACCTGGAGAAGGAAAACCCCGAGATGGTGGGAGTGTATAAAAATTACTCTGTCTCTTCCTCATTTGTCATAGGATCACAAAGAAGGGCAAGACCAAGGGGGCCGTTCCCCAAATAAGATCTTGGACGGGATATACTTTTATTAAAGGAGAAGAAGAAGGTCCGACCTCCTTTTTAATTTGCAAGCCCCTGACGAAGTCTAAGATAAAGGAATTGATGACAGATCAAGGGGCAGCAGATACTAATGATAGCGATGATCCCGAGGGGAACTCCCCGATTTATCACTTCTTTCGACAAACTGAGTTCAAGTTGTCGGAGAGGGTGTGCTGGCCGCTTTTATGAAGACGTGGCTCTGCGACTGTGTAGTCCCTGTAGTTCAGGGTCTTCGAGAGGATGAGCCGGAGTATGATTCTTCCAGCTATAAGGCTGGTGTTCGGATATCGTCTCGCCCTGCTTCCTACAATGGTCTACACCATCCAACGAGGTTTGCAGGACTTTACTGCAAGCGCGTTGACGCCTGATGGTAGAAGGGACTTTGCCAAGACTGAAATTCTCTTTCACTACTTGATGGGATGGCTGGTGTTGTACTGTCCCAGATTAATAATGTCAGGTGATGGCATATTCTTTGGCAGGAGATGCCTTTCTTCGGAGGTTCAATGACGCAGACTGGGCCATCACCTAGGTACCTATTTGTAGTAAGACTTTGAGCTTCGAACAAAATAATGAGTTCTTCTGAGTGTCCCCTCCAACTGGTAGTGGCCGTACAGGCGATACCTTAGTAGATGAGGGAGCACTCACTATGAGCTTGACTCCTGGAGCATTCCGTTGGCTCTAGTCTATCAGGCCTTTGCATCTGGTGCTCGGGGACAGGAACCACACTTCCTGGAACCTTATTTGCCAAGTCATTTTGCACAGCATTTTGGGTATAGCCAGCTTCTTCTTGGCAACCATAGCCCTCATCTTCAGTCGATAGGAAGTATGATCGACGGGCGCGTGCATGGGGCTATTACAACATCGGATGCACAGGGGCAAATAAACCTGAAACTCACCTGCTCTTTGTTGCTACGAAGGTTTGAACTCAGGTCAATACCCTTAATCCTCGGTATGACCGTGAACAGAGTTTAGTATCGGGGACTAGGTTTTCCCCCACTCTTGTCGATATAGGATGAGCCCGAGCAATGAGGGGCCATAGAAGGAAGGTGCCGCACCTGCAGCAAAGCCGGCTGCAGACTACCACGGAGGGAAGCTCTTGAAGAGCCGGCTGCTACAACTCCGCAAATTAAAGATGATAATTCTCTCCCTGATCTTCCTCAAAAACGAAAAGCTACGACTGAACTGGCTCAACAGTCACTTTCAAAAGGAAGAAAACTTACTGTCAGAGGTGTAAAGAAGGTCAAGGGTATAGGTGCCGGCTTGCCTCCTCCAAGAAAATCTTTCGGCAAACTCAAAGAGTAAAACGGCATCACGGGCTGTTACTATCCTGGAGGTAGATCCCTTTCTCGATTCTATAGCCATTTTGGTAAAATAAATACTCATGCAGTCTTAAAATAATGCTCTCTTACCCTTGCGTTTGTCCTTTGCACATGACGTTGAAGTCGTCCCGAGGTAGGTACCTCTTTGTCTGAAGAGTGGACGTGACGACGGTGTCCCCCATTCGTCCTCAACCGACGGATGAAGCCAGTCTCACTTACAATATCTCTTTAGGGGATATATCTGAGCTTAGGGCTCTAATAAAGGAGTTAGACGAGAATCAAGTCCAATCAGCTCACCCTCCCGTGGGTACATTATTCTTGCACCTTACTTCGGATGAGATTTTTCGACTTCAATTTTGCGTAATTCTCATAAGGTTGACTTTCATCGTGTATTCCCTTATAGACGAGAAGAGGGAACAAAGTACAGAGGCTGCCCCAGACACAAGGACAAGATAAGAAGTTGCCCCCGGTTCTCCCGGGGTAGTCGATGCAGAAGGTTTTGTCAGTAAATCGGCATCGGTTGCTGAAGAAGTAGTTGAACGGCACGTTGAGACGACCGCTATTGAATCCGCCCCGGGTCCAGCTGGGGCCCTTATTTCTGAACCATTTTTTGGTGAGTCAGTATTGGTAGCTAAAGAAGTTGATCAGTGCATCGAGGCGCTATTACCTAATCTGCTCCAGGTCCAGCAGGGGCCATAGAAGACAAGCAACCTGCATCTATTTCGGTTGAAGTTGATATTGAGCGACCTGGGCCTTCTCTTGTTTTCCTAGCTCAAGTTGACATTGAGCAGGCAGGAGGTATAAATTACCACTCTTTCACACTCTTTAAGTTTTTCTTTCCGTCACTGATATGTATATTGCTTGATTGTCAGGTTTGACTTCTTTCCAAGTATCTCTTCCTGGGGCGGAAGATCCGCATCAAGCTCCCTCTCCAAAGACTTCTCTGAAGATGATGAAATGGCTCAGGAAGTCATAAAAGCTTTATACTCTATCCTGAAAGTGAAGCTTCCTGGAGTCTTGAACCAGAATGCCGCCTTCGGGCCTGTAAAGGCTATTGTTGAATGCCAGGTGGCGGTCCTTGAAAGCATTGCTGGTTATGACGAGCGGTCAAATGCTTTAAGGAAAGTCCTAGCTGACTTGGAAGACCGAGTGGCCAGATTTCGTGAAGCCATCGACGGAGTCCAACCTCAATGTTTCTTGAAGAAGATGCGGCTTTGGTTGCGGCTATTGAAGAGGGGGAGGCTACTTTCCAAAAGAAAGGAAGCCCTGGCTAAAGAGATTAGTGAGATGGCTAATTAATGTGAACAGTTCAATGCTGCAAGCCAAGCTCGTATTTCTTCGAAGGACAAGCGGCTGTCCAGATCACCAAAAAAGTATAATATAATTACATGGCTTCATAAGGAGATTGCCCAGCTAGAGACCAACTTAAGAGCGATTGTGTCTGAACAGG